>PKRV01002300.1:810757-1127459 GCA_003709505.1 Hyphantria cunea
CCTGATGGAAAGCATGAGCAGAATCCAAGAGTGGTGGTCACCATCCTCAATGCGAAAAAGAACAATGCAGCATGGTGACCCACACTACGGCGGCCTGGGGAGAAGGGGGATGGTGAGGGGGATAGGGGGCGTTGGATTGGGGTATGGGCCTCCGGTATCCTCACTCACTCGATGAAACACAGCGTAAGCGCTGTTTCACACCGGTTTTCTGTGAGGCCGTGGTATCACTGCGGTCGAGCCGGCCCATTCGTGCCGAAGCGTGGCTCTCCCACGGTAAAGTAGTTTCTATGTACTAACCTAAGGTCTTGAGGAAGCTCCTTTCTGCGAGTATCCTGCAGTAGGTGTCGGGGTGGTTGAAGGGCGCTAGCAGCGCGAGAAGCGCGGAGTCGTCGGCGCGGCACTCCACGGCCAGCGCACCCTGCCCCACCGCGTACTTCATCTCCGCACACGGCAACACCTGCGCATACGCACCCCTTGCCATACTTATCACTCCATTTATTTATTAATACTTCATGCATTACATTTGCACGAGGCGGACTTAATGCCTAATGGCATTTTCTAAATGCACTCGTCTTATGAAGGGAAATTATCAACAATAAATATAAGACAACGATTAACCTTAAAATACATTGATAAATATTTATATAAATATTTATTTACGAGGCGCTCACAGCCCCGTTGCACTCGGTGATTAGAAATAATCAACGAGGGTAAGCAACGATGGCGCGGTCAGTACTTGGATGGGTGACCGCTGGTGGGATGTTAATATGAGCGTCTCCATGGAGACGCTCATGTCGAATCATGATTCGAAGGTCACGTTAAGCAGTCAGCCCCGATTGTTATCTTAGGATAACAGTCGTGAAGCTTAGTTGGAGGCCTTTGGGCGACTTAAAACATCTAAACGGTAAGATTACCCAGCCACAACGCAGTCTTGCTTTCCGCTTTCTTACGCCATCCGGACCCCTCCCAGCGCCTGCCCGCACTGAAGCGGGCTCCGTCGTCTGATGGCAAACTCTCAATTAAGGCGACGTACGGCACACGCGTAACGCCGCCCCCCTTGCGGGTGGTCTGTGAAGCGGATGGGGGGGAAAACCCGTCCCGCCCATCCGCGGCCACACTCAGGACGGCATGAGGCGCTGGATCAGGTCCGAGTGGAGGTCGTCCTACCGGGCCTTCTCCGCCGCCTCCTTCCGCGAGATGACTTCCTCGCAGAAGGTCGCGACCGCGGTAAAACTGCTCTCGCCGCCGGCCATGGAGCGTACGACGGCCGGCAGCGAGAGATCTCCTCCGATGACTGCAGTGAGGGCCCGACGCTGCGGCGCCCAAGCGGGGCACGCGGCCAGCGTGTGCTGGGCCGAGTCCTCACTGCAGTCGCAGTGGTGGCAGGCGGGACTCAATTCCCTCCGCGCGACCGAGTGCAGGTACTTCCCGAAGCAACCGTGCCCGGAAAGCACCTGCGTCAGTCGGAAGGAAAGGGTCCCGTGCTGCCGCCCTGCCCACTCGAGGATGACGGGCTGGAGCGCCTCCACGGTGGCGAAGCCAGCACGTGGAGCCTCCAGCCGCGACGACCACCGAACCATAGTACGAACGCCACTCGCGTACCTCTTCGGGCGGAGGGCGAACGCCACTCTCCGCCCGGAATTCAGCCACCCGTCGATAAACTTCGGCGAGCACTTCCACCTCCAAATCCCACGGGGGTGTTCCGGCCAAGGCGCACGCCGCATCGGTCGGCAACGTGCGGTATCTGACCGCCAATACCACTGAAATCACTAGGCCAACCGTGTAGTGTAGATAGTGTAGTAGTAAATCGCTTACCATCAGGCGATATGTCTGCTCGTTTGCCCCCTATTCCATAAAAGAACTCTTAACACGTAACATCCTGAAGGGAGCGAATTATTTTTATACACTGCCTTATTTAAAAAAGTCTGAACTTGATGTGAACTATTAATTACCTTAGAAATCTTATCAGCCCAGCCCATTCTATGTAGTCCAGCGCTGGCCAACAGCAGTGCCGCGTATTGATTGCCAGTGTTGAGTTTCGTGAGACGCGTGTTTAAATTCCCGCGGATATCTGCCACTCGCAACTGAGGGTAGCTGCCTCGGAGTTGCGCGGTACGACGCAGTGATGACGTACCTATACACGTAGGATTAGGGATGATAAAGTGAAAGAAAGAAATATTTTTAAAAATATATATAAAAAAACCATCTTCAGTAACTGGATCAAATTGAAATGGGACCACACGGGAAGCACCAGCTCTCAAATAAAAAAAGAACCATCAAAATCGGTGCGCAATCGAAAGATCTGAGGTAGCAACCAAAAAAAATACAGTCGAATTGAGAACCTCCTCCTTAAGTCCGTTAAAAAAATATTGCTAAAGTATTTGTATTAGCACCTAACGAGAGTACGATTAGGACAATTAATCAGGAACTGCCTTTAAAAGTCCGCTTCTGGATATTGGCTCAGCTTGATAAAAAGATTTTGGCCTACAATACCACGATGGCCAGATGAGTTAGTACAGGGTTTGTATTGTATTTTTTTAGGGGTCCGCATGTGTTAATATCAGCAGTTCCCGGATACCTCCCTTCTCAGGCGCGAAGTGGCACACCGTGTGGTTTTAATCGATGCGATTCCGACACACCGCCCCACCACAAACCCCAGTGGGGTGACGGCCCGTGGGAGTTTCCACCCGTTAAAAAAAGGGCTGGAGTTGTACCAAGTTTACATTTTCTTAGAAGTGATAGATGAGTGTAGTTTGTTCCTTTAACTGGCTCTTACGACACCTATGGGATTATTGGAGATGGTGACACCCCGCATTAAGAAAATAAATTAACTATAGAATCCGTCACCGTGTGGTGACGCGTAAGTAGTTGTCGATTATAACGAAACAAAATGACATTGACAGACACGTGACGTACATTGCCAACTGCTGTATTTTGTAGATTTATTTTTGTTAATTAACTATTAATCTCGCTATAAATATGAAAATAAATATTTTTACACTATATGAACCTCATTTCAACAGATAAATACACAATTTTGGTAGTTCTTGATTACTGTCATCGTGCCTATTGACACTGGTTGACAAATGGTGACGTTATTTGCTTATTTCAATACTTACCTATAACTGAGCCCTCTGGTAGTGTGGCCAATGTATAATCTTTGAAATCTTCTCTGAGCACCAATGCGTCTCTAGGATCCTCTCTGAAAACAAGAAGTGTGTCACAGATTGAACGACTCTTGAAAATTTTATTGATTGTTTTGAACCGACATCAAAGATGAGGTTGTCAGTTGGACTGCATATTTTCTATGAGTTTTTTATTCCAAGCTTCGTCGTTCGTAGATTTATTACTGATCGTATTTGAAAGGGTAAAAATATATAATATTCCACTTAATAAAAGTGTGTTTAGAAGTTTAAAATATATAAATTGACTATGTTAAACTATTCATAAAATTTATATTGTCCATGTCACCCGGGCCATTATTACGAATCAATTGACAGCTCATTTATTAAAATCAGTTCAGGAGATTAGACGCTACGGTGATACATACATAGACTGCCAAAACTATAACCCTTCCTTTTTAGCTACGTCGTATTCGTATAACTAATTAAGAATAGCTGGTTATGCCAGCTATATGCGGAAAGTCTCAAATAGCGTAAATACCAAAATACGATACTAATTACTTTTTTGAACTGTTTGGGGTTGAGACGCTAAGTTCATGGGCCCGAGTGCTTGCGTTATGTTTATACAACTAGCTAAGCAACTGATTGACGTTCCTCGAGACCAGAAGGCTGGCCTTTTTCTAGCACAGAGAATTAGCATTGCCATTTAACGTGGTAATGCTGCCAGCCTTCTGGGAACGCTACCAGTAGGCGACGATGCGGAGGAACTTTTTGACGCTTGTATGTTTATTATTGTAAGTAATTTCCAAGTATTTTAATTTATCTTTAACACATTGATTTGAATATTAAAATCTGAGCCCTATTAAAGATATTTTGGTATGATGAAGTCGGTTTTATAAATTGTTAGTGCTCAAACCGTTGTTTAATTTAAGAGTGTGGGAGAATATACCGGTGGCTCTCAGTGCCCGAACGTTCCGGATGACAATGAATTACAAATACGCGTGTGAACTTTATCCGACAACAAGCCACGTAACAGTTACTTTTGAATAATTTAGTGTAAAATGAAATGAATTTTTTACAGAATAATAACTAAAGCTGGTATATTTTATATTAACAAGATATTTTGAATTTGACAGCGGATTCTTGGCGGATTTGGGCATTTCAGTTCTATCAGATTTTTTAAAGACATCTCCCGCTTTTTGAATATACTTCCTGTGTCGCGGGGGACTTCATAAACAAACATAAAACGGACACAAAGGACACCCAGACTCGAAAGTGTTGGCCCATCTGGGATTTGAACCAATAACACTTGGCGTAGTAGAAAGCGGCATGGCGACCTTTTAAACCATTAGGGCGGCCGTGCAGTCGGCATGAAGTATAATGTATAGGAATACTTAAGTATTTAATATATACTAAATTATTATTAATTTGAAAGTTACTGTCTGTACGCTTTCACGTCTAACCCGTTGAATCGATTTGAATGATATTTAGAATTGAGATAATTTGATTTTTTTAGAAGGACATAGGCTAGACACTATTTAACGATACAAGCGGGCGGAGCCGCGGGCGACAGTTATTCCATACATACTTTGTAATAAAATAGTAAGAAATCGATGTCTGTACATTAAAGCTATTAATTAACAAGTAAAATTACTTAAAAATAAAACCCGACTGCATTAATATTCGTCATCTTTATAAAATTCCGCTTTTTTTTTATCAAAACACATACGTTACTTACATATTCGTAATCACCGTTAAAACTCTTTATTTTGATACAATACTCGATATATTTGAAAACATTTTTTGAGATTACTTTTAGGCGCCAAAAATCCATTACTTTGTTTTTTTTTTAATTTTGATGCACCCAGTGTCACTTTCACGAGTAAAACGATTCTATTGACACCACTCACACAAAAATACAATAAGGCGTTTAGGCTCTAAGGCGTGCCAAAGAAATATACATACACTCGAAAAACATAGCCCTCCTACTATAGTCGGGTAAAAAAACCTTATGAAGTGGGTCTATTAAATTAGCAGATTTTAGAATTATAGTCTGTTCATCTATTATATGCGCTTTAATTTCAAAAGTGGCTTACCGGATTTAGATTATCTAATCTATTGTAGTAAGCTCCACTAACATTCACTGTGTGTACATTTTAATCAATCGACATATAAAAAGGTTACATCACCTTATCCTCGAGCGGAGCCTAAAAACTTCACAGATTCATTATTGTCTTCTTATTTGACAATCGAATCAACTAACATCTTTATTGTAAATCAATTATCATACATTTATTTAAACTACCAACATCCGTAGCACCAGTAAGTATATAACAAAGAGGAAAGATTTGATTGTTTAAATTGAAAAATCTCCGAAAGTACTGGACCGATTTAAACAATTCTTTTACCATTAGAGTCTTATATTCCTGATGAATACGTATAGGTTGGAGAGTATTTTCCAAAAATTTAGGAACTCGTGCGAAGTCGAGCCGGGCCGGCTAATTCGTAATATATAACTGTACCCTGCCAAGTGCATTATTGTAATTCTAATTAGTTGTTCAAGGCAAAAGAAAATACCGAAATAAATATAGAAAACGCATCCATTATTTCCTTTAGTATTTAATTAGATTTATCCTTGTTCTACCCGATGTTTACAATAAACTGGAACATACATACTTCTGTGACCTGGGATTTTAACCGATTTTAAAGGAAGAAGAGTATTTTTTTCTTTTTTATGTAATAGGGAGCAAACGAGCATACGTATCGCCTGGTGGTACGCGATTACCGCCGCCCATGGACACCCGCAACACCAAGCCGTCACAATCGCGTTGCCGGCCATTGGGGAATGGGGGAAGGGGAGATGTTGTTGTGTGGGCCTCCAGTATTCTCACTCAGTCGGTGAAACACTGCGCAAGCGCTGTTTCACACCTGTTTTCTGTGAAGCCGTGATATCCCTCAGATCGAGCTGGCCCATACATGCCTGAGTGTGGCTCTCCCACGGTAAATGTAAATGTTGTTATAAGTTGTTGATGTAACTGAATGTTTGTACATTTTATTAACTTACTAGCCGATCTGCGCAACTTCATCTAATTCACTCTTAGTTTGACTTATTTCGTAACCTAATTTTTTTACATTAAAGCCTATGTTACTCCTATGAAAACTGGTTCAGCAATTTCAGAGATTAGTCGGAATAAACAGACAAATTAGTGATAAGCTGTTAATTTTAAATTACAAACAGACACTTCAATTGTATTTATTTGTATAGACCATGACAATTTCAGACAGATAACGCTGACAAAGCGAATATAATACTGTTTAGATATTTAGATTTAAACTTTAACCTGCAGAGTTTAAAAAAAAACCTACTATCACTGAAAGAAACAGATAAATAGTAAACATATAAACATTTTAAACGGCGGTTTCGCTGTTGATATTATTTTTTATATCGGGTTTGTTTGTAAATGACTTACATTTTGAGCTATGAGATTGCTATATATTCCTTTTATCGTTTATGTACAAAACAAAAGATAATTTACAATGTATATAAATGAAATCGCCGGCATTATGTATATTCCACCTTTCCGTCTAAACTACTGAAGCGATTTTAATGAATGAATTGTCAATAGATTAGCAACAATTAGTATTTGTAATCAGTGTATGCAACTGCTGTGCTTGAGGTCTCGGGTTCGATTCCTGGTCGGTCCAAATGTTTGTATTATCTGCAAATATTTGTTTCGGAGTTTCAGTGTTTCTTTGTGTCATATGTATGTATTTACAAAAAATAAGTATATGTGTATTTATATCAGTTGTCTAGTACCCATAACACAAACTACTTAGCTTGTGACTAGATGGCGTTGTGTTAGATGTCTGAAATATTTCTTTGATGGGAACACAAGATAGCTGGTTACGATCGAGCAGAACTCTTTAGTTCCTTACTTCTATAAGAATTCCATTACACAAAATATGACAATACCTTTCGAAAACAGCTCCTATAGCAAGCCCGTCAGGCAGCGTGGTCGGCAGATCCTTGAGAGAATGCACCACAAAGTCTACAGAGCTGTTCCTCAGAGCGTCTTCTAAGTCTTTTGTGAATAGGGACTTCTCTCCTATTTTGGGTAGCGATACATTGAGCACACGGTCCCCCAGTGTTGTCATGCTTACTGAAAACAATCATCTATGTATAAATATACCGAGATATTGTCTTATACGTCATCATACTAGCCGAAAGACGTATATTGGGAAATAAATAAATATTTCGAATATCTAACACACAGCGCCATCTAGTCCCAAATTTAAGAACTTGTTTTATGAGTACTAGATCACTTTTTTTCTTCTAAATATACACATACATACGAAACACCCAAACTTCGAAACAAATATTTGCAGATCATACAAACATTTGGTCCGATCCGGGAATCAAACCCGAGACAAGCACAGCAGTCGCATACGCTACCATTGCGTCACAAGGAGGTCCAACGACTCAGTGAAGGTTACTGGAAGAATACTCATTGCAAAAGATATTTGTATGACAACCAAGAACGACGGCTTATAGTGCTCTCGGTGGCAAGGTAAGGTTTCAGAATGTTAAGAACGGTCCACAATTTTTTTTTACGTGTGGAAACCCTCTCTGGCCTTCACCCCACCGGGGTTTGCGTCGGGGCGGTGTGTCGGTATCGAACCAACTAAAACCACACGGTGTGCCACTCTGCGCCTGAGACAGGAGAGATCCGGGAACCGCTTTCTTACGCCATCCGGACCCGACGGTCATCCACCATAGGCTGACCTTGACAGGACCTCGGCTTTGCAATGTATTACTATAACTACCAAGACATTTATCACCATCATCAACAGCCTTTACTAGGCCACTGTTGGACCTAGGCCTCTTCTCTGAAAGTTTTGGGCCTTCTATACCACGCTAGCCAGGTTGGTAATCATCATAATCACTCTATGCCGGTTCACTGCTGAATAAAGGCCTCTCCGATTGCACGCCACTAGGTTAGCAATACAGTTCTAAATATTGTAACAAACTAAAATTATTTAAAAAGAACCCCACTGTGTTAATATCTGTCAACTTTATTAAATTCAGTTTTTTTAAATATAAATTAATAAGGTATATAATAGTATATTCGTAATCATCGTTGAAAATTCTTTATTTTTTATACCACGCTTGATGTATTTTGAAAACATAATATTTTTTTGAGGAAACTTTTTGGCGCCAAAAATCTTTTATTATATATGTTTTTTTAAAATTTTTATTGTACCTATATAGTGTCACTCTCACGAATAAGACGAATCTATTGACACCACTCACATAAAAATACGATAAGCTGTTTAGGTTCTAGGCCGTGCCAAAGGAATATACATACATACATACACTCGAAAAACATAACCCTCCTTATTCGTAGTCGGGTAAAAATTACCTATTGTGAACTCCTTATCTGGGTATACTTTCTTAAGACTGTCAATGACAAAGTTCGTTTGAATGAGAGCAAGCTGCAACAAAACAAAAATTGATACATTATATTTTCTCATAAAACAAAGTTGACTTCACACTTCACACCAGTGGAGGCATGTGTGTGTTTAGTTAACCAATTCTTCAACTTCATTTATACCCTTGACTGTTAATTCAAAGGTTTGATTCCTACCAACTACAAATAACAGTATGATGACAATGTGTCATTTATTCCGTGTCTGGTGTAGGTAATTTTTAATTTAAATAAATAAATATTTTGGACATCTAACACACAACTCCACCTAGGCCCAAACTGAGCAGAGCTTGAATTACTTTTTTTTGTAAATACACGCATATCATAGCGATACATTATATATATTATATTATATTACATTACACAAAGGGAGTATCTTCCCACCATTGGCCAGTGGGCCCAGTGGCCCACTAGGCATGATCACCTCGCCTGCTCAACTGTTCTGCAGTCCTAACAGCTGATATTGGGATGTTGCATATATGATAATCGGCGTTAGAACTTCTATTGCGCGATTCAGGATTAATAGTATTGTGTACTGTGTAAAAGTAGCCTATACCCTTTCTCAAGAGTCAAAGTACTTCCATGCCAAATTTCATTTAATTTGCGTATAGACAACAGGCAGTTTTTTTCGAATTTATAATACATATTAGTATGGATTTAAAGGAAACGAATGACATTGTACTTGTCGTCTGCTTTTAAAACATGTATTTCTGTACTTTTACATTTCCATTAATAATTAATATTTAAAACATATGAGATCACTGTTCAAGTGGAACACAAAAAGTTGGTTGTCGTTATAAATTTTTGAAGGTAATAAAATATACACTTTTGTAGATATATATATATATTTTTTATATATATTTTTCTCTCAAACAAAATTACAAAAATCTGTTAAATCAAAATTTACACTGAAAATTCCAGAAAACGAGAGATCTGTGTGAGGGACTGGTTTCCGTACTAGGTAGAACCTGTATGACAGAATAACCAGCCTCTCCTAATAAATATAGTACAAGTAATCAAAACCATAAATATTTTTTTTTAGATTTTTGCACTTTCTTCTATATAAAATTTATCTGTGCCAAACTTCATCCTCTTCTGATGGGAAAGTTACTTATTATTTTTAATTTTTGATTGGATTTTTTTAAAAAAGGTATATGTTTTTGCTTCAGTTACTAATATAGATATGTATACCTACTACATGTTTCACAAATTTTTAAAGAGATTTTCCTCTTAATTTTCTAAAAAAAAATGAATTCTAGCTAGATCAATTAGTAGCCCTTGAATCCCCCTGCATAATAATTTTTTCATGAAATTCGTTGGAGCCGTTGCCGAAATTCAGATTATATATACAAGAATTGCTTGTTTAAAGGATAGATAGATAATGATTTTAGGTATTCAAAACATATACCACAAATCACCAGAAGGGCTAATTCTCTTAAGTTTGATCTCATTTCTGAATCAACTCTCATCTTGATAACTGTTATTAATATGTTTTTTCGTAGCATGAAATTATAATGTAGACTAAAATGTGATTCAATTGTATTATAACTGAAAATGTAATCAGTGCTTACTCTTAGTAATCTTTACTAATATTACAAAGAGGTAACATTTGTTGGGTAGTAGGGGAACCTCTGAATATTCCATTCCATAATATATAAAGGTCGGTTATCACAACGATTCTTCAAACTAGGTAATACAACTCCTTTATTTATGAACCCATTGAAATTAAATAAACACTACCTGTTAAGTGTAGCAAACAACAACACATTAGTGAATTGGTTAAGCCATTCCCGAGATTAGTGCACAAATATTACAAAATACACACAGATAGAAGATAAAAACAGACAAAATTCTAAAAACCAGTGTTTTGGGTTCCATTGCTTTAACAGACATCAGTTTTTTGTATATCTTACACAAATAGACTGACCGCATATGATTTAATTATATGTATGGGTTTGATCTCAAACTAGGCAAAACGCATACTATGGTAAGCAGACTGTTGAAAAACTGTATTTCTTAATCCATACATCTTTACTATTATTGCTAAGAGGTAGTGTTTCTAACGTATGGTTGTAGGGGCTTTAGAAGAGTTTTCAGGATCAATTTCTGGGTCAGACTGCTGTTGGCTTTTTCTTACAAGTAATTCTTAACATCAGCCTGGAGTATGGAACATGCAGTGATTTCCACCAGTGAGCATGTTAAGCCATCGGTCGCAGTTGTCATGAACACCTACAACAATTGTTATTTTCGAATAACAATAGTCATAGGTGTTCATGACAACCAGTGTGCGTGTCCATGAAATCGGTGCCCTTAAATATACTGTCAACTAGTTCAGTAGTCCAATGCTATGTTACCTGAATATCATCCAGGCAAAACTGGTTGAATTAGCAGCCGACCCTAATCTTGGGAATAATAAAGGCTAGGAAGAAGAAAGGAACAATATGACACAGAGGCTACACATAAATAAATTGAAAACCATAAATTTGTTCCTTCAGTTTGCAAGTAATTAAAAAATTATAGAATTTAAAGTATGATTTATTAAACAAATATGTTTAATGCTCTTCACATAATCAAATTACATCAACAAAATGATTATAGGACATTTATCAGATTGTCGAGATACCAGTTTATATTTCTTACTGATTAGACTTCTACAAAAACTATTTATGTAGATAAGAAGTGCATGATTATAAAATAGATCGGCCTCGGTAATATTAGTGCTAAGAACTTTCTAAACAATATTTTGTTTAAATTGTCTCAAAGTAAATAATTAAAGCAGTTTAATAATATATGAAGATCGTGTATCACATAATATATAGTATATTCGAAGTCATTATTTTAGAAAATATACAATTATGTAGCTAGATTTATTTTAATTATTTTTACTGCACCTGCATCGAGTTAATGTAAAATATGTTATTTTTTTCAATATTGTTCTCTATTGTTATTGTGTGACGATTGTCTTAATGAGAAATAAAGATTTTTGAACCGAAATTCTAAATTCTAGAATAATTAATAAAACAATTGCTACTCACTTCACTTTTCCGTGAGCCAACACAAATAACTTTTTTTGATTCACTTTCCATAATTGATTTTAAATAAAGTAAAATTTACATAAGCCCGAACTTGAACCAAAAGACTTTGAGGTTATGTCATGAATATAAAATATTTAAATGAAAACAGATCAGTGGACTATTGCCTTCATAGCCCGTCACTATCACTGTAGTGGAAAGGGTGTAATTTGGGCAATTAGTTATATGTTACGACTTTAGATACATGACCTATACATCAGCAAATACGCTTGTAACGTCACTTTCGTAATGTCTTGTTGCGACAATGTCATTTCGTTCACAAAATCAGTGTTACCACTTTTTTTCAAATTTTTTTGATTTAGACTAGATAAAATTCAAAATTTTATTCAAAGTAGAATAAGGTTGTACATAAAGATTGGAAGTGTTTTGTCCATAGTTCATATAAAACGATCTATATCATCAACATGTACAAAATAAATTGCTTATGCTCTAACCGACTGATTCATCAACGGAGTTGCCATTAGTGCTCATAGTTTTTATGTTAAAAATACCCAACAAGAAATGAGTTTTTGCAATTTACCCCTTTAATTAAAATAAAGAATGAACGGTTGTAAGTTCGTCATTTTTTAAGTTTAAAACACAAAATTTGGAACATCCTCTTTAGTTACAAATGAACAAACACATTTAACTTGGTTCTGTAAAGTAGACCAATAACTTCGAAGTCAAGAACCTCATTAACATGTACGACATTAAAGAGATATTAGTCCTTTATGCTGTGTCCCGCCGGACCGGGTTGAATAGACAGTGTGGAAGAAATTTCCCATGCTTATTTTGAGCCCACGATATCTCTATGGGAGCTCAAAATTTGGTAAGCATCTTAATGCAGCCTCAATATGAAGTTCAGGTTTTTATAGGCAGATGTTGTTCAAATAGTTTCTTAAAACGTAAAGCTTCAGTTAAAGACGTGGGCTCTATTAAACAAGCTTAATAACGCCTCTCTGTAATCGTTCTGTTCAGACATTAGAAGATATTTAAAGATTAAGGTAGTTAGATTTTTTCAATAACAAAATATTTTTTTAGAACAAATTTATTGATCTAAGAGGAATAACACAAGACAACGTGAAGCCAAAATTGTTGGAAAGAGGCTAGAATACTTGCGCAAATATTTAGGAAAACAATTTAAAATTTACTAAATGCAAAATACACATTCGAATGTAGCCCACATTATCAAATTGATTTTAATAACACATCTTAAGGGGCTCTCTAAATTTACCTATATTTAATTACTATTATTCAACCATTATAATAAGCACGACAGTTTTAATGAAGTTTTTTATAATTTCTCCATAACTAGAAGAATTTTGAACATTGAAGTAATTTTTTAACAATTTGAAGGAATCTAATGAACAAGAATAGTTGACTTATTATAATGGTATTTTTATCGAGTTAATTCTTATGTCACACAAATTATAAATCACAGTTTTCTTTTAAATCATCCATTTCGATATAATTTTGTAAAGAAAATTATAACAAACTGGTGGGATTACACCGACAATCTTAGAAATATAAACAAATGGTACTATTTTTAATAACAAATAATACCTGTGGATGTGGTGATGAAATAAAAAATAAAATGAAGGCGGTTCTTACATTAGACTTATCTTAAGTTTAAAAAAGCAACACTACACATTTCTAGAAAGTAGTAATTCTGCATGCACTTGGCAGAATTCATTCATTTTTAATGAATTTAAACAACCTTATTTCTGTATACCATAAATTAGTAAGAGTTCCTCGTTAAAAGACCATTTTGGTAGCTTAATTTAAATAGAGGAGCTATATTACGCTACAGCATAAGATATAAATGATTTTTCTATATTATTTTTTTGAAAACTCCTGTCATTCTTCATTTATTTTTTTCCAAAGTTTATTCCTTTTGAATTTCGTTTAAAGCAATAGTATTTCTTATATCATCATAATATCTTTGGGACTACTCATCTCCCGCGCTTAGTAATTTCTTGCTGGTAAATTTGTGCTGTGCATTCTAATGTTAGTGTTACTCTAGTAGTTCAGCATTTTTTTAAGTGGAATCATTTTCTAAAGGAACATTCTTCAGTGATGGTTACATGTGCCCTTCGCTTTGCATTTCAAAATTGGAACAAAAATAAATATGAATTAATCAACGCTCAGTCATTCAATATTGCACATTCTCATATGAATGTAGTGGTAGTTGAATTAGAAATGCATTTAGTGCCTCTTAAGGTACTAACTGAACAAATTAAGGATCACGAATATCTGCGACGAGAATCAAGGTTACGTTAATTATTGTTTTTTGCGTTTACTGCTCCTTAGCCTCCTTCTGTTGTTTACGACTGGAGTGCTACGACTTCTTGATGATGCTTCTGAAAAATAAAACATCATCAAACCAGAGACAAGTGACGGTTATTGGGCAGCTTGACAATCCCTATGAATAAAATTGATAATATCCAAGAAAGAAGTAGTAGTTGTATTAATAATATCAAATATGATAAGTTGTCATTTTAAAATATAATCATTAACAGTTTGTAATGGATTACTACGGGACAAAGGCCATATATTACAAAAAAGAGGTAAATTTTGTCTATTTGGAATGTTTACTTACGGTTGCCTGTTTCACTAAATTTGTTAATATTCATCAACAACCCATAATGTCCCACTGCTGGGCTCGGGTCTCCTCTCAGGAGAGGGTTAAGGCCATACGTCCCCACGCTGGCCAAGTGCGGGTTGGGGACTGGCAAGAATACGTTGTGGCTACGTAATATTACCGTTGGATGTTTTTAAGCCGCCCGAAGGCCTCCAACTAAGCTTCACGACTGTTATCCTATGATAACAACCGGGACCGAATGCTTAACGTGACCTCCGAATCACGGAGACGCTCATGGTAACTTGCCACCAGCGGTCACCCATCCAGGTACTGACCGCGCCGTCGTTGCTTGCCCTCGCTGATTGTTTCTAATCACCGAGTGCAACTGGGCTTTCAGCATTTGTTAATATTGTCATGTATAAAAAAATAATAAAAGTACACTCACTTTTTGATACTTTGAATGTAGGTGCAGACTTCACATTTTCTACTGGTATTTCTTTATCTTCTTTTTTCTCTTGCTGTTTATTTGCGACTCTCTTACTACTTTTTGATTTAGTTTTACTATTACTCTTAGGAATAACTTCTTCAACTTCTACTGATTTACAACTTTCCGCACTACCCCTCTGTCTTGTAACTCTTGAACTGGGTACCGGAGTAGGCTTCGCTTTGGTGGACCTTTTACCCCTAGGGTTTGCTGTAACGGTCTCTTTCTTAGCTGTGAGTTGTTGTTTCAAGGCTTCTAACCTTTCCTTTGCCTCTCTTTTCTCTTTGATTTTATATACTTTAATCATCGCAGGTGTGTACCCCTCTAATCCTTCAATTGGTTCTTCTGGCTCTTTAGGTTTGCCTGAAACCTTTCGTTTAAACGACGCTATCACTTCCTTCATTGCATAAGTCAGATTTACATCTTGGAGATAATCCTTCTGCATCAACGGAGACAGCAAGTGAGAATCACTGCTCTCAGAAGCATCTGATATTTTTCTTATCCTATACTTGCATGTTTCATCATCGTCATACTCTGTATTTCCTGTTGTTACGTTGCGTTCTTTTCGAATTATATCTTCTGGGTTGCCAGCTAAAATTTCAGCCCACGTAAACTGCCGAGCCGATCCCATGAAGTTGCCGAATTTCCCAATACTGTTTCTGTGAGTTCTTACGCCTCGACGTTTTTTAATTGGTTTCTTTTTAGAGCGCAAATTTTTGGGTGATAGCTTCTTTCCCAAAATATCGTGCGGCATAAGCGACTTTTTAAGACGGGCTACTAGATCAGCATCCGATATGAAGAAGTTTCTGGAAACGCATGGTTTTCTAATGCCGTCATTGGAAGTGTTTAGTGTCTGTTTCAATAGTTCTAACTTTAAATCGTTTTCAAAAGAACAAACATTTTCTCTTTCAAACGTTTTCACGATTCCATTTCTCGCAAGGAAATTAGGGGGAGTATTTTTTCTGCCGAATCTCTTTGAATAGCATAGTTTGTTACGGCTGATTGGGGACAGAGTTGGTTCAATGAAGTTCAAAAACATTTCGTTATCAATAGTACAGCCGTTTTTCAATAATTCACTTTTGAACAGATTTCTACAGTAATCATAATCGGGTTTTTCCTTAAAGTCTAAACTTGTGATGTATTCCAGATATTTTTCTATAAACTGAGGATAGAATTCAGACTTAAAACAGGTTTTGAGCAGACTTTTTTTATCATTCATAAAATTTTTCTTCAAAGCATGTACTAAATCAGGTTCAGACAACACTTCAGTCGTCTTCCAAGGCAAGGTTCCAGTCAACCAGTCGAGTAAATTGTAGCCCAGGGTTTCGAGGTCTGATCTTCTTGAATGAGCTCCTACATGGGAATCCCTTGAACTATATTCTAGTGTGCCATCATGGGCTTTTCTTGCATCCATGCTGAAGTCCTTATGCTGTCCTTCAGAGTCCAAGAATTTTGACGCCAACCCATAGTCTAGCAAATATATTTGTCCATTCGACTGTGAAAGGACTGCCTCTTGATGTATCTCATTAAGATGATCTGCATCACCTTTGTCTCTAGAATTTCGTTTTCTTGATTCTTCCTGAAATTCCTTTGTAGTACGAATAAGGTTTTTATCACCAAAGTCATCTAATAATTTCTGATATGATTGATCTGAGCAAACAGAGCTATTCATATCTGCATAGTTGACACAATTAGACAACTGTCTTAGGTTAAATGCATGGTGCCTATGCAAGGTTCTACTTTCTCTGTTAGAAAGGATCTTGGTTAATTTCTTTTTGACATTAGCAAGTCTTTTATCGTTATCCAAATTATCTACTGAATTGGTAGGACTTTTGTAGTCTTTGATAATGAAGTCTTCGTCATCATAGTAGTTAGAGCTTCTTGATTTAGTTGCTTTAGCCCTTCTGTGCTTCCCTGACAACATGGCAACTTCTTTCGTATCCTTTTGGAACGAGGGTGTTAGTCTCACAACAGGGACTTTGCCGATTCTTGAGCCGTCAAAGCCAAGCATCAGATTGGAACTTTTGATATCGGAATGGGTGTATCCATGATTATGTAAGTACTCTAGAACGTCTAGTATTTGTATCGCAAGTATTAGGACATTTTTAAGATCTAAGACTTTGGTCCTAGATATAATTTTTTGGAGGTCAATGTCATAGCGTGGTAGTACCAGAAACCTGTATTTAGTATTTGTATTTTCATCTGTGAATGATCCACTCGCTATGTAGACAGGCATACCAATGCGTTTTTGTTTTTTTTGTTGCCGCCATTCTTTAACTGCAAATTAAAATAGAAAAAAGTATATTTAAATGCTGAAGGGTATTAAATTTAAGACACGTAGACAATAAAAAACCCGTAATATGTAAACGCTAGCCAATGAGTACTTTGCTGACAATTTTATTTATATAAAATACCTCCGTTTTGGTATACAGCAGCATGAATGCAAAATTTACAACAATAAGTAAAATTGACGAACATTAAAAACACAGAAGAGTTTATTTAGCATTTCTACATTAAACATACATTTGTAACTGTCTGATAGATTCATTTTTTTATTTCAGACAGAAAATATATTGTCTATTAAGATATCAACAAAATATTCATCAGACTCAGACCATCCATCTATCACAGCCTAAATATAAATTGTATTATTTTCTTACAATCTATATATTAATACATGGAGCAAAAACTTTGTATTCCTTTTGACAAAGATTATACGAACGGAGGAGTATGAAATTTGGCATAGTTAGTTTATATGGAGAAGTGCACAAAAAATAATTATGGTCAAAATTGACGACCATTGTTATGAATAAAAATGCAGTTATTAGTACCAAGTGGACTTATTTGTTGGGTCCACAACTAACTAGTACCTAATACCCTTATAACCAGAAGTAATCACTAATCTTAAGTATGGTATGCCGAACGAACTCAATCCACAAAAAATATCATATACAAGAGAAAATAATATGATATTCTGAACTTGTTTGAACTTGGAATTTAAGTTCAAGGTTGTCTGTAAAAAATCCGGTCGGCGATAAGCTGTTTGAACGATTTGTATATTTTATACCAGCTTTTAGCGGTGCTGGTCACATTGTAATCACTACTTGTTTTTATTATTTGTTCACGATTGAATCAACCTCTTACTAGTTAATTTAAATAATATTAAATGAAATCGCAGCGCAGACCAAGAGGTTTTTATGACACCTCGAAAATGAACTATAAAATTGTATAGCTGTTAAGTGCAAAATAATCGAATCGAACTATGTGGATTGCAATTGGAGAGGCCTATGTCCAGCAGTGGACTGCGACAGGCTGATGATGATGAAGTACAAAACGCTTTCTTCAATGATCGGTCTTCAGCTAGTCTCAGAGTTTTAAAATTTATACCTTATTTTTAAAACGAACTACCAAACAATATCCCTTTAAAGTTACTATCCTCTACTTCCCACCAGCCGATAACGATATCATTCGAAAATGTAAAGTTGAACACATATACTACTACTTAAACACGACAGAATAATAAAAATTAGATAAAAATAAAATTTTGCGTATTATCAGTCATTAATCTCTCCCCTTTGTTGTCTATCAACATTATAATCAGTTGATTGTTTTAACCAGTGACCTAATTAAGATATCAGCGATGTATGTACAAAAAACAGCTGTAGTAACAAAATTTATTGATTTAAAGTTTTCTCAGTTTAAGAGTCGGTTGGTTAGTTCAGATTAAAACAATCATAAAGTAAAGTATATAGTTTGGGGTTCTTAAAATTTCAGAATTTTAAATCAGGGACCAGACAACCCTGCTTAAGAATAAAGCCTTTGAAAGGGTACGAGTGTACACGGGGTAACTCATATTGCTGTTGCCTGTGTTACCTTTAAACACTTATTCAAATATGTAAATGGAAAGTGTTGTTGTCTGTTACCTTGCGATGATTGTGCTGTTCTAATAAGACAGTGTATCTCCACGAACAGCGGTCCATTCGTATGCGGTTCTATCTTAACAACATATCTCGCATTCAACTTTGTGACATCTTTGTCCACATCGTCGGAGGCCAGGTAAATTCTGCCAAAACTTCCCCTACCTGAAATAAATGTTTACATTGTTAATTAAAAATCAATATGTGCATTAAAAATATTGTAATGACATAGCCATAACCTGTAGTAAAGGAAATACCAATAGGACAAAGTCCCGTGTGAAAGAATAAAAATATTTGTTTTACAAAGAAATATAGTTATATATATTTTTTTTAGACAACTCCCGCATTAGGAATATACATTCCTGTGTCACGGGGATCTTTACAAACATACATGAAACGGACTCAAAGTACACCCAGACTTAGAACAACAATTTATGGATCACACCAAATGTTGTCCCATGTAGGAATTGAACCCACAACACTTGACGCAGTAGGAAGCGGTGTGGCGACCACTGAAACCACTATGCCAACCGTGTAGTCAATTTAAAATATATATATAAAATTATAGGTCAGCTTGCTGAACCCCGCAGTGTTACCAGTGTTGTAAATGTATGAACAACAACAAACGCGGGTAATACCACAGTAGTAAAGAAATAAAACACTAAGTTACTTCTTATACCATCAGACAGACAAAAATTTTGAATTTAGATGCGAGTGAGCGATGCGATGAGAGAGTTGTCTAAAAAAAATTGTTTTACTTTAGTCTAGTACTGTATATAATTTACGACAGGGTTAGAATCTTTGTCACCTATACAAGTCGCACAAGTTTGCGGCAGAAGATAAACAGTTGAGTTTATTCGTTCGTGAAGTGCAAACTTAACTTGGCTCGTTGTAAAATTTATTTAGAGAAAAACCAATTCCATTGATTTTTTTTTAAATATAACAGAAAAAGAAACCTACATTTTACTTATGTAACAGTATGTATTACATATACAATACAATGTCTCTATTCTTATACTATTTACATATTTCCAACCATATTTAAAAGTCAAATACAATAGGTATGTTGAACTAATTCATTGACCTCTATATTAAAAGCTTTGTATTTTGCTTAATTTTTTTAATTCAATACTAGCTAACTTCCGCAACCTCGCCCGCGTCTCCTTTTGCCCGTAGCGTGAAGTAGTAAACACTCGACCAAATTTGATGAACCTCAAAAAATAGAGATTTGTTCACCAGGACTTTTTTAAGATCTTTTAACGAGGAATAACTATTTCATAAATTGCTTTCTTGAAACTTTAACCGTTTACGCAGCGAGCGCAATGGAAGCTCTCAAAGGGATAGTTTCTTCCCGTTTTTGCAGCAAATCTCACTGATACTCCTTTAAGTCTTAGCGTGATTATATACTACAGCCTTCCTTGATAGCTGGGCATTTTACAGTGAAAAGAATTTTTAAAATCGGACCAGTACTTCCTCTAATTAGCGCGTTCAACCAAAGTAACACTTCAGCTTTTTTTCAGTAAATTTTTTCTGTAATTTATTTATTCTCAGAAAAATGTTTACAAAATTGTTGTTCATATGTTTAAACAGACTAGACAATTGGGTACATCATTCATTCGGGTACATAATCATTATTAAAATAATAGTTTTACAATGCATTAATATAAAAGCTTTACAATGTTAGTATAGAAGACAATCTGTCATCCTGTTCATTTACTAATATTATAAATTCGAAGGTATGTATACGCTGTATGTCTGTTACGCTAATCATGACTAAATATCTGCACCGAATTCAATGAAATTTGGCATGGAGACAACTTCGATTGTTGAGAAAGCACATAGCCTCTATACATACTCTACATACACTTTATATACTCTTTGATGTGATAACCGACATACACGCGGGTGGAGCTACTTGCAAAAGCTGGTATAGTAATATTATGATTTGTATCTGGGTGCTGTTGTAATATTCAATGATGATTCAATACCTGTTATGTCCTATTAATCAAAACACAAACTGTGTTTATGTGCATTTCATGTGTCATTTATGGTTAAAAAACTAATAAAAAATAAGCACTCAAGAAATTTAGTTACATAAAAAACCTATTAAAACAATAATGTTTTTGTAAACGCCGCCATCTGTATATAGTCGTTAAATTGATATGCTCCTATATGTAAACTGTATTAACTGTACATCACGTACAATGGCGCTTAAGAGGCAAAGTGCGGAAATGGCCCGGTAAAACAAACAAACTGGTGTACAATAAGGTGTAAAATTAAAAAAAAAAAAAAAAACAAAGTCTATTCTATCTATTTAATGCAGGCTATATGCTTACAAGTCATGTTAAATAACTTGTGCCACAAGAGAGCAGTTAATAGTGGTTTGTCTTGTTCCAAACAAGTTTTCTCTCATGACATGAGGTGTGTATGGACACATTCTTTGAAAATTTATAGTTTGCATATGTTGAATTAAAAACATATTTCTTGTAAGCTTTCTATTGTAGGGATATATTTATCGTGAATATTTAGGATTATCAAGGCTCACAAAATTCCTTCTTACTTTCATTTTATTAACCCCTGACACAAAAAGAGGGGTGATATAAGTTTGACGTCCATGTCTGTGTTTATTTCTGTCTGTGGCATCGTAGCTCTCAAACGGATGGACCGATTTCGATGCAGTTTTTTTTTATATGAAACCCAGTTTCCTTGCG
This sequence comes from Hyphantria cunea, assembly GCA_003709505.1. NCBI lineage: Eukaryota > Metazoa > Arthropoda > Insecta > Lepidoptera > Erebidae > Hyphantria > Hyphantria cunea. The sequence continues at coordinate 832,130 of PKRV01002300.1, forward strand.
GTAGTTCTTTGCTAAGTTAATCAAATAAATCATATAGTAAATCAGTCCAGGAGTGTAAGAATATCAGTTCTTTTACAAAATTATGTAAGGTATTTTTGGCGTATGATTATTCGATTAAGTGCTTGCGTAGGGGATTTATTAATTTTAGCTTTTTATTACAATGTACGATACTTAATTTTGAATCAAGTACTAATTGTGCTTATTCAATGGACAGTAACCATCAATGTTATATGATAGAACCTACCTATATCATAATTATTAAAATGATTAAGTGCCGCCTGTTAAAGTTTGGGACAGTATTCAATAAAAGGATTAGAAATTATATTCATAGAGATGTTTTATTTATTACTGCTAAATAATGACTAAGCTGTGTTTGTGGACATAGATAAGGAGACCGGCACGTAACTTGGCCGGATTTGTTAGATGTGCAGAAGTGTTTTTTTAACTTCCTTTGGTTGATAGAGGTTTGTAGTAGCGCTGTGCCGAGCAAGCTATTGGAGCGCCAGTCGACTACACTTCGATTTTGTTTGTTTTGATTGGTTGCACTAAGTGTACTAGCGCAGGGGTCCGGATGGCGTAAGAAAGCGGTTCTAGGATCTCTCCCGTCTCAGGCGCAGAGTGGCACACCGTTTGGTTTTAGTCGGTTCGATTCCGACACACCGCCCCGCCGCAAAACCCCGGTGCCGCAAACACTAACCCCCATTAGGCCGAAATCTGGCCAAGTTACGTACCGACGACGTATAGCATTTGTTTTCCATCCAAATTTTAGTCTAAACACCGACTTATCCATCTATTCAGGGATAATAGAAAAAGTTTGCATGATGTACAAAAATGTGTTGTTTTAGGCAGTGATAGTAAAAGTTGATTTGTATTTGTTAAATATATTTTTGGGACTGAGGTATTGAATGAAAATACAAATTATCGTGCCCTAAATGAGTCCTCGGTTTCTCAGGTGATAATAGGATTGGTGTCTCTTAAGCGTTCCTAGTCAAGAAATACTGTGGTTATTATTTCATTAGGTATACAAAACAGTTATGTGTTAAATTCTATAGATTTTCAAAACAGCATTAAGATTTTGAATGATGAAGACAATTTCTTTTTTAAAATAAGGAAAAATGTTTGTTTCTGTACACTTTTGTAAGTTTTGAATGAAGTTGTTTGTCTCTCCTGTAAAGTTAGCCAGTTTGCATACTCAAGTTATCACATATATCTAGACCAACGACATGTGTATGTTTCTATATGAGTTTCTCTCAGTAATTTTATACAAATAGTGAATAAATGTTATTTTAACAAACTAGTTTAGTTTAATAATGATATTTACTGCAAAAGGTCTATTTCAATTTAGTTTAATTGATTAAGACTGGATAAAAAATAAAATATTTAGAAATACAATAAAAAAAATGCAGTTATGTATCCTTCCTATAAAACAATCTTTACAATTGAATTTTAAAGTATTGTAATATTATATGGCTATATAATAAAATGACTTTAGCTAACTGGGTGACTCATCATGAAAATGGACAGAAACACTCAATATTGGTAGATGATCCTGTTTATGTTATAAATATCCACTAAGAAAGTAAAATACTAATGGAAATTATAACCAGAAGGGTAAAATGTTAAGGATGTCTTTCATTTTTAAAGTTATGAATTTATAAATACAAAGAAATAAAATTGGAGTGTCTGTTTGTAATATTAAAATAACCATTTTTTACTAATTACATATTACATACATACACAGTGCATATACCAAAATAACATACTTTACAACAATTTTTGTTTGCTTCTCTGTTTGTTCCAGGTAATCTTTAAAGTGGATAGATCGATTTCGACAGGACTTTCACTAGCATATACCTGTTAATGTATAGAGTAATTTAGGCTACTTTTTTTAGAATAGCTTCCCCCAGCGGTGTTGCCCACGGTTACAAAAAACGTGGGTAACACCACAGGGCTCAGCTAGTATACAACATGTATAGTAACAATAATTATGCAAATGCAGTTGGTAAATAAAGTATCTAATATTTGGTTACTTCTTAATTATGATGCATTTTGCAAGCAAATAAAATAACAGCTGACTAGACTTCTTGATAATTAAACTAAGTAATGAAAACATGTGCGGTATCTTTTCCAAAAAACATTATAACATTGAATGCTGTGTATGGGTATAATTGGACTTCAGACTGATACATTATAAACTGTAATGTTTTATATTCGTTTGGCTTTGGTTTGTTGTATGTTTCTGTAGCTAATAAATAAAGGGAACTTTTTTACGATCTCATGGTTTATGCGATTTACAAATATACTATAGTTGTGTTTTAAGAGATGAGTTGATATCATCACTTTGAGAATATGGTTTAATAATAGATGTTATTTAAGATTTCATTACTTTATCCTGGTGTTCTATGTTTAGTTATGCTTAAAAGGCGAACTACCATCGAAATATTCAATGACAATAAATATTTTTTTATTGATTTTCCAAACTTACCTATAGGTTTGCCTATTCGCCATTTCTTTTGTAACACATCCGTGAACACAACTCCAGGGGGCAAAGCCTCATCGTCACAAAAACTCGAATCAAGACTTGGGGCCTCCTCCACGGTCCTAGTTTTCTTTTTAGGAGGCAAGGGCAACTGCACTATCTCTGTACCGCGTCGCGGCATAACGAATGCATCCAGATTACCGCAATCTATTTAGCTCAATAACTTCCTTTTGCAAGTAGACTCGTATGCAGTAACACTTGATGTATTGCTAGAAATCAAATTAAGTACACGTTAGGTCGTACTTTAATTCAATATAGTTCAACGTGCACTTCAATGTCACAATTTAATCAAATTATCCGTTAATTTTTCTCGGAACGTACACTTACCTAACTTTATCACAGGTTAATGTACATGGTTATTCTAGAAATGCTGTTTGCATATTTGAAATAGATTCAGTGTAATCTCTTAATGATATAATAAATAAAGGAGTTCACAATTTATTTAAGCAATAAAACGGAAATCAAGTGAAACATAACAACTGATCAAAATTCCGCCATGTTGTTTGTGTTAATAGAGATGAGCACTAGTGTGCCAAAATTGGTTCAACTAATTAGGATTAGTCGATTTACTAAATCATGCAATGAAAGTACTTTCTTTTTACGTGTAGTGTTCATTGCTTTTTAAATTGAAATCAAACAAATTATGTTATTCTGATCTTTTTGAGAGATTTTATTAGATTTTGTAAATGAAGAATGAATGAGAAATTTCTATAAAATGTTAAATGAAATTTTACTTCAATCTATGAAGACAATCAAATTATGTACAAAAAGGAAAAAAATACTCGATTGTGTTCTACGAAAAATACGATTCCCTTTTATAATTAATATAAAATTTTTATTTAACTTAGAAGGGTTAATTGTATCGTCTCTATTTCAGACAAAGATCGATATGTTACAGTTCCATATATGTTACAGTCAATTTAAACACTGATTAAAAATAAAAATAAATAAATAGATAATTAAGTGAAAATTAACAAAATATCAAAAGCTATGTAAATGATTTCATATTAACAACTTTCTAAACTGGATAGCTCAAGGTTAAATAAATAAATATTTCTCATACTTTTGACAAGAGCACAATTGTTTACAGTTACCACTATTATTATTATATTCTATTATTATATAATATTGTTACAGCTTTTTTAGTTTTAGTAAAACTTGCTAAATCTTGCGATTTGTGACTACGAGTTTTAAGTAATAAGAAAATGATACCAAATAATAGGATGAAGATGATGATATTTTTAGTCATTGGTCTAGCAATTATTGTAGGTACTGTGATTGTCGACCCAGATCTCTTAGGTTCCAAACCCAGATTTGACAAAAAAGGGTTATTAGGCTTTTCATCAAGAAATTCTTAAAAACCCGGGGGTATAGAAGTTGGACGCGTGTCAAGCCGTCGGTACCTCGGAATGCGTGTTCTTCGTCTGTCCGGTTTGTCGTGAGCATCTGTATCAATTTTCATTGGCTTAAATAAATAATACTACACCCAAATACTTACAAGTATTTCAATGTTAGGATGCAGTTCACCTGAGGTCTAATACCAGTCACTCTTGAAAAACTGATATTTGGGTTTAACTAGTAGCCGAACTTAGAAAGGTTTGTAATTAATAAAGACTAGGAAGAAGAAATTTTGCAGTAAGAATTCTCAAAATACCGTTTCTAGGTTTTACCACTAATTTGGTTTGGCGACAGTAAAAAAAAGTACCACAACGCCATCTAACAAAGTCACACCGAACTATGTAGCACCTACTAATCCTATATCGTGGTATAAAAGTTATAAAACATTCCTGCATCAAAACCCTTTGTGTTGGAGGGCCATGACACTCCTTCCTCCTCGTCTGCCTCGTTGGCGCAGTGGTAGCGCAACCGACTACTGCTGTAAGTGCTTGAGGTCTCGGGTTCGATTTCCGGGTCGGACCAAATGTTTGAGTGATCTGCAAACATTTGTTTCGGAGTTTGGGTGTTTTCTATGATTAATAAGTAAGTAGTTACAAATAAAAAATATGTATTTATATCAGTTGTCTAGTACCCACAACAACAGCTCTGCTTAGCTTAGGACTAGATAGCGTTGTGTGTTAAATGTCCGAAATATTTATTATATTTATTTTTACCCCACGAAGTTATTGTGAACCATACGATTGGCTACTTTTTTGTCAAATGAGAGAAGATGATAAATCTACAAAGCAGTTTATCCGTGTCCACGTGCGGTATGACCCGTTTGAAATGTAGGAATATAGAGGGTATTTTAACCTTTCAAATAACTTTATCGCGAATAAGTCCCGCTATATAGCAAAACTAGATGATAAATAGTCACTCAATGACTGTACAAGTCAGTTTCTAGTTTTTTACGTTTCTTTTCCCGTTGACATCATTTTCATGATTCCGGTGGGGTGCGATAACGCAATACAGTAAATGCATGGTCAGCTAATGTAATTTAACGTAACAAGTCGCAACTCGAGCTCACCAGTCAGTCCGCTCCACCGATACGCAATATACGTTTATAGAACAAGACACGAAATATATCCAGTATACATAATTAACACTTTTATTGAAATTCCATTATAGTAAAGTTAATACAGTGGCGAAGAATAAAGTAATAGTCAGCTATATACAGTTAGCTAAATTTGGCCAAGTCCACAGTAATTTCATCATCAAGAAAACTTCTATTGGGGAACATCCATGTTCCAAAGGTACACGACACTTCCACAAAATTATAGGGAGGAATAGTTCGACTAACTTAATAGGTCGCCAGAATAGCTTTTTGCCGACCATCTGCACCGCTAGCCAAGTTGCAAGCGTTCTTCTTTCTGCAATAGCTAACTACTAAATTCTCGTGTGTCATTGGCTAATGCTTTGTCTAAGATTAGCCAAAGACACACGAGAATTTAGGCTTAACTTGGTCAGAGGGGCTGATTTGGGCCAATCTTTGCCAACCTACCTTTTGCGATTGTTTCAAATTAGACAGATTAGACAGAATCAGAATATCATCATCATCAGCCTACCGCAGTCCACTACTGGACATAGGCCTATCCAATTGCACGCCACTTAGAACTATATAATGTGTTAAACAAGATATACTCGTAGACTGCCTCGTTGGATTAGAGGTTAACGTAAGAGGTCAAAAAACATATTAGAACAGAATAGAAGATCAGGAATCCCACCTGGAAGTGAAAAAGGAACTGAGAAAAAAAGATAGAATAAAAATAGGTCCAAATAAAATTGGAGGTGCTAGAAAAAAAAGGGTTCAAGTTGGACTGCTGTTGGGTTTTTCATATAAGAAATTCTTAATAGCAGCCCGGAGTATGGAATATTGCGGTATTTTCCGCTCGTTTTTCGCACACGTCGACTCCGAGTGCACTTCGAGCCATCGGTCCCGGTTGTCATGAACACCTACCGGTTGTGAACACCTATGACAATCGTTATAGGGAAGTTAGTTCCCTCAATTAAACTGACAACAACTTCAATCTTCAAATTCAATTCAATCTCGAGAATAATATGATGATGAGGCTAGCAAGATGATGAGACAAAGAAGAAAGGCAAACTTGAGTAAGGAAAACAGTTAAGGTGCGAGGATAAGGGTACCCCGAAGATTCACTTAATCCGCTGAACTTAATATGAAACAGAAGTATTTGTAACACAGTGATAGTTAGACTTTTTTAAGCTATTACATAGCTTTTATCGCGGGCTTTGAGCGCGGCGATAGAATCAAGAAGTTCCGTAACGAAAATAAACCTAACACCCCCACTCCGACCGGCACAGCAGTGTGGCGTTGAAAGCGATGTATCGTCTAACGTCGTTTCAATTCGGCAGACTTCGTACGGTGTTTGTGTGCATGCGACTAGACGTATGCGTGTAGACTGTACGAAGGTCGCACGGTATGCAATAGCTTTACCGCGGCAGTCCCCGAGTGCCACACGTTTTTTTTTTAAAGACAAAAGCAGCACTGGGAACATAACCTGTGTCTTAGGGGATTTTAATATATACAAGAAACAGACACAAAAGCATAAATTCTAGTTGATCGACCCGACTTATCGGACCTACAGCCCACAACGCTCAACGTCGTAGGAAGCGCCATATGAATGCTTTCAATTTATTTATGAAATAATTTTTACCGGCGCCTCTGACCGCGTGTTTTGTAAGCAAAGTAAATAGTATCCTATTTATTATTCTGATGTATAAGTTACATCACTGTAAAGTTTTATCAAAATCTGTTCAGTAGTTTTTGTGTATAAGATTAACAAACATATATTTATACATCCTCACAAAGTTTTACATTTATAATGCGGATGGTTACTAAAGAAATTGAAATGGCAAAGAAATATAAAAGACAAAAGAAAGGGTAAGAGTTTTGGCAGTCTATGTATGTTTGTATGTTCCACCATAGGGCCTAAACTACTGAACCGCTTTAAATGAATGAGGTGTCAATAGATTCACATTATAATAGCCCGAGTGACAGGCTATTTAAATTTTATCATAAGTTTTTAAGCATTCAGGTTAAAGATTTTAAACTTTGTCTTGTACTATTGTAAGTATCTTTGTAACGTTGGATAAATTGTGTTTATTGATAACATACCTTTTACACGTCACAAGGCATAGTTAAAATAAAAATATTATTTTGTATACTTATAAATAGGATATCGACTCGACATTAAAAGTGTATATCACTCTTTGCGGCTTATCAAGGTGCCGTTTCACAACGACTTGAAGGTAGATAACCAGGAAACTTCCTCAAACATGAACGCTTATTAGTTGAGCAAGCAAAAGATAAACTCGAGAAGTTTGCGTTGCGCGCGGCATACGGGACAAGCGCGGAGGCAGAGCCCGTACGTAAACGAACAAAACTTTTTCATTTCATTCATTCACGAGTTGAACGCTGAGCGTGAGGCCGTGCGTTTCGTTGCCCCGCTGCCGCGAGAGTATCGAACGCGATGTCATTTTGTTTATCAACAAACAAAAAATGTAAGCTGTTGTGTTCAGTGTCAGAAAAATAAAACAATTTTGTGTATTATTAAATGTATCTAGATAAGAATGTTAAGTTAGGATTGTCTGCTAAAGTGTCTGAAGATGGACGGTGCGACCGGTGATTCTGATCATTCTATGACTTGGGAAGATTTCTTTGGTGAGTTTTGTAATTATTTTTTCTTTCCCATTATGATTATAAGTGTAATATATACATACTAAATTATGTAACAATAAAACAATGTTTTTTATTTGATAGTATTGGGTCTTAAGGGTGAGAGGACTGGTTTCTGCAGCATTTCCACTTATGGTGTGCAGTGCATTGCGTTCGTTGCCTGTCTGTGTTTGAACCAAGATACGCCGTACAAACTTCTACGTGATCAATCATTCTGTTTGAAAATAATTGTATGTAGGTGGAATGAGGACGATAAACAACAAATACAACACAACTCAGGTGTTTTAATAACCGTGCTTGCGTGATACTAATTTATAATGATCACGTCTATTCATCATAGACAATCATAGTTTATTTTATAAAGATTGAAGCAGGATTTTAAGAGATTGTTTTATTCGAGGGGATTGTGGCTAAATTGGAAACGAGTAGTTTAACACATTTCCAAGTTAGACAAATTTTGCCAGGTCAGTACGTGTATGAGTGGCCTTTTCATAATGCACCCCTCTGTGCCTCGGAGAGCACGATAGGTCGTCGTCGGTCCCGGTTGCCATGCAAACATCTTTGACAATCGGTGACTTTAAGTTTTAAAAAAAGTGCAACGATTTACTCCATGGACTTCAAAATCGACTAGTGCTTGACTTGTGGAGGCCTGATGGTAATCGTGCCACGTAAAAATTCGAAGTTAAACCGTATCACGGGTTGATAGGTTAGGAAAAATCTCACAGGAAGCAAAGCTATTGATTCATAAGCTAATATATTTAACGTATATTTACAGGCACAATGCTAGTTTTTATGTAGTAGGGCAGAACTATCGTATTAGCTATATATATTAACGTATCAATACACACTTTTATGATTGAACTTAGAACCAATTTAAATGCGCATATTTATTGGACTTATATTATTGGTTGTGAAGAGAAGACTAGACATTACCAGATAATAGTTTTATTCGGAATTAAGAACTGCTACAGCTGTCGGCACCATTCCGAAAGGATTACTTCCGCTTCCGAGTATAGACGTCTGCTGTTGAGATTTTACTTTTTTATTCCATTCTAAAGTAGGTAGTTAGGTAAGCATCAGCTTGGTAATTAATTTAGACACTAATTAAAACAACATACGCATACATTAGTTTCTATTTAACTTGACTCCAGTATAACTTAAATCTATGCAGAATTATTACGAAGAAACGCAGACGTATTAAAATATATATAGCTGTTCGGAGTTTAGTTTTTTAAACTGGTTTTAATGTGTTTATACTGACTAATAATTTTTTTACCCCCGACGTAAAACAGTGGTGTTATTAATTTGAGGTCGATGTCTGTGTGTCTATGTCTTGGCTTAGTAGCTCTCAAACTGATGGACCGATTTCGAAGCGATTTTTGTTTTTTTGAAAGCCAGTTTCCTTGAGGTGGTTCTTAGCTTTGTTTGGTAAACATCGGTCGAGCAATGTAGAGTATCAGCTTTTTCCCAAAACGATGTAAGGTATTTCTGGCATATGATTACTCGATTAAGTACTTGTGTAGTGGGTTTAAAAAAAATGTAGCTTGTTGCTTATATTAGAAATTTATTAAGTATAAATCAACCTACTTGAATTAATGTTGTTCGTTTTAAATAGATATAGGTTTTAGATTTGACTATAGTGATATTTAAATAGATCTATACGACAACATAAAAGGTTTTTCCTGAAATTATTAATAAAATGGTAAATTCGGTCGAACATGTCACATTCGGTTGAATGAGATGTGTCTTCCTTTAATCAGCCATTCTTTAGTTAAAGTTATTTAATGATCGTTGTATTGAACTTAAAATATTGATACTTTCAATAAGATACTATCAACATCCATGATACCAGAAATAATTTCTACGTATTGATTGTCGGGTACAGGATTCATCAGTATCAGTATTATATGCTTTAGCACACATTTTTAATACAATCAACGTTTACAATCTTTCCCGTATTACTTATACTGGTTACTTCTGAAAAGGAAGACACGAATGTCTGTTCTACGGGCTCGTGAGCTTCTTTCAAAAACAATCTTAAGCTCCGCTCTTGGGGTCGTGTGACATCTACTTGGCATTATGAGTATTATTGTAATAAATCATTTATATATATATATTTTTTTTATATTTATGCTGTCAAAATGACTGCCCTGCCTGATGGAAAGCATGAGCAGAATCCAAGAGTGGTGGTCACCATCCTCAATGCGAAAAAGAACAATGCAGCGTGGTGACCCACACTATGGCGGCCTGGGGAGAAGGGGGATGGTGAGGGGAATAGGGGGCGTTGGATTGGGGTATGGGCCTCCGGTATCCTCACTCACTCGATGAAACACAGCGTAAGCGCTGTTTCACACCGGTTTTCTGTGAGGCCGTGGTATCACTCCGGTCGAGCCGGCCCATTCATGCCGAAGCGTGGCTTTCCCACGGTGAGATAATATTAACTAACAGAACTTGACACTTTAAGATAATTATTCTGATGAATCATTTATATTATACAATAATAACTAATCGAACTAATAAGTTAACAATAACGACGATCGATACCTTCATTGGAACAAAAAAAACAATATTTTTACTCGGTGTTTAGGTCCAATGGATATAGATCAACGCTACCCCTGACCGACTAGATCTACAAAATACTGCTGAAAGAAAATGGCGGCACATTAGGTAATTGTCTTTGTTAGCTCTATATATTATAAAATGAAGTCTTAGACCTTTTAAAGTACTAAACGGTTTTTTTATGAAATTTTCAGCAATTAATAGAGTGACTCGAAACGAAGGTGCGTCTGACTCTTTGAAATAAATGCATATTATGGTTTAGTTACTCCGATAATTTCAAAGATTTCCATGCGAATAGTATCTAACTATTTACGGTCCTTGTGTATAAAATATTTCGCAAAAGCTTACAGGTACCTACCTACTAAAGTACATGTTATTGCATACAGTTCATGTAAACTGGTACGTATAATATTTTGTTATATTCACTCGTTTAGCCCCGCGGTATTATCTTTTAAAGAAGTATACTATAATAATACCTTTAGTACCTTGAAATAAATGAGCGCGTTATTACCCGTGAAAATAATTATTGAATGATTACTCGATTAAGTGCTTGCGTAGGGGCACATACGGTATGTTCTACCCTAGCGCCCAAACTATTGAATAAATAGATTCGTAATAATGGATCGGTGACATGGGCTGTATAAACGTTTTCAAATACACAGTCGGTTAATAATTAAAAAAAAAGTTGTTTTGTGCCGTATGGCAGCTGTGTAAATCAATTTTCTAGCGCGTGTGTGGTCCCGGTAATATAAGGTTTAGGTCTCAATAAAGCTTCAAAAACATTGTATAGATACGTACAAGTAAGCTTTACCAAAATATTACATATTATTTCGTATATAAATTACATTCAAATACATTATTACCCGACTGCGAAAGAAGGAGGGTTATGTTTTCTAGTGTATGTTTGTAAGTATATTTCTTTGGCACGCCACAGAGCCTAAATGGCTTGTCGTATTTTTATGTGAGTGGTGTCAATTGATTCGTCTTAGTCGTGAGAGTGACTGGGCACATCAAAATTAAAAAAAGAACAAAATTAAGGAATTTTGGCGCCAAAAAGTAATCTCACAAAAAGGTTTTATTAAAAAAATATATAAAGATGACATATTGACGGAGTCGGGTTTTTTTTAATTTTACTTGTAACTTAAAGTTGTGTAAAACAATAATCGTGATATAAAAGTTTCCCTTTAAGTAAATGCTTGTATTATGACAGTCTGCTCTTCCATAGCATCCTGGTTTTTAAGTCATACCTGCCGTAATTTTTCTGATTGAGAGAGAGGAGGAGAATCCGGCGAATGTGGGCAATGCGGTATGGGGCCGTCTATTAATCATGCAATGTTTTTAGCAATTTTCGTGGTGAAGTTTAAGACTAAAACAAATCATGGGTCTAAGATTCTCGTGGTTAATAGACGGCTCCCAAGGTGGTCCATTCCATGGCGGCCTATTGCTTTTTCACACTCCGCTGAAAGGACCCGGGATAATAGCGAGAGGTAAACACATTTGTCTATCACAACATTATAAATTCTTTACTAATTGTTCTACTTTCTATAAGACTTACTATACAAGTTGAAAGCGGTTCGCGTTTAGTAGATAGTGACGTCAATTGTGCGTCAAGAAACATTTATTGTCAAATTACACACAATTAACATGTCTATTATCTTAAACCACAAAATGAGAAATTGTGAAAAGGGGAAAAGACTGTATCGTAAATAAATAACGATGTTTCCTTCAGTAAAACGAATATTACGAAACATCGGAAAATATATATTTAAGTAGAAATGAAAAGCTGTAATGCTTTTCATTTCTGTTACAAATTAATGTAATAAACATTGAAATATATTGTTGAGTAGTCTAAAACAGTGACGTCACAAGTTTGTATTTAGTATATCTTTCATACAAATAACTTTGTTCGTTTTGACAGATGACAAAAAGTTACTAATTTGACTAAAGTGTCATCTTTCCTTTTGTATCATACAATGTACTTCATCGTTCCATGTAATAAAAGCAAGATATCACAAACGGTTCAGGCTCGCTACTATTTGAAAATAAAAACCATATTATTTAACTTCTTTATTAAATAACAGTACAAATTCTTACACAACAGAATTTGCAAAGAAGTGGATGTGTTTGCCGACACATTCCCAACTTTTTCCCAAAAAAACTGTTTTGAGTCTATTGAAAGATTAGTTTTTGATATTAATTGTAATTTAACATAATATTAGTGAATATACTGTTTCCTATTGTAACACTTATTGATACAGCACTACTGGTTGTCCAAATAATTAAATAACTGTCTTATTTCTTTTTTAGAAATTAGAGAAACATAGATTATGAATGGAAATATAGTAGTAGGAAAATTAGTCTATGGTAATACACCACACTAATCAATGCAAATGTGTTGGCTTGTTGATTGATGATAAACAAAAGATTATGTTGAGTAATAATTATATACATATTTTTATTTAATTTTATTCAATTTACGAGTGTAGAACGCTCCATAAGTGCGACTTATGGAGCGTTCTGTCAAAGTTTATTTCTGATTTTATCGTCAGAGCGATGAGTGAAAATATTTTATAAAGTGAAAGAAGAGAAGATAAAAAGGAAACTTATTTAATGCATAAACGATTCGCAACGACCCACTATCTATCATCGCCAAGAATATAAACTTCCTCGGTAATTATTTTGCTTATCTCCGTAGTCAAGAATGCAAGTGAGAGATAAATAAGTAAAAACATTTTCTTGAATCACACATCACACTACCTGTTTACCAACGACGTCTCACACCTCATAATAATGTAAAACGTTTTAATCAACTTCATTGTCTCATTATTCTTTCAAAGCGGGGAGAATCAGTGCTGCTATTGTATGCTGTCTGAATTAATGAAGTGCGCTTCCTCAGAACGCATCCGACCGGATATTCTTAATTTTAAATTCGACAGTTGCCGCCTTTAATACCATAGATACTTGGTATTTAAAAGTCAATTTATTTTAGTCGATTTTTATAATTATGTCAAATCATCTTGTACGATCTCAACGAAGCTTTCTCTAGTCTATGTAACTTGTACTAGTGCTAGTGCTATTTTGCAAACATCATTGTTTCATAATCGAAACAATTGCTTGTAAAAATAACTCGACACGCAAGGAACAACCATTGTAACTTACACTAATAAATACAACATTAAATTAAAAGGTGACGAAGATGAAAGATAAGGCATTACATAAATGGCTAGTACAGTTTTGCAAGGTTTGCACGATCGTGTTACCTGTCTGTTGGGCATTCGCTCAGCATTAGTCGCTATTATTATATTTGAAAATTTATATTGAGGAGTACCTTTTTTAAAAAACGTAACTCCATAATATAGTTATTGAACTCATTCATGTGACAACGATATATGTAACAGAACATCCGGCACTTGTTATAGTATAATCTTGTTCTGTTGTTGTGTCTCTGATAAAAGTATGTAATTGTTCTTTTGAGAAACGAAATGTCTTAAACTAAAGAGAATATCTTAAGACAAATTCCGCTTTAGGAATATACATTCCTGTGTCGCGGGGGACTTTACAAACATACATGAAACGGACACAAACTACACCAAAACTTAGTCACACGACACGACACTTTGTGTGATCCATAAACAACAATTTATGGATCACACAAAGTGTCGTCCCATGTAGGATTTGAACCCACGACACTTGGCACAGCAGGAAGCTGTGTGGCGACCACTTAAACCACTAGGCCAACCGTGTAGTGTAGATAGTGTAGTAGTACTTCGCTTACCATCAGGGGATATGTCTGCTCGTTTGCCCCCCCCCATTCCATAAAAGAACTCTTAACACGTAACATCCTGAAGGGAGCGAATTATTTTTATACACTGCCTTATTTAAAAAAGTCTGAACTTGATGTGAACTATTAATTACCTTAGAAATCTTAGCAGCCCAGCCCATTCTATGTAGTCCAGCGCTGGCCAACAGCAGTGCCGCGTATTGATCGCCAGTGTTGAGTTTCGTGAGACGGGCCAGGCCAACCGTGTAGTGTAGATAGTGTAGTAGTACTTCGCTTACCATCAGGGGATATGTCTGCTCGTTTGCCCCCCATTCCATAAAAGAACTCTTAACACGTAACATCCTGAAGGGAGCGAATTATTTTTATACACTGCCTTATTTAAAAAAGTCTGAACTTGATGTGAACTATTAATTACCTTAGAAATCTTAGCAGCCCAGCCCATTCTATGTAGTCCAGCGCTGGCCAACAGCAGTGCCGCGTATTGATCGCCAGTGTTGAGTTTCGTGAGACGCGTGTTTAAGTGCTCAGCCAAACCGTGCAGTATTATGTAGAATAATCGTAGTTAAGAATGTCTATGATTATATAATTTTCCAGAAAAAGTAATAGATGATGCGAAATTTGGAACTGGAGTCTTTAAGTGATATTACGGTTATATCAAAAAATCTTCCAATTCAGCACATACGGCTTCTTAAGAAACGTGAATTTTAAATTGTTATTCATGTAAAAATTAACCATCCAGACCATTTTATCGAATACTGTGTTTAAATTAGGCACACACCATAAACAGTTGATGAATCAATATCACTACAATTGTCCAGGAAACTACTAATCGTTAGTCACTCCATTGCATTGTGCAATCCTTTGTGCCCAACTTTTGGTGTCTTTGAACAAAATTAATTCGCACTGTCTTTGCAATAAATATCTACATTACTGAAAATAGTCGACTAATGACATCATTTTTGTGTAAAACATAGTCGATTTTATTTCAAAATGTTTTTTTTTTCAAAGTGTTGTCAAAGACAAAATTATGTCTTTTTTAGACAGTTTAAAAATATTAAATACTTTGGTGTGTTACAATTCTGGGGAATCCGAAAAACTGGTCGGAAATTGGCGCGAAAGTGCACTTTAAACATGAATGGGAAGGGAAGTCTTTGAAGTCTAGACGGTGTCAAGTACATCTTAGCTCTCTATCAAACCTATACAAATTTAATCAACTGTCTGGAGTACCACTAAGCGAAGAACATAATCTGTATAACTAAGGCTGGCTACTTTTCTTCTAGATATTTACAGTATGGTTAAATATATATTTCGGACTGGTTCTTTATGGTTTGTTTCTTTGTCCTGCATTTGACGCTATATAACCTATTTGGCGATGAACCCGTTGTCTAGAAACTACACGTAATTAAGACTTCTAAGATACAATTAATTTTTTTATACAACTAGGGAATGGATGATGAAACATATTTTTGTAGGTCCTAGAAACAAACTCCTAAGAACTAAAGCTACAAACTGAGACTCGGGTCTACTTACACTATAATAATTGTTTGGTATTTTCCATGTTTCTGTAGGAAAAAGCTTTAGCATTCTCCCGTTTTTTAGCGCAGTGTCTTAAACGGAGATAAGTTCCTCACAAACTGCAATCCCGGCATTCTGCCAAAAAATTTCTTCAATACACACTCAATAGGACCCTAAGTAAGATTCGAGCTTATATATTGTAGGAAGTAAGGATGATAACTGTCTTACCACCACAAATGTGGCAAGTCCTCCCCCGACAACATGACAACATACATGCGTTTTTATAAATACAATGTTCTTAATTGTTTGACTACACGGTTGGCCTAGTTGTTTCAGTGGTCGCCACACCGCTTCCTACTGCGCCAAGATTTGTGGGTTCAAATCCTACATGGGACAACACTTTGTGTGATCCATAAATTGTTGTTCTAAGTCTGGGTGTACTTTGTGTCCGTTTCATGTATGTTTGTAAAGATCCCTGTGACACAGGAATGTATATTCCTAATGCGAGAGTTGTCTTTTAAAAGAGAAAGGAAGAAAGAGAAAAGGAAATATATATTATATGTTAATATAATACCTAGGCATACACGATTGAAGACAAAGAATTAAAATGTTATACATAGATTAAATAATAAAGTCTGCCAATAGAAGTTGTTTAAGTACAACTAGGTTCGTAATACAATTAGTTTCGTGTTCAAATATTGATGTAAGTATAACAGATAATACAACGCGGATTTGTTTTTAATGGTGATCATATTCTGGTCTTCTTCTTTCATGAGATGGCAACCAGCTAATCAGTCACTTCAATCAAGTCAAATATTTAAAATCTTAAGTCTTCGTCGCGATGAAATTAACGACAAAAATACAAAAAATGTGGATGAGATGAAATGGGGAGCGTCTATCGAAAGAAAAACCTAAAATCTGGTCATCTCTGTCTAGTCTCAATCAAATTGTGTTACTAATTAAAAAGAATTTTTCCAAATTTAGGTCAACGGTACTGAAGTTCTGTAATCGACGACAGTTAATATATGACAAATTAAAATTATTTTTTAAATTAATTTAATTTTTCCTTTTCAGTATGAGTAGATTATTGCAAAATTCCTTTCAAAATAAAACTCATTTTCCAATTCTATCCATCAAAGGCCGCGTTCCAATCCAACTAGATTTTAAAAAAAACTAGTTACTTAAAAAAAATAAGTATCATCTTATCCACGTCTGTGTGAGCACGTGAGCCGTTGGCGCCAGCGGTTTCCTGCCACCAACCGAGTTTAAGATTGCACATCGTCGCATCCACTCAACCAAGAACTAATCTCTAGTGATCTAAGATTGACCCATTTACTCGTGTTTATATATATATATATATATTATTGTACAAACTTGGTAGACTATGACCTAACAGCTGGTATTATTTCACCGTGGGAGAGCCACGCTTCGGCATGAATGGGCCGGCTCGACCGGAGTGATACCACGGCCTCACAGAAAACCCGTGTGAAACAGCGCTTACGCTGTGTTTCATCGAGTGAGTGAGGATACCGGAGGCCCATACCCCAATCCAACGCCCCCTATCCCCCTCACCATCCCCCTTCGCCCCAGGCCGCCATAGTGTGGGTCACCATGCTGCATTGTTCTTTTTCGCATTGAGGATGGTGACCACCACTCTTGGATTCTGCTCATGCTTTACATCAGGCAGGGCAGAGGCATTTTGGCAGCATAAATATAAAAAAAAAAATGCGTCTTTTAACAGATTGTCCTCTCTATGGTCTTATCTCGGTATAAAAATGTTTCCGTGTGGTGACTGATGTGCATCAAGAGTACGGAGTTACTCATTCCATGGGTATCGTAAGAGGCGACTAAGGGAGAAAAGAACGCAGGGTAGAGGGTTATTTTTGTCGATCACGCAAATGTCATAAACTACATCCTCCTTGTTCCTATTTATATTGTGTACGATAAAAATAGGCCTTCAATTTTCTAGTTTCACTCGACCTTGGTATCTTATTCCTTATTGAGACGTTCTAAGCCTACCGCGTAATACTTGTAACCTACTAAACCACGATTTCTATAATCTGGCGTCAGTAACGGATCAGGCGTAACTTTCCTGGGTGTGAAAATCATCGTAAAAGATGCTTAGCTATCTACAAATAGTGTTTTATTAATGGGACTTCAGGGAAATAATAACTAATTCTCTTTTTATTCGATTAGTTAGCCGTAAATTTCAAAGAAAAAATCCGGACCATTGTTACTTTCTCCATAAAGGTCGGTATGTACTCATATACGATTTTTTTAAAATCTTTATTTACGGAGCTTAGCCACAATTATGATATTTAAAAAATTAAAATGTCAACTTAGAAAGTCACTTAGTTTGCGTAAATGTAGGTATTCTAAAAGCACTAATTAAAAGTAAACCAATTAGTTTAATTTAGAAAAGTTGCGCGCGAATAGTCGATATTTGAGTGTGAAGGTGACCTATCGATAATCGACTTAAATACTTTAAATTAGATACGTTCGTTACGCATGTAGTTGTGAGGAACGGGACATATTTCATTATATTATATTCTTATATGTAAATGTGTTTATGTGTAGTAAGTAGGCAGGTAGCCTACAGACATATTGCTTTAATATTTGTTTTGTGCTTGTCATAAATCGGTAGATGGCTATGAAACCGACGAAGGAACTTTGAACCAGCGATTTTATTTTGTATCACCTGTATTTTTGAAGTGAAAACTTCTTTAGGCGCGCTGAGCACTTTCCAGGTGAATAAAAATCAATATTTGGTAGGGGGAAAATCTTATGAGTGCCCATCATCGCGTCACCAAAATAATAATTTAATTTAAACATTATGAAATTTGTAATTGTACACATTAAAATTCTAAGTTATAAGTATTCACTTCCATCGGCAGTCCTTATGACTGCCGAGGTTTTTTATGAATTATTTGCCAGTTTTATCACAAATGAAGTGCATTAAAAGTACAAAAATCACACCTTAAATGCACATCGTAAGTTCAACTTCAACTTTTGATTAATGGCTCTATATCATGTCAATATCATGTTTTTAAAGACAAAAGACGTGTTCTAAAATGACACTAAAATGAAAATATTATTTCTAGTAATATATATACGCAAGTATTCTTTGCATTGTTTTGGATCTGGAAAGAATAGAAATGTTTTATTTAAAATTGTTACACCAAATTACGGTAAGTAAAATAATAGTCAGTTTGAGGTTAGTAGTTCTTTAAAAGAATAATTTAAAAGAAAAAAATCACATACGCAAATAAAACAAGCTTATTTGAATAAAAACAGTATTGCAATGTTTAACTTTCAACGGTAACTTTTACTAGAGTGGAAAAAAGAAAGTGTAAATTTAAATTTACTTTTTAACCTGGTAACAAATTTATGTTTTTTTTTGAAGACGAGATGTCATCAGTATTCGATGCAGAGACAACTTCAAAAATAATCGTTTTTTGTTTTTGCGAAAGACAGTCCACATTTCATGTCATCCACATTTTTTATATTTTTTATCATTAATTCCATCACGACGAAGACTTGAAAACTCGAAGACTTAGAATTGAAGACTTGAAATACTTGACATTGGCAGAAATAGCTGATCCGGCTGATTGCCATATCATCAAAAGAAGAACTTCAAAAATTTAAAAAGATATGAATAAGACTATATTTCTTATTGTTAATTATAAAAAGGTTGGATTATAAAATTAGGGCAACTTTATCTCCAAGATGCAACGTTTGGCGCCAATAATCCAATGTGGTTTGTGTCGCAACTGCAACACAATCTATATAATGTCGGAGAGATCGGAACGACCGCTGTTCACAGCTGAGCTTGAGTGATGACGCGGATGCATTAATGCTTTTAATATGACTGTGACGATATTTAATTAGTTTTAATAATGAGAAACCCAATCAGTTGTAATAAAGATAACTCTTGTGATAAATCTTTTCAATCATTTTTTTATGTGAAACATCGAATGCTGGTCAGACTGTCTGTTGGCGTGGAGACATATTCTGTGATGACTCGTCGCTACGCCATCAATACACGTTTATTTTTAATTGTGTTATATTTATTATTTTCTTTTATTAATTGATCTTTTATACTCATTTTTTTGTACAAAATAATTCTATGCTTTATATTTTCCAGGCGTCGTAACCATTTGGCGCTCTGTCTAACGCCTTTAGTTGATCGTCTGCTTGTTTGTTCAGTTATCATCAATCATCAACAACCCATAATGTCCCACTGCTGGGCTCGGGTATAAGCTCATGAGAGGGTTAAGGCCCCACGGTGGCCAAGTGTGGATTGGGGACTGGCAAAACTAAGTTGTGGTACTAATCTTGCCGTTGGATGGTTTTAAGCTGGCCAAAGGCCTCCCACTAAGCTTCACGGCTGTTATATACGATAACAACCGAGACTGACTGGTTAACGTAACCACGGAGACGTTTATAATAAAGAAATAAATAAATATTTCCGACATCTAACACACAACGCCATCTAGTCCCAAACTAAGCAGAGCTTGTATTATGGGTACTAGAAACTAACTAATATAAACTAATATAACACTTATATACATTACTATATAATACTTATATACATTTTTTTTGTAAATACATACATATCATATATAGAAAACACCCAAACTCCGAAACAAATATTTGCAAATCATACAAACTTTTGGTCCGACCCGGGAATCGAATCTGAGACCTCAGTAACAGCAGTCGCATACGCTACCGCTAGGCTACCGAGGCAGTCATTTATGTTATCATGCAACCGTCGGTCACCCATCCAGGTATTGACCGCGCTGTCGTTGCTTACCCTCTGTGATTGTTTCTAATCACCGAGTGCAACTGTGCTATGAGCGCCTTCAGCTATACCATACACGAAAGAAATAAAGCTGTTCCTCGATGATTCTATTTCTTTGTCCTATTATACACACAACAGCCTTTGACGCTGCTGAGCATAGGCCTATCTAAAGAAAGCACTATTTGACTTATCTGTGGCGCAGTGGTAGCTTACGCGACTGCTGTCCATGAGGTCTCGGGTTCGAATCCTGGGTCGGACCAAATGTTTTTATGATCTGCAAATATTTGTTTCGGAGTTTGGATGTTTTCTATGTATAATATGTATTTACAAAAAAAAAGTATATATGTATTAATATCAGTTGTCTAGTACCCATAGTACAAGCTTTGCTTAGTTTGGGACTAGATGGCGTTGTGTGTTAGATGTCCGAAATATTTATTTATTTATTTATTTTATTTATTTATCATACCACACTGGACAAACGGGTTGATTGAGGATTTCCTTCACTTTCCAATAAAGTCCTCTTACGTAGTTAGGTCCCTTAGTCGGCTCAACCGGAGTGATACCACGGCCTCACAGAAAACCGGTGTGAAAACTGTGTTTGCGCTGTGTTTTACCGTGTTATTGAGGATAACGAAGGCCCATACCCCACCACCTCCTCCTATCAAAAATTAGAGATGGACTCTTAACGTTTAGGGGATGAAAAATATATGTCGTGCGATTCTCAGATCTACCCGATTTGCACACAAAATTTCATGAGAATCGGTCAAGGCCTTTCGAAGGAATTTAACTACAAACACCGCGACACTAGAATTTTATATAAGTATAATAAGATTATGTCCCAATTCGACCACACAATAAAATCAATTTTACGCTTTTTGTGAAATCACTTAATTCATTAAACCACTCGCAGTGGTAGTACGTATAAGATGAATTTTTCGATTTCCATTTAAATAAGAATCTTGCGAAGAATATTGATAAAAAAGGAAAATTGTTCTTTAACTGATGTTTTAACCATAAGAGTACTTTGTGTTTGTGATTCCACAAACGTCTGTTGACTGAAATTGACATACACTACATCCATCTCTGTCCCGATGGAGAAAGCTCTTCTCCAGATTAAGATATCACACATTCATTTTTAACTAGCTGACCCGCCGAACTTTGTACCGCCATATTTACATATCTGTCTTAGCTTCCCATAGGCAGTGTACAGTCGAGGACCTGCAATAAAGAAATTTGACTTTTCCCGCTATCTTTTCATTTCTCCTGTATACAAGCCTTCTCCTAACAATAACGAACACATAAAAAAATAATTATTTAGTTTGGTGCAGACAATCTGAAGTTTTGCGCGTACATACATTTCGGTAATTCATTTTTATTTAAATAGATGTGCTAGAGTATTTCTTATGAAGGTTGTAGATTTTATAACATAAGACTGTGACGCTTTGGAACGGAGCACTGATTAACGTTGATTAATTAAATCGATAAATGTTTTTTATATGATGTTGATACGTTTGGTGACGAAATAAAGATACAGTGTCACTACCCCAATCTTACGACGAGCGCCGAAAAAACGACTAAGGGACCCTATGTAAAACAATGACACTGTAAAGAGATGCAAAACTTGAAATAAACTCATACCAACCCGTATAGCGTATAGTAGGATAAATCTTCCTGTCCGGGCAATCACACGCGGTCAAATACATATATTTTATATATTTACTATTTTTTTATAAATACACGCATATTATAACTATACATACAATACACCCAAACTCCGAAACAAATATTTACAGATCATAACAAACATTTGGGCCGATCTGGAAATCGTACTCGAGACCTCACACAGCAGCACAGCAGTCGTATACGCTACCACTGCGCCAGTCAGGTAGGCAGGTAGTCAAAAAGAGTGCAGTATTATTTTGTTTGCCTTATTTACTATTCCTCACATAACTTGGGTAGATTTTACACACAATAGAAATAGGTCCAAGAAATGTACTAATGTAATTTACGAAATCGTGTTTCGTTCAATCGCATAGAATAACAACGAAACAAAATTTCTAGTTCACCGTTTAATGACAGTTCACGACAAGACTGCCTTTGGTGATCGCGACCTATGAAGAAAAAGGTTTCGTAACTCTGGTATTACAGAATGGGGACACTACTGTTTATTCTGGCGGTTCCTTTAAAATGGTTAATGGTATTATTAGATCATGTCTTCCTCCGAGGCTTTTTCCTAAACCAGGTTGGGATCGGCTTTAAACCTATTGCAATACGGCTGAATTTTGATTTTTAACGCCGTCCGGCTGAATGCTTATCGCAAGACTGTGTACCTACTTGTTGTATTATTATGTATCTTAGGTATCCTGAAGTCTTATAAATCTATGATTGCTTTTCAATTAAAACTTAAAGAGAAACCCTTTCCTCCGATAAGAGGCTGCTACAGAACCGAAAGTGTTTGATTTTGATTTGACTGGTCTTATTTTTGACAGCTAAGCGAACTCCGATTCCCGCCATGCCATGCACAAATATATAATTAAGTAAGTAATGAGTACGAAAAATTATTCGGTGTTATTATTATTTTAAAACTATTTACAGGAGAACACTTAGATAGAAATGCACATTTTTTATGTAGTTTTGAANTCACCGTCCTCAATGCGAAAAAGAACAATGCAGCATGGTGACCCACACTATGGCGGCCTGGGGGGAAGGGGGATGGTGAGGGAGATAGGGAGCGTTGGATCGGGGTATGGGCCTCCGGTATCCTCACTCACTCGATGAAACACAGCGTAAGCACTGTTTCACACCGGTTTTCTGTGAGGCCGTGGTATCACTCCGGTCGAGCCGGCCCATTCATGCCGAAGCGTGGCTCTCCCACGGTAAAAAAATTAAGTAAGTAATGAGTACGAAAAATTATTCGGTGTGTTATTATTATTTTAAAACTATTTACAGGAGAACACTTAGATAGAAATGCACATTCTTTATGTAGTTTTGAAGCCCCCGGCATTATTTGAACTTCGAGCGCCATAAACAAGAGTGTTATTTTCTTCTCACGCTCCATACACGGCATAAGGCCTTATTTATTTTTACATTTCTTATTTATTCTGGTATACACTTTCGCGGTTGCAGTGTGCGTTTAAATAAATTGCAGTCAATAAGAACCGGTACGAATGTTATATAATAAATAACAGATTGTACGGTCAGGTAAATTATTATTCTTTAGACAGGATGTACTCAGAGTAATAATTTGTTTAATTAAATAACTGTATTTATGCGTACACGCAGTTATCGATTGAATGGTTAAGTAACAACTTAAAATAAATGTATAGGTTTTCGACAGTATTGATAAATAAAACAGATGTTTTAATAATCCCTTTATTTCATAGTAATTACCGCAAACACATTATTATCTGCGAGAGTCCAATTGATCATAAATAAATTGAAATTCTAAGTACTAATCCTTAAATTGTGTCACCACTACTTCTGGGTCCCCATCCTTTAGGTTTCGTAGGACCAAGACTAATGGAGCAATAACGCAAGACAATATCATTACAAAAAGAGGTTAAACTTAAACAAACCTGAAGAGACCTGACCTTCAGGAGACTATTAATGATGATATATTATGATATTATAGCTAACTATTCGGTAAACAATTCAAATGCCATACTTTTATATATACAATAAATAACACAAACCAAGTTTATGCAAAGCAACCGTCATATAAATACCACCGCATTGCGGTCATAACTAAACGTATACAGAAGATTGTCATTACCACATTGAATAGCAATGCCGATGTTTCGTGCAAGATAGAACGCATGTCTGCATACGTGAAGCCTCGATCAAACGAAAAACAAGCATTGCGCGCTTTTATCAAATTCATTCGTTCGAAAACTCTTTTTTCATAGACAAGAGAGCAAAAAAAAAGTACATTAGCTTTTGTTTAGCGTTAAATATGGCTGACAAAAATATTTTTTTTTTCTATAGCCCAAGGAGATATCGAAGTTCTATACAAGGACATAAAATATAAGTTCAATAATGAAATTAACATTGTTTCGCGTTTAATATTCAATATTATCATTGCTTTGAGTAAATAGATGTGGATCAGATATCTGTGGTTGATTATGAATATTGTTTGTTGGCTTTATATGGTTGCTTATATTTTATACTAGCTGAATGATGTGAAGACATCAACCGCGGGCAACGCCGCGGGGTGCAGCTAGTCTAAAGGAGTAGCCTGTAGTTACGTTAGTAAGTTCGTAATTTCAAATTAACAGATTTTCACTTAATGGAAGTGATACGATAATAATACCAAAAAAATTTTTTTTTAGTTTTTCTCTGTCTATCATTGTTTCTTACGGCTAATCTCTGGAAAGGTTAGACCGATTTTGACGGCACTTTCACTGGCAGATAGCTGATAATATTAGCGGTAACTTAAGCACTTTTATTAGACTAGCTACCCCACGGCGTTACCTACTGTTGTTGTAATTACAAGCTCTGGCTATTGTGGGATCAAATTGCCGTGTGTTAGATACGTCAAGAGTGAATATATTATTAGGAAAGAAATATATTATTTAAAATGGGCTGAGTTCTACCTAGAATTGAAATTTATTTAAGCACGTAAATACTCTGATTTATTCTCACATTTGTTAGTAGCTACAGACAGCCATAAAGTGAGCATTAAATGTACGAAACAGTAAAATAACTTTGATGGTACAATGTTAGACGACCTATTGCCTCACGACACACGACCTTCTTCGGAAAACAAATCAATACATAATTTTATAAACTTTTTAATCTATACTGATATGATAAAAATAGAAAGATATGATTTTAAATTTAAAAACACCTGCAGGAAAACAAAGAAAATATTGGGTGTTTCTTTCATCAGTCATTAATAATTATGGTTTTTTAAATTAGCTTAATGTTAAAACTTGACGCTGAACTTGTACATTTTAAAGTAATTAATCTCGTTAAACTAAGCAAAGTTGATGAGTTTGTTCTTTGGAACTCGCCTTATCTCAGAAGATACTGGATCGAATTGAAAAAAAAATCAGCATTAGATAGCTCAATTGCAATAGATTTGTTAAGAAGAATTACTAAACGCAACAAGCGACCGCGTTCCAAATTAACTGCAATCACTTCGTCGACTTAACCAAGGACATTCTGGCTTATATCTTATCACATTGCAGCCTCTGATTAGATACGTAGTTAATATCGGTCAGAATGTACCAACAAATATGATATATCATTCATTAAACACAAAGATTTGCAGTGTTATTGCTATTGCCAATTAGATTTTTTAAGTATGGAGGACAAACGGACACACATCTCTTGAGACAAACCCTCCCCTTTTCTACATTTAGGAAGGAGGTTCTGTCTAAAAGCTGGAAACAATTTCTTAATATTAAGATACAATTTCTTTTACAATTTCTTAATACTATTTCTTAAGTTTTCTGTGAGGCCTTGATAACACTCCAGTTCAGCCGACTTAAACCTACTGAAGCATGGCTTCAAGTTACTGTTAAAAAAGTAAATAAAAAAAAATACTTTGTCAATTGAATAAACAAGTAGCAAACGTTCTTCATTTAAATTTATACACAAAGTCGTAATTTAAAAAAAGAATGTTTGTGTACGTGCTCACTGTCTAGGTATTATTTTACGCGGTCAACCGAGTGTATAATCGAAGCTATGTGTACAACACCGATCTTCCGTGGTAGTGTACAATGATCCGACTGTACTACACGTTTATGTAATTAAACCCTTAAGCTGTCGGAATTAAGTATCATTTAGCTTGTTATTGATGTTTCTAGTGCATTGTACCATGCAATAAGTGTGGGGTTGTTAAATAAGCGGGAGACGAGTTACGATTGTGTTGCTAAAGTTAATGATGGCGAATACAGTTTTACAAGAAAGCAATTAGTAATTTATTAGTTGTCTAATAGTTGGCTCTGTTCGTGAGAACGTGATCATTCCATTTTAGGAAACTGTAGTTCTATTCTTCTAACATACATGGTTTCGTAACTGTTTATCTGTTCGTCCACAACTTAGATTAAGGACTTTTAGTATTAGAAGTCTGTTGCTTTAAACAGGTATTGTCATGGCGACAAAGGACCTAATAAAATAAAAAAAAAGTGCGTGCGTACAAAGTACACATGTCAGAAGTGAAACTTCTTAGCTCTCCCACCTCTCGCTCCATGGCACTGTGCGTGATACGACAATCGCTCTCTCACTTTTTCTCTCGATCTTTCTCACTTGCTTGCTCCCTACTCTCACTCCATCGCTAGTTGCTTCATGCTACATTCGCCCTGTCTTACTCTCTCTCAATCGGTCTCGATCGCTCTCTCTCTCTCTATTTTTCGACACTTCCGTTGCATACTTGCGTGACGTTACATTTGTAAAAATTTTACCCTCATGCGCCTAAAGCAGTTTCACTTCAAAAAAAAATACCAGGACAGTATATAGCTGCATGTTGAACATTAACGTCAATGATAGTAGACTGTCGCTTGTTTAGTAGCCACACAGTACACGTTCTTTATTTTTTTTTTATAATTGATGACAGACATAATTTATTGTTCGCACGCTGTGACGTCAAATTACGTACTAAAGTAAGTAATATCTCTATTCTTAACACTTACTGATGCGAATTGACATTTGTCTGTGTTTTCAGTGCCTCTTTGAAATCTACTTTGTATTGAACAATTTGACAATTCGAAATTTAAAATGTTTAAATAAATTCCTTTTTTGTTTTTCGATACAATGTAAAAAATTTTTAAAATTGTGATATCAACTTTACCATGGTAATCGAGAGAGCAGTAAGTCAAAGGCGGCCATTTTTGTATTGTATATTTCGAATGTACGTGAAACAAACTTCTTCCTATCTAGGTTTCATACGTAAAGTATATACGTACAAACGTACGTAAATTATCGGTGCATTTTCTTGTGAGATAGCAAGTACATTAAGAAAACGCGCAAGTTTTTTGACCACCGAAAAAATGGCTGCCGAAAAATCATATCTGCTTTTTCTGACTGAATCGATTACCACAGCGCGGCAGAACTGTGAAATAGTTTTTTTTTAAATTGCTAGTTATGTGGTATAGGAATGTCTCTGCGGTTGAAAACTAAAAGCATTTAGTAGCATTGCCTAAATCATTTTTATTAAATACATTTCTATTGCATATTTTAATTTTATGTAATTTGTTTTAAATTTTCATGCAATGCAATTTTCATGCCTAATTTTGATCGTAGCCTGTTTGTTTGATGAAAAATGTTTTAGGATTTGACAGTATCTCTCATTGCCAAAAGCAATCATATTTCTACAAAAAATAAAGTTTTATTAGTAAAAATGCGATTTAAATTTTAAGTTTAAAATTCATGCCAAAACGCTCGGTGTTGTCATGGCGTCTGCTTGCGTGGCGTCACCATTTGCCAACCAGTATCAATTATTGTACTTAAATATAGTAAAGTGATCGTCGATTTAAACTAAACAAAATGACGTGACGTTACTTTCTTTTCTTTCTTTTAAAAAGACAACTCACGTATTAGGAATATACAGTCCTGTGTCACGGGGATCTTTACAAACATACATGAAACGGACACAAAGTACTGTAATAAAGTGGCATAACTCACTCTGATTGGTGTTCAACTTAACATGGCGGATTGCTATATTTTGTAGTTTTATTTTTATTAATATGTATTTTGCTCTAAATATGAAAGTGAATATGGTTTTTATGATCTATGAACCCCATGTCACCAGATAAATACATGATTTCAGTGGTTGTTGGTTACTGTCATCATGACTATTATACCAGAAGTGTTGCAAGCTCCCATTTGTGTATTCATTTCCTTGACGATTGCTACTGTTGCACTTTCTCAAAACAGCCAGAATCCAAAGTATATAACTTGTTTAAGGAATTATTATTATTTACTTTAATGTTTTGATTGATATGTAAGTCACGGTATAAACATAAGTACTATGGCGGTGTAAGTGTGCCAGACGAGAAATCCAGAACAGTTCGAGAGAACCATTTTAATTTTATCGCTCAGTTTCTAATGTCAAATTTTATTAAATGTAAACTAAATGGTTTACGGCAATACGCATGCGTGGGGACACAGACGTTTGTCTAGACGGGGAGGCAATTCTCATACGTTTTATGTATTAACGGACCAGCCAAATGTGACCTCCCCGCAGTTTCCTTGTCTACTTCATTATGTGCACAATACAGGGAAGTTCGAGGACCATTGTAAATTTGTTGGAATGATGTGCAAGTAAAGATTTTGCTAGCTTTGGCGAAAGGCCAATGTTTTTGAAAATATTCAACTAATAAGGAAATGCACTTTTAAATTTCTCTTCTTTTTAAAATTCTTATTTTAAAATACTCTGTAAATTATATCTGATCATAGACAAAGAATGCTTCTGTCATAGACGATGTTTCATCGATTTTAGAGAATTTATGGTTCGACTGTAAACCTTTTTTTTCTCCGTGGGGTGTATTAGCTTCTATAAATTGATGTTCACCACCGGTAACATTAGATATGGAGTTTTTGTCGCTAATGCGGGCGCGTGATAACACTGAAATAAACAACGAAAACTCCTGCTGGATATAAGGGTTTTTATTTCAGGGATGTAGACAGATAAGGTACAGGGTTGTCACACTTGATAATTGTGTACTTATGTTTGTATTTCTGTTTATTTTAGTTTTTTGTAGTGGCCGACTAATATTGTGTTTAATTCCATGTATAAGTTTGTGTTTGCTCGATGGATTCCAAAAAATAAAAGCATTACATAGTAGCTTTTAGTTTTGTTTCAATTTATATATTTATTTCAATATTTATTTATTTAATATTTTTAATTCTTGATTTCAGTTTGAACCTTAGCTATTTTGTAATTCACTGCCATTGTCAATGTGTTACTTATATATAATTCTTTATTTCTTAAATTAATATTTCGTTATTGATAAACTTACTTACTTACTTGCTCGGCGTTTCTCTAAGGGATCGCATCCGAAACGAGGTGATCCGACAAAGAACCAGGGTCATCGACGTAGCCCACAGGATTAGCAAGCTGAAGTAGCAGTGGGCTGGCCACATTTGCCGAAGAACTGATAACCGTTGGGGTAAACGAGTTCTTGAGTGGAGACCGCGTCTCGGCAAACGTAGTGTAGGACGTCCACAGGCCAGGTGGAGCGATGATTTGCGCAAGACGGCTGGCAGGAGCTGGATGCGAGAAGCCATAGATCGAACTAAGTGGCGTGAAATTGGTGAGGCCTATGTCCAGCAGTGGACTGCGATAGGCTGATGATGGAACTTACTATTTCTATATCTACCAGCCTTGTGTAGTTTCATCAGCGTTTAAGCCCACAGCTTAACACCTAAGACTTTTAAGGTAACGTGCTCTATATAAACAAGTCAAATAACTTTTATTTCTAGTAGACCTTTCGAAACGTTACATTAATGGCTTTAGTACTCAATTTGCTAAATGAATACAGTATCCCATACAATGATTGAATTTGATTTGTAGCCAAAGAGTACAAGTGTGTTGAAATAAATATTTAGGTAAACATAATAGTCGTAACATTAAAATACGGATTTTATAAATTTGAATTACAAACCTTTAGTGGTATATGGCGACTTCAACGTACAGCGGTAACAAAAACAGATGACAACGCCGTATACTAAAGATACGTCGAACTTCAGAGTAACGAAGGAAAATATGAAACTACCAATCCTGCATCGCGCAATTGAAGTTCTCGCGCCAATTAACAACATCTCAACATTAACCGTGTGCCAGTGGCCCTCCAGGCACGATCACCTCGCCTAGTCGGAGGATCCTCCCTTTGTGTCGTAGGGACAGATGATCCGTTCCTCCACAGTATAAATAGAATATATTATCTTATAAGCATATTTGCAAATACGGCCTTTTTAATGTAATTGAGAAAGTAAAAAAATATTTCGACAGATTTCAATGCATGTTTATTACTAAAAGCCTTCGATGTAGTGTGTCATAAATCTTTTTTTATGACTGACAGCTGAAATTTGATCTCGCCTTCACAAAGAGTTCTCTGAAAAAGATGTCGTTGTACGGCCAAACCTTTTTGAATCATTATCTTTCCGTCTCAGTTAAATTCGAATTATGCGGTGTCGTCCAGACAAATATTACATGGTTTTATTAAAGCGGAGACGTTCCTTGATTAAAACTGCATTGTGATGTTCGTTTAGCGAATAATTCGTATCACCGCCATTTTAAAGTTCATCGTAACTGTAATTTTTGCGAATGGGAATTGTATGCACATAATAATCATATGATTTACGGTATACGCAGTTTATGGACTTAAAAATAATACATTACTGATTGAGTATCACAGATAATATTTTTTGTTTTAAAACCAAGAAAAGATAAACCTTAAAAAAACGAGTTATTAGTACATTTAAATTAAGAATGTTACATTACATAATAATCATAAAAAAATAAAGATAGTTACATATTTGAAATTAGAAAGTTTTGTTCGATTTTCAAATTTTTTGGTGTAGAATTGATATCTGTATATAATACCTACTGTTAATACTCGAATAACAAAATAATAGTTTTGTATTTAGGTAGTGACATTTACAGTACGATTATAATTATGTGTAAAATGCTCAAAGCGTAAGGGAACGAACAAAACGTTTGTTTTTTCATCGTCTCAATCAGCGTCTATGTTGCTGGCTTCTGAATTACGTCGCAGACCGTTTTTTTTTCAGGAATGTGTTTTGTTGCATTAGGAAGTGTGTTCTGCATGTTATCATTGGAAGTCTACGGTATTTGAATTTTTTTTCGAGATACATTTTGAGTAAGTTTTTTCTTTTATCCGATATACTTTTTTAAGGTTGTAGTTTTAAATACGAGTTTTGAAAAAAATGTAAATAAGTACTCACTAGGGATACAAAAGTTAAAACTGTTAGGCTAAGTTACTTATTCCAAGTACGTGTTGTTTTACTTTTGACTAATTTTATTTCCTCCACATCTGTTTCTGTCACCCTTATTTAAGTAAATGTCTAACAACTTGGGCTAGGTCGTGTCGGGTCGATAGCCGGCGGCACCCCCTAACATTCGTCAGAATAATGTTACGACTTCAGCGAACAATAAAACGCCATTAAAATTCTACGAGAACAGAGAATAGTGTCATAGACAATATTTGTTATCATCTGGAATATTTTGAATTTGAAATTGGAACACGGAAGTGTCTTCGTATCGAGTTGTGTTGTCCTCATAAAAGCAATAGTGACGATTTTGATGACGGCTGACATTTTCTATTAACATGCTTTGCTTACAACGTTTATATGGTTTTATAAATTTTCAATAATATTTATATATTACCGACCGAGTTCGAGAGCTTGATTAAAATAAGAGACTCTATTCCATATCCTAATATAAAGTGTTATTCCGTTCTACACGGAGTGACGTTGCTTCTATGACTACATCTCTTGTTTAACCCATGACTATAAAACTATTTATGTTATAAAATAATAATTAAATCAGTGTGTGTAGACTTATTAACGCACGTGTGGATAAACTGAAGGAAAGTTGTTTAGCTTTGCTTGATATTTTTTCATTAGGTTACACATTTACGATTTTTTATATTCAATCTAATTAATATTTAAGTAATTATGGGCGTTTATCTGCACAAACCTTGTCCAAAATGCTAATTCGTATTCAAAACAAAATATTACGTTGTCATTTTAACCTCTAACGGTAGTATTAATGAAAACACTGGACTAGACGAAAGTTATAAGGGATTACTTTCCTGCGGTAAGATTGATTTATTGCCAAACACCCCTCGTACTCTAACAGAGTATTACCCAAGGGAAACGGAACGTAATTTGTTGCGGCAAAAATACTGCTGCATTTGACGTTTCGTGTTTTTGCAGAATTACATCTCTATTTACGCGACTTAAAGTGCAAACATTAAAGTATTGCCACAGATTATGCAAAGCCGCAGGGTTCTAGTTGAAAATCTCACATTAACGTCCAGTGTAACTAGGTATACACATGAATGGTATTAATGAAGTTAAAGGGGTCCACGTTTATGGTGCTCTTAAAATAGGTTTGGTTTTAAGCATGCATTGTTTTGGATGTGCGTTAACTTTAAAAAATCAAACTGTTTTGAGTTTTAAACCATTCAGTTATGGTTTGTTTTAGATTGGCACGCTTTCAGGTTACTGCCAAGAGTATTCGTGGGAAACAAAAACGAATCGATTTTCATTTTAATCCTGCGAATGTTTGCTCAAAGCCATTTCGTTTTTATGAGTAGCGAGGGAAATATGCTCAATGCATTATATTTGATGGCTAATATGTTTTTTTTTCACTTTTTCTACGTTTGCTATACAATAATTAGTTATAAACTCTAATATTAGTACTTGAACTAATTACATAATCAATTCGAAAAGAATATCTTTTAATAATATGTAGATGGTTTTTTAACTAAAATATAATACTTTTCTTAATTTTGAACTGTTTATTTTTCGTTTGGTATCTTTTAATTTTCAATAAAAAAAGTGAAAACTACAACCCAACCAAAATAAATATGTAATAAATATGCCCTGTCTGGTATCATTGGGAAGAGCGTTACTTGTATATGTACGTGAAAAGCCTTATTCACACTTTTTTTACTTTACTACTTGTTTTATACTTTTTCAGCGTCGTTTTCTCTCATAGTTAGTTTTTTTTTTATTTAAAATGTTTTGATACCAACATAATACTAATTTTAAATAATAAAACCATAGAAATATCACAATTATCTAATAAATATGTACAAATAATATATATATATATATTATATTTGAAATGTACAGCAGTACGTAAGTAATGGCCTTTCCAATGATACCAGACATATTTATTTCAAATTATTTTTTTGACACAGTACTCGATGACCGCTAGAGTTCACCACATTAGAATCGGTGACGCGTCATATAGCCTAAACACAGCGGACGATCAAGACGCTTCTAACGATATCTTATTTTTCCAGTTCCCATAAGTAGTTGAGGAGCTATGAGGCAACAGATGAATGTACATACATAACCTGTCAAAATCATAACCCTCCCTTGGCTTTGCCGTAGTCGGGTAATAAACAAAAACCATGCTAAGAGTAAAAATCAATTCGAATTTCTCTATTACTTTGTCAAGAATCATCACGCGAGATAAAAATGTTACAATTATACAGTTTTAGAACTTAAAGGAAACCTTAGTACCAACAATCTTTCTACATCTACAAGCTATTGATTCTTTTTACAAAATAGGACTGCCTTCGCCAAACTGGTAGTTATATGACTAAATGAAGTGTTGTACGCGGCTCAGTCCAAACAAGGTGGAATAACAGAAGTTCTATTTATTCCCGCGGCCAAAGCCCCCGTTAAAGATAATACGATTGTACGAGCTTAACTCGGCTATTTACGTTGCGTGTATCCGAACAGGAGATTCGCGGCATTCACGCACCGGAACCATAGACAATATAGAATAGATGATGATAAATAAAAGAGGTTGTAATAAGGTAAGGAATTTGGCACGTAACTAAATTGGATACGTAGAGCCATCGCCGATTCTAGATCTAGTTGTAGACGATCTGATTTCTTTTAGTTCCCTATTAATTATTATAACAATACGTAGACTCATTTGAATAGCGTATGCGACTGCTGTTCCTGAGGTCTCGGGTTCGATTCCCGGGTCGGATCAAATGTTTGTATGATCTGCAAATATTTGTTTCGGAGTTTGGGTGTTTTCTATGTATGATATGTATGTATTTACAAAAAAAAAGTATATAAGTATTATATCAGTTGTCTAGTACCCATATTACAAGCTTTGCTTAGTTTGGAACTAGATGGCGTTGTGTGTTAGATATCGGAAATATTTATATTTATATTTATTTAATAAAAATCTGAAAATGTATTTTCTGAGCATTACCAAACGATAACAATCAAAACTGTATAAAAAACAACTCCACCTTTGCTTGCTACTCAGTCATATGATAACTCTATCGAAGAAACTATAGGCCTATAAGCACACCGATACCATCTAACAATATTGTCTGCGGCTATGAGGAATCGCGGAGCAGTTGAATCGTAAATGTTGAAAGTAAGGTCAATGGTCGAGTTTTTTTAGCTACTAAACTACTGATTTATACTAAACCAGCTGAGCTACTGAGTCTGCGTCTTTGAAAAGGAATAAATGTTCTCCCTTTTTTACAACGTTTTTATTTTTATTTATTTATTTATCTTTATTGTATATACATAGTACGAATTGGTACAACAGGAACAGTCACACAATATGTATAACAATTGGCGGTCTTATCGCTCTCGGCGATTTCTTCCAGACAACCATAACATGGAAATGTGTGTTTCGAAAATTTTAAAATTTAAAATTTAGGGTATTTTACATACAGGCAACAGGTTTTTAATTGATGTTCGACGCCTACTGGTTACCGCGCGATGTTATATATAAATTATAGAGCCCTATAGACTTTCACGATAAGTGAGATATCCAATACTTAAATAATTGTTGAAATTGGTACAACTGTAGATTTGTCACGTTGTGATGAAGGAATATTCTTAAATTGTCAATATTATATACCAAAGTAAATTCTAATTTGAAATAAATTAATTACTTAATTGAGATACTATATTATTGACTAAATAACACAAAGGGCTGAGTAAGTAATGCGTGAATTGCAGTGTATTATTTTTACCCGACAACGCCAAAGTAAAAAGTAAAGATACTATTTTGGGCAATCCGTGTGTGTTTGTTATGTACCGTTGCGTCTAAACTACTGAACCGATTTTAATGAACGAGGCGTCAGTACATTCGTAATAATGGTCCGGGTGACATGGACTGTATTAATTTTATCAAAACTTTTTCTTGTTATTAACTACATTATTAACTGTATTTACTTTCCCAAATATGTGGGATAAGAATTGTTTATAATTCCCAAGCAGACATGTGGATAACCCAAGCATAGTCGAAAGCGAAAAAGTTGTTCTGAAATACTTTAAAATAATTGAATTTACTGGCAACATCTTTCGTGAATGACCACACACATACATCATAGACAAAAACGACCGTTCCGCGAAACCTTTTTTTATTACCTTTTTTGCCGCGCAATATTTGAGAAATCAACGTTTCTTTTTAGGTACCGTATTTGATGTATATTTGTACATGTATTATTTAAGTACAGTGCTACTTACTGATGTACACTATGTAACTTACTTACAAAGCGCAGTATGTTTACAAAAGCCGTAACGTACGAAGCATTAATTTTAATGTAATACAATAAGTCATAATTCATCCATCAACTGCCTTAATTTGTCCATAACTGGACACAGGTTTTCTTAGAAAGCAGGTTTCGGCATATCCTTAGAGACGATTTATATTAGAAAGGGCCACGTCCAGGTCAATCCGAGGCAGGCTTCATATGTGAGTAGACGAGCTCGTTTTTGACAGGGATCATTCAGTGTGTACCGTCCATTAATTATGTGATGCTTTTTTTAGCATTTTTAATTTCCCACACTCCTCTTGGAGATACGTGGTGAGGTTTAAGATTAACCCTCCCACCTAAAATCTTGTGTATTTTTTAGTACTTACAAAGGATCTTAAAATTTGTTGCCCTTTCAGGCCTTACGAGAGTAATGGACGGCCTACAACATACACTACTATACGGCCGACGTATCTTGACGAGTTCGAACTCCGCGCAGAAGGTTGCGCATTCACTTTTCTTAGGGACAAAATGGTAGCGTGACACCCTGAGGTACGCGTAAGGACATCCTTTTTGGTTATTTCGTGCTTATTGGTTACTTCGAGTGTAAATGAGTTCACAGAGCCTATGTTCAGACTCGTCAAGATACGTCGGCCGTATAGTACTTCATACAAAATGTATGTAACGGTCTAAATCCGTGCCACGTTCGAGGCATAGTATACACGGCACGACCCGGTCTACATAATTCTTCTCTTAGTCGATTTTATCGATAACCGCGGACATAGAGTGGTGACACTCCGTATTCTTAATCGATCAAAACACGGATTTTTAATGTTGTCCAATAAATAATTGTAGCTCATTATGTTATTAGAAATGCATTGTCGATACCAATTAGTATTCACTTTAATGCGTGTCTATGAATGTTGTCAACGTATTTGATATGGCGACGTAAATTATATGGCACGTACTAATATTAATGCAAGCAATGAGTTTCATATTTCACATCGTTAGAAAGTAAGAAAACATAACTGAAGTCAATAAGAAGTGATATAAAACGGCGTAAAACAAAGTGTTAAAAATTAAAAAAAAATCCTATAAATTCTTTTTTTACGCTAAAAGGGCACAATTTTTACAAAATTTGTTATGTAGGTAACTAATTGTATTATTTTACTCTCCACTTAAATAAAAACATGTGTATCTGTCAAACCACTGGACGCAGCTAGTGTTAATCCATATTAAAAAAGTCAAAAAGTAACTCTGTCTGTCTGTTTTGTGTTGTTGTACCGATTTCTATGAAATTTGGCATGAAAATACTTTATTTCTTGAGGAAAGACATAGAGTTATCTTTACTCTAATTGACATAAAAACGGGTGGAGCCGCGGTTAAAAGCTTGGATTCCTATAAAAAGAATAATGAAACAAACTGATTAGTTTGTTAAAGTCCACATCTTAACTCCCAAGAACTAGACAATTATTGTAAACTCATGCGATATTAATTTAATAATAATTATTTTCACGAGAATTAACGCGATCACTTGTTTAAAGGTTTTACATAACTCTGATTTGCCTGACCTTACGACCAGGCTGATAATTATTCTATATTACACAAAATATATTCATTGAAGTTCTATCGCATTTACACACATCATATTCATTCATATCAGCATCATGATGCATAATTGATCGCATCGCAACTGGCGTCATGCGGAACTATCGATTTAAGAGGAGCGCCGTGCGCCACCCTAATTGTACAGAGTTCAAGTTCAATGACATATCGACCCCAGGGCCGTTTTTACTACCACAGGTCTTTAGTCGATTAAAATTTTTAGTCGAAAAAATCGTCTTATAAAACACAATGTAACGTAATGTGGAAATAAGTTTAAACTAAGACATTGTACCGTCGGTATTTACCGTCCCTTTTGAAATCAAGGACGATTAATCGTCTATATCATTGTACAACCCTGTATTTTTTATTTTTTTACTTTTCACCCATAGACAAAATGTTGTCCCATGTGGGGAACGAACCCACAACACTCAGCGCAATAGAAAAAAGATGAGGCTACCGCTACAACCGCTATGCCATCAGTGCAGTCAAAGTAAGAATAACGAGTTTATAGCTTAACTTATTACTATTACCAATGAGTCTCCACCGCCGTGACTTCGCGAGCAATAAAGGGTGTTGTCACTGAACGGTTTGCATCGGAACGGATTTATCGGATTTATGTTTCCTGTGGGTAGGCACTTTTCAAAGTGGTCCGAAGACCTGGTGAAGATCGCGAAAAGCCGTTAGATGAATGCAGCATAAAAGCGGTTGTTGTTTAGAGCCTTAAGGAGACCTATATCCAGGAGTGGATGTCTTTCGGCTCATATGCCATCGAAAGAACGTGACGCCTTCCGCGACCCGCGGTATATCAATTCCATCACTTGCATAATTGGTACTGTACCGCTTTACGTTTTTCAAAACCCTCGCCTCGAACAACCATTCTGTAACAAAAATTATCCCCTGCGGTATTTCAGACCGATGCGGCCTTCAAAAAAAGCGCTTGAAAACGCATCTTCTGTATTGCTTACTGTATTACGATCAAGCAATATAGAAGACGTGCTTTCATATTATTACTAATAATACAATTGTGCATATTATTACTAATAATAAGAGTTTTAAAACTGTACTCGATTTAGTTTCGTTTCATCAATAGTCTTTAACAGTCCACTGATGTATATTGGCCTCTCTTTAAAAAGGAGGGTTTGGCCTATTATACCACGCTGGCCAGACGGCTTCATATACAAGTTTTCCTTCTTTTTACAGTGATGTTTTGCTGCGCAGTTTTGTTCCTTACTCGCGCCTTACAACACCCATGGAATCAACAGGGGTAGTGACACTTCGTAATCTCTATCCGACATCGCACGAACGATCCTGTAAAAAAATAAAAAAACAACAACCCATAATGTCCCACTGCTGGGCGCGGGTCTCCTCTCAGGAGAGGGTTAAGGCCATACGTCCCCACGCTGGCCAAGTGCGGGTTGGGGACTGGCAAGAATACGTTGTGGCTACGTAAATCTTGCCGTTGGATGTTTTTAAGCCGCCCGAAGGCCTCCAACTAAGCTTCACGACTGTTATGGTATGATAACAACCGGGACCGACTGCTTAACGTGACCTCCGAATCACGGAGATGCTCATGGTAACATGCCACCAGCGGTCACCCATCCAGGTACTGACCGCGCCATCGTTGCTTACCCTCGATGATTGTTTCTAATCACCGAGTGCAACTGGGCTATGAGCGCCTCGATCGATCCTGTAAAGCTAGCAAAATCGTTCCGATCCGATTCGAGCCGTTCGGTGGATAACCTCCTTAAGTGGGCGCCTACTGCGTTAGTCATCTTCCTAAGAAACGCAGCTCATCTATTCCGGTTACCGTGAGAAAGGTGTGCAATAAGCCGTATTAGAAGTAACGCCAAACAGACCGGGCCCTGAACCACACACGTTTACATTATTCAAGAGTTATTGGGTACCTGATGTTTGGTATTCCACGATTCTTGTTTCCCGTTACTCTGCTGAGCATTATGAACACAGGAATCTAGAATTTTTGTATCAAATCAACTATCTATATGTAGGTATTTGTTTCTTTTGCGTTATAATAACAAGAGAGGGTGATAAATTTTATTTTTGTTCAACGAACTGACATGTTACCTAATACGTGATATGAATATTAATATAAATGGTTATTTGAAACAACATTGGCAGTAGATATATCAGGTATTGCTCGACAATATGCAGCATACATGCTTTTTTTTACTAAAGGTACTGAAGCTATTTACCAATTTAGGTAAAGGTCTGTATTTTGGTTGACAGTGTTCATTGATGGAGTTGATACAACGTCAAGACAAGCTAATAACCCCACGGACGCTGTCTACACCGTCGATTTTGGGATCTGGTAAATTCATTGAGCTAATGAAAGGAACGCAAGAATTTGTTGGCATCGGTCTTCTGTGAAGCCGTGGTGATACTTCTGTCAGGCCTATTTGTAACAAAGCAGGACTCTTCCATGTTCTATGCCTATAAATAAAAAATAGTTATTTTAAACTTGGCACTAATAGGTATAGGAAGACACTCCCAACAATAACATTATGATTTTAGTATCTAATTAGTTTTAAGTCAATTTGGTGACAATCGATCGATTCTCATTTTAGTAATGAGCCAGGAAGTCAAGCTCTATTCAAATGATCGATGTTAAAATGATTAGAAATCGACTGCCATCGCGTTGTCTATAGTAGTTTCATTTTGTCATGGTGCGAAAAGTAAAACGTGGTAACATATCGGATAAGACGGCCTAGGTATATCTGTCAAAAGTTCTCACCGGATGTAAATAACTTTTAGGGCCGGTATCACTGTTCCCTATTGGGCTAATGTCAACTTATCTGTCAAATAACTACAGATTTCGGTTTCACAAGACTTGGATAGAGATATTTATGTCAAATATGCATATATTTATCAGTAACTTTTGTGTAAAATTGTGTTAAGTTCCAGTTAACCATCCGAAACTATATCAAAACTAGCCTTAGTGTAATAACTAGTAACTATCATGTAGTAATACTGTATCAGTGTTAATAGTGCTGTAACTATCCATACAAAACCAGTTTTGGTCCTGCAATAGTCACAGCATTGACTCTTCTAATTTCTTGAATATAATTTGCGTGTAATAAAATAACCATCTTGCAAATAATTGCCTTAGGTTTCACAATACGTAATCTTTTTATACTCGTCTTTGCACCGTAATCTTTGTAACCTTCAAATAGCTGGCCTCTTACCGCTGTTCTAAGATGTACGTAATGATTACTTCATAAGCCAACGTGTCTTGAATGAATATTGTATGTTCATCCTCTTCTAACGGTGTGATTTGAAATTAGTACGATGCCAATATGGACAATTAAGAATTTTTAATTTGTTAAAGGTATTGTTTTAACCGATTGTCGTTGATAAAAAGATATCTACGAAGATTTTTCACATGGAATATGTCAGAATATTAAACAATTGAGATATTTCCAATGTTTTAAAATATTTTAGGATACATGCATTAGTTCCTAACAACTGCACTATACCTACTCAATCAGTAACAGACCAGTACTATGGGGTGATGGTTTTGGTAAGTATAGGTATACCTTAAAGAAACGAACACCCTTTTTGGGCTTCTTATACGAAGAACAAAATAGAAATGTACAAGAAGTGGTTCGAAGGTTGAAAATTAACTATAATTATTTTTTTTATTTTTGATGTTATACTTCTTTTGGCGCGTTAGGGAAAAATGATGAGAGTAAATTTTTACGATGCGCGCGCACACCGTCACGAAAAACCGACACCCTGAAGTTAGCTATATTCAAAATTTTAGTTGGATTGTTTTTTGTTTTTGCGAAAGACGGTCCCCATTTCATGTCATCCACATTTTTTATATTTTTATCGTTAATTCCATCACGATGAAGACTTAGAATTGAAGACTTGAAATACTTGACATTGGCAGAAATAGCTGATCCGACTGATTGCCATATCATCAAAAGAAGAAAAAACATTTTAGTTTTTCAAATTTTTATCTTGTAACGCCAAAGAAGTATAACTTCTAACGCGTGTTTTTTTTTATGGATTAGAGGGCAAACGAGCAAACGTATCGCCTGATGGTAAGCGATTACCGCCGCCCTTGGACACCCGTAACACCAGAGGCGTCACAAGTGCGTTGCCGGCCTTTGGGGGATCGGGAGGGGATGAGGGGAAGGGTTAGATTATGCCCTCCGGTATCCTCACTCACTCGGTGAAACACAGCGCAGGCGCTGTTTGACACCAATTTTCTGTGAAGCTGTGGTTTAGCTTGGTTAATTCCACATCCATATAAGCTTTAACCGCGCCAAGTTTGATACTCCTTCGTTCGCATTGTTTTCGCAAAAAGGGGTATAAAATTTTTGCTTCACTTATTAATACAGGTTTTCATTTGACATACTATACGGCCGACGTATCTTGACGAGTCTAAACATAGACTCTGCGAACTTAGCGCATGTAGACTCGAAGTAACAAAAAAACACGAAGGAGCTATAAAGGGATGTCCAATACGCGTGCTCGAGGGTGTCATACCACCATTTTGTTCCTAAAAAAGTTTGCGCAACCTTCTGCGCAAAGTTCGGACTCGTCAAGATACGTCGGCCGTATAATACTAAGTATACTTTCATATACTAACAACATTCTGATTGAGACGCTGGCCTTGCTTTCCATCGGATGTATCAGATGAATGAACGAGCGATTAGTATTTTTATCCCTACAAGTGACTTGAAACAATGAATTCTTGTAGTATATTTTTAGCCCACGATCATGTCAGGATATTACCGTTTACCCTCATTTTCGTGCGCTGATTTTAGCTCGCTTAGGTAGCTGTTCTTTTTGTGTATTGGCCGAACAGGCGTGATCGTAATACTTCTTATAGACTCAAAGATTAGAACCGGTTATTATTTTCTTAGGAACTTTTTATTTCCTAGGATTTAAGCATGCTTTTCTTAACGTAATTTTTTTTTTGGAAAATTAGTATAATTGGAGGAATGAGTTTGTATGTGATATTGTGTTTTTTTTATATATGAGACTGCCTAAGTAACTACTTCGCATCATTTGTCCAGTTTTATTAAATAGTTGAGGAGGATCAGATGGCCATACATACATATATAGCCTGTCAAAAGCGTAACCCTTTTTTAGCTTTGCCGTAGTAGGATAGAAATAAAAATTTCTTTTGTAATCTAAGGAATTTATAATATTAGTCGAAATTG
This sequence comes from Hyphantria cunea, assembly GCA_003709505.1. Classification (NCBI taxonomy): domain Eukaryota; kingdom Metazoa; phylum Arthropoda; class Insecta; order Lepidoptera; family Erebidae; genus Hyphantria; species Hyphantria cunea. The sequence goes on from PKRV01002300.1 coordinate 874,471, forward strand.
CAAACTTATAATTATTCTTCAGGGCATTAATTAGTGATTATGATAACCAATTTTTTTTTACTAAAAGTTTTCAAGTTTATCCCTCAAAACAAAATCCTAAGATACAGCGTTTCTATCTTTCTTAGAACACCTGGTGACCTTACAATAATAGTATTATTATTAATTCATATCAAACTGCATTTGTCATGTGCTTGTTGAATTTACTAACAACAACACGTGCTAAGATATGTATGACTCCAACAGTTTGATAAACAACCTACGCCGCCATATTGGTGTACAACTTACATTGACGCTTATATGTTCACAGTTTTGTTATTACAAGAAAACAGAAAATGAAAGTTGGAGGATTGTAGATGATTTTATAGAAAACTACTTTTAACCCACAGCTCTCCCAGTGCAGCGATTTAGCCGTGAACAGCGCAACAGACAGACAAACAGAGATTTATAATATTAGTATGGATAGGTAACTAAATGGCATATACCATATATGTGCAAATACAAGTATATCAACTATGAGGAAAGACTACCCCCAATGTCGTTTTAAAATCTAGAGTATTTAAATTTTGAATTAGAAAGTTTATTGAATTTAAATGTAGGTAATATTAAAGAAAAACGGAATCATCTTCAATTATTCTCAAATATTTTTTTCTTATTTTTGGAAAAATAGTGTTAATTTCCAAATATTTAGTTTCTATCTGTGGAGACTTGTTAATGGCTTTTTGTTGCTATTTTTATAACCTATGTTAAGCGTATTGCTATAAGTTTCCCTAAGATTAATAAATAAATAAATAAATAAGTGTGTCTAAAAACTAGTTATATCCGTTTTAACTTTACGTCTGTGGTCTTAAATGTTTACGAGACATTTATTCTTATTTATCTTTAACATAGTCTTCTTGAACTCAACACACTTCTTGCAGCGATGAATAATGTATATTAAAAGATACACAACTTACAAATCACTAATTTTATTCACGAGTGGTGTGCTATCTTTAAGTTGAGGTCGAAAATTTTTTAGACCACCTAGAATAACAAGACTAGTTGACCCACGTAGCCGCGCCTACGTCTCCTAACTAACTCCTAAAAGCGTTAACAAATTTGTTTACCGTAAAAAATATTATAGTGGAACCACCCCAAGAGATACACTTATGCTTTCGCGGACTTTATTTTAGAACTTTGAAAGGGTAACTAATATTTCGGACATTGTTTTATGAAACTAACCGGTTACCCAGCGTACACAATAGCAGCTCTCAATAGGAATAATTTACCACAGTTAGTAGATAGCCCGCTCTTTTTGGTCTTAGCGTGGCGCTGCACAGGCAGCCTTCCTCGATAACTGGGTTATCTAACGCTGAAAGATTTTTAAAATCGGACCACGACTTCCTGAGATTAGCAAATTCGACCAAACAAATAAACTCTTCAGCTTTTTAATATTAGTTTAGATATTATGTCTATTTAATGTTGTGTGCATTTGTAGACATTTAATGCGTCATCTTCATCAACAACCCATAATGTCCCACTGCTGGGCTCGGGTCTCCTCTCAGGAGAGGGTTAAGGCCATACGTCCCCACGCTGGCCAAATGCAGGTTGGGGACTGGCAAGAATACGTTGTGGCTACATAATCTTACCGTTGGATGCTTTAAAGCCGCCAAAGGCCTTTAACTAAGCTTCACGACTGTTATCCTATGATAACAACTGGGACCGACTGCTTAACGTGACCTCCAAATCATGGAGACGCTCATGGTAACATGGCACCAGCGGTCACCCATCCAGGTACTGACCGCGCCGTCGTTGCTTACCCTGGCGATTGTCTCCAATTACCGAGTGCAACTGAGCTATGAGCGCCATTTAGTGCGTAATGACCGATAATTTAGAAAGCAACGCATTAGCACAGATTTATGTCAAGGTTTTGAGTTGATCGTTAGAATATTTATATTGAAAAGTGTTATTACAAATACATTCATATATAAACTACAAATTAATAATAGTTTTCTTTGGAATAGTTAGACTATTGTCAAATACCTTCTCATTTATATATTTTATTCTTACACCATTTGTTTTAATATATATTATAAACTGGAGTTTCTTAGTTTGATTGCAAAATTGTAAAAGTTATTTATTTAGCCCATTATCGAGAACGGCAATAATATAGCCTATATAAAATATCACTAATCGACTAAAGATATTTTTTTAAAAAGATCCTAGCACCAATTAAACATGTTTCAAAATAGAAGAAAATATATTCGTTTTGAGAGATCAGAGCAAGTTGCGCGGATAAGGTAGTTAGAATTATATAGAGGCAACCCAAATATCTCTAAATGGAATGGAATTATTAAGAATATTTTTTTACCATTTCATGGTATTCGATTAAATTGAAAACTTGCACATGAATCAAGGCTCGATGACAATACAACATTACAAAATAAATATAAAAACTTAGATGGCCACCAAAGATAAAGTATTTTTTTTTTCTTTTTATTAAATACCGTAGGGTGCCAGATTTAATTTAAATGCTAAAATACTTAATCGGTAGCCATTTATAAAAGTAATAAAAAAATCATGCTAAAAAGCGTTCACGATTTCTTTACAATTTTTTTTTTTCGTTTTAATTTGGTTTGCTGTCAAAGCGTCTTGGTTCAATTTTACTATATTTTATTGCGAATCTATTGTAGTCACGGGTTGTCATTTGCACATTCGATTTGGCGCGAAAGTTTAAACGAAGGCCTATTTAGAAAACTTGTCTTACATTCGTGTCATTATCCCATTCCCCACTACATCGTATCGATCACTGCTGATCGAAGAACTCCAAGTGAATTCCGACTCCGAAATAATAAAAAAAGATTTAAAAAAAACTTATTTTCATATTAACACTATATCTTCCGGATTAGCTAGTCTTATTATAAATAAAATTTGATGAGAATCGCAAACCAAATCTGAAATTATTTAACGTAAACAAACGAATAATCGATTGCAAGGCACCATAATTGAATAACATTTTTATCTCAAATGTTAATCGACATAAAACTCGTTTGACTTTTACCTTCGCTTAAATGTCGCATGGCGGGTGAAATTTGGCAGGTTTGACAAGAACAGCTGACTGATGCACCGTTGTCTCTCTTAACAGCTGGTTGTTATAAAAAAGATTGTTTTGACAAGGTTTAGAGGCTGTGGTAGTTTTGTTTGCTTAGTTCAGACCATAAACGAAGTGAAAAAGACTCGATGCCATACCAAAAATCTAATTGTCGTCATTCAGATCAAAATAAATTTTGTCACTTTTATAACACTTTTATACCGTGGGAGAGCCACGCTTCGGCATGCATGGGCCGGCTCGACCGGAGTGATACCACGGAACAAGTCTTCAGCTGTGCTAAATATGTATTAAGCTCATAAGGATAAGTACAAAATCATACAATCCTAAGGTTTGCCAGAAGACCAAATCCCGTAGTAAAAATTTGAATCAAATTCAGTATCAATCAATGCTCCTTTTTACTCACATTTAAACTACGTGGGAGAAGCACGCTTCAGCATGAATGGGCCGGCTCGACTGGAGTGATACCACAGCCTCACAGAAAACCGGTGTGAAACAGCGCCTGCGCTGTGTTTCACTGAGTGAGTGAGGATACCGGAGGCCCATAATCCAACCCTTCTCCTAATCCCCCTTCCCATCCCCCAAGGGCGGCAACGCACTTGTGACGCCCCTGGTTTTCGTTTACCATCAGGCGATACGTCTGCTCGTTTGCCACCTTTAACATAAAAAAAAACGCTGACCAGAGGACTATATACAGGGATTTTTTCTGTTTGTAATGTTGCTTCCTTAATCGGTTACGACACAGTAAGTACAAAAGGAACAAAGGAATGACTTTACAACTATCTATGAGCCCATGATATCAATCCGGTTATTCCTACTCATTTAAGACGAAACTTTTTATGTTTAATAATTTTTCTTACGTTAAACACGTCCGCAACCCGCACTTGGCCAGCGTGGGGACGTATGGCTTTATGAGAGGAGACCCGAGCCTAGCATTGAGACATTATGGGTTGTTGATGATGATGAAACACGTCATAGCTTTTGCCAGCGGCTCCGTCCTCAGGGACGGTTATTGCGGTAAAGAATAGCGCCATGCGAAATTTCATTTATGTCGCGGCTATCGGTTTAGCCGTAAAACAGAGTTACTTTCGAATTCATCTATTCAAATTCAAAAATCATTTATTCAATAAAGACGCTAAGTGACATTTATGAACGTTCTTTTACTTTTGATGATATGGCAATCAGCCGGATCATCTATTTCTGACAATGTCAAGTATTTCAAGTCTTCAATTCTAAGTCCTCGATTCTTCAAGTCTTCGTCGTGATGGAATTAATGATAAAAAATTTAAAAAATGTCGATGACATGAAATGGGGACCGTCTTTCGCAAAAACACAAAACGATCTCCTTTATGAACGTTGAATTGAAGCTTGAGTTAAAAATTATAGATAGACATAAACAGACGTCACAGATGTACTGTATTGTCAAGGTGAATTAGGTGAAAACACCTAAATCTATTGTCTGCCAGTGTCGATCCATAACCTCCAGTTTCCAAAACGCGTAGAGCCTTGTGAGAAGAACACTGGCAAAGAAACTCACGGCCACTCTTTTTAAAAGTCAGATAATTAAATACAATAGATTACATGAACGGTAAAGAGTATACAAGTTGTTGCCACCTGATTTTGATTTTATTAAAATTCTCAAAAAAACTAACGTACTACAAAAAAAAAATCACTCAGTGATACCATTGAATGTTTGAACTTTAACATAGAAATCATTTAAGGTGTACATCTACATACATTCAATTGCAAAATCTACTGTTAAAAATAATTCGTGACTGGATTAAGAGGCTAAAGTAGCATGTTGAGCGAACTAAATTAATAGTATTTAATAAAAAAATATAATTGTATTTAATAAATATAAATATTAGTAAGGAGGTATGAATCTTTTCCAAAAAAAATTGTCGTCGTGATCTCTGTCAGGTCTATTATCTATGGATAAATAGTAATCACGATTTACACAGAACCAGTACACATTGATATTGAGAGCAATAATATCGTGTTGTTGAAATGCTTGGACACAACTGGGTATAACGGACACCGGTTGTAGGTGCTAGGGAAAAATGTATCATAGACGTCATATGGCCGGTAAAAGTCAGAAGAACCATATTTGGAAGATTAAAACTTGACATTGTGAGGTCGAGTTGATTTTGTGAAAGATTTCATTCGAGTTTAAGATGCTGCCAATCTGGCCAAAAACTGCACTGCACTCACGCGTTCTTCTTTATAATTTATTTTTATTGAGTTATCAGCATCATCAAGTAAATGTGTCCAATTGTTGTTGAGAGCCTTGGCGAAGATCTATTCTTAGCCGTTAACGTCTTTTGGCTAAGGTGATGATGAAGCGGTAAGGCGTTCATAGCGTGAGGCGTCAGAGGCACCCAGATACAGAACAATTATTTATCCCGGGTGCTAATCGAACCTTCGACCCTAGCAGTCAGGATTACTAACCACTACACCAGTAGGAGAGTCGAAATTCTTCAAAAAGAACGTGTATCTACTTTCATATGCAATAAATATATGTAATCTAAACGCTACTACAGTGACTTATACAATATTTGTTTACAAATACGTTATGTTTGTCAGTTCGTTTACGAATTCCTCCATGACTCCGCATACTCCTTTCTTGTTTGTAAGTGTTAAATGGAAATTCACAAAAAAACCTTGTATTCAATATTTACCATCATTTTTCAAACTATGTAAGCAATAGCAAACATCGTCTTAAGCATCTCTCTATGCCACCATGCTAAATTGTTTACATTCGCAGTGAATGATGACCAGCACTCTTGGATTCTACTCATTCTTTCTATCAGGCGGAATAGAATCATTTTGGCAGCTGCTCTTTTACATAAAATCCAAAAAACAAGCTGTACTAACAGCGACAATTGGTAGCTCAAGGTAGCAGAGCCACACTGATTTTAAGCACGAAAGGACCGACTTGACTGCGGCGCTGCTACTCTCTCACAGAAGTTCAACTTAAAATGACAGCATTCGTACAGTAAGAGTTTCGTTGGTGAGTACTAGACCGGGGAGGTTCAATGATGTAGCTTTTCAATAGCCCGCCGTAGTTGTATTGTTTGCATATGCAATGAGAATGGTGTCTGACCACCACTCTTGGATTATGCTCATGTTTTCCATCAGGCGGAGTAGTCAATGGCAGGCTTATCTATATTAAAAAAAATATCTGTATACTGTCATCAACGGGCCAGGCTCGTCAGGAGTGATACCATTGTCTTACAGAAAACCGATATTAAGATTTTTTTTTGTCGTTCTTCACAGAGTTTAACAAAACTCAAAACTTGTTAATTCTGGATGGAGGACTAAAAAGGCTTAACTTTCTCGTTGGCTCTCCAATTACAGGTGTACATGGGTGTAGTCACATGTCATCGTTTGCCCTTTTTTATTTTTTATGTATGGTAAAAGGAGCAAACGAGCAGTCGTATCGCCTGATTGTAAACGATTACCGCCGCCCATGGACACCCGTAAAACCAAAGGTGTCACAAATGCGTTGCCGGCCTTTGGGGGATGGGGAGGGAGATAGAGGGAGGGGTTGGGTTGTGGGCCTCCGGTATCCTCACTCACTCGGTGAAACACAGCGCAAGCGCTGTTTCACACCGGTTTTCTGTGGTATCACTCCGGTTGAGCCGGCCCATTCATGCCGACGCGTGGCTCTCCCACGATAAATGGCTCTTCTATGCATACCTACAATCAAAAAGGTTTTACGAAGAAAACAGTTTTAAAATTATGGGATGTTGAGAAAATGAGAGATTAATTCTTCGCACCTTTTGTAATAGAACATCTAATATATAAAATTCTCGTGTCGCGGTGTTTGTTACCAAACTCCTCCAAAACGGCTGGACCGATTTTTTATGAAATTTTGTGTGCCTATTGGGTAGGTCTGACAATCAGCCAACAAACAAATGATTAGGGTGACGCCTAATTTTTTTTTGGCAAAACAACCTCGACAGAGTCAGCTAGTATAATATATAAATAGTATATTTTGCCTGATTTTACCAAGCGTATTAATGTTATTTTTCTTTGTTCACAGGTAATAACAATCATGATATTGGTGTTTATGAGAGAGCTGACTATCAATAACACTTTTTTACAGTTTTTACTTTTGTATAATAATTTGTCGTTTACTAATTTAAATTGTAACGTTCGTAATATTTGTCCGATGATTCGATGACATTTATACCAAATTTGTAAAAATTGAACATTACATAGTCCAGTCCATTACATAGTCAATATTATTATTTGACTGCCTCGGTGGCGCAGTGGTAGCGTAGGTGACTGCTGTCCATGAGGTCTCGGGTTCGAATCCTAGGTCGGACCAAATGTTTGTATGATCTGCAAATATTTGTTTCGGAGTTTGGGTGTTTTCTGTGTATAATATGTATGTATTTACAAAAAAAAAGTATTTATGTATTCATATCAGTTGTCAACTACCCTTAATACAAGCTCTGCTTAGTTTGGGACTAGATGGCGTTGTGTGTTAGATGTCCGAAATATTAAATATTGATATAATTAGCACCGAACGCAAAAAGAGGGGTGTTAGAACCTTGATTTATCGGTGTGTCTGTGTGTAGCGTCCTAGGGCCTGATCTGATGCTGCAGCCGAGCCTTGGAGTCATGCCTGGTCATCGGGGTTGTAAAAAAAAATTAATTTGTGTGACATGAAACTTAAAGTAATAATATGCTTCCAATAATTTTAAAACCGAGTTCAAAATGTATTTTTAATTTTTACTTATATTGTTCAAAGGTGTAAAGAGGTTATGCCTATTACAGCCTATTCAATAAAAAGAAATATGTATTGCGATCGTGAAACGTTCATGTTACGTATAGACAATTATGTTACGCGATAAAAATCGTGTAGTAAAAATACATAGGAATGTACATAACAAGAATTTCTATGAAAAACTTTACAGTATGAATGTTCCTGTTCCTTGATACTGTTTGTTTTTAAATTTTTAATCTGTTATTAATAAGTGGAGACTTATTTGTGAACAAAAAACATTGGGAATGAGCGAAGGGAATAAACATTTAAATCATAAATAGATTACCGTGGGAGAGCCATGCTTCGTCATGAAAGAACCGGCTCAACCGGACCGGAGGACCATACATCATCCTTTCCCCCCTTCCTCTCCCCCATCCCACAAAGGACGTCAATACACTTGTGACGCTTCTGGTGTTGGTGGTGTCCATGGGCGGCGGCAATCGCTAACCACCAGGCGATACTTTTTGGTTTGTCCCGTATTTCACAAAAAAATAACTTACATTTTTTATAGTAAATAAATATATAATATAGAAACTATTTTTATAACCGAATTATTTTTCTCGGTCTTTGAATGTTTGTATGTTCCACCATAGCACCTAAACTACTGAACCGATTTTAAAAAAGGAGGTGTCAATCTATTCATATCCTATGTATAAATTAAATATCAAAGGTTTTTACGTAGTCGCGTTCTGGTCATTTTAAACTTTTTCTTGTTAAAGATAACGAATCATACTCTCTTGTTGTAATTGAACATGACTTTATTAAATACCTTACGGGATTTAAGAGATACCTTAAAGTTTGTGAAGAATTACTATAAAAAATTAATAATTCTTTAAACAATCTTTCTTTAATTTATTTACTTTTAAATTATTTATTTATCTTTATTGTATATACATAGTACGAAATGGCACAACAGGAACAATCACACAATATGTATAACAATTGGCGGTCTTATCGCTCTCGGCGATTTCTTCCAGACAACCAGTTATGACCTTTTTTCAGACAACCTTTAATGTCAGAGTACAGATAAAACGGATTTTCAATCCGAAAAAACCAGCAGAAAAGAATGTACTGACAAATGTCTGCCATAAAAACATACTAAAATATTGCATTATCTTGTAATACAAAGTTATTTTACTGTTCGTTGCCCGTTCATTCCGGGCCCTGTAGGACAGGCTGGTCAAGTCCGCCCACTGACAAGCGACTTGAATGGCGATAGCGGCAACACAACAAGCTGTTCACGCTTCAAGCATTAATTTCCGAGAACATCAATCGTCAACTTCTCTTCTTAACATTATATGTATATATCTATATGTACAAAACTATGTAACATTAGCTCAATCAGTTATAACTTAAAGGCTGGACGAATTTTTACGAGCTACTTTGTATTAGATGAATATTTATTAAAATACAGAGAAAAATAACTCAAAAAGAGAGAGGCTTAGTTGCACGATCTAGCTGATGTGTACCTAATTTAAAGCTTTATCTAAAATAATTTAAACAATAAGTATTGTGGTTATAGCCATAGAGCCCGATGTCTATTCTGTGACTTCTAAAGTTCTTATTAATTATCATCCTTATGGTTTTGAAGTTGAATATCGTATTAAATTCTTTACATAAAAAATAACAAATACAATATTTAAAAATCTATTGAGTTTAAATACAATTTCGAGTTAACTAACAGTTAAATAAATAATCACAATAAATTATAGTCACTCATTGGAGATTTCAATGCACTTTTAATGACAGAATAGAAAGATAGTTCCTAGTATTCGTATTAAATTATTGGTATTAACTCTGAGTAATTGTCATTCAATTTTCAGATCAATATTCAGTTTTTTTTAATACATGAGCTCGCCAAAGTGACTTTACTCTGAATGAAGGCATGAGCAGTATCCCAGAGTAGTGGTCACAATTACTCAGAGCTTTATTTGCATCGGATTATATTTTTATACAAATATATGTTTATTATTATTTTCTTGAGGTATTATATTGATGATGACCGATGAAAGTATTTTAATATATTAAAGATATACACAATGACTCACCCTACTGATTTATAAATGCGTCATACGCTGGGCATTAGACAAAAGTAGACAGAACAAGTTTGACCACATGATTAATTTGTTAAGGCCGTAACCGATAACGGACACGGCCAATTAGTATTTAAAAAACTAAATTAAAAGATTAAATTCAAAAACATTCTAGAAGTTAAAAGTGTTTTTTTTTTATTTATTTATCTTTATTGTACTCGTATAACAGATATAAAAAGAAAATTAAGTTGTTGTCGCTCTTGACGATCTCTTTCAGACAAATTTTGTACGGATATTAAAGTAAATGTCAATGATTATGGCAGCAGGAGTAGGGGTGCATATACTTCAAATTTATACTATTTAACCAAAGTAACAAAAATTATATACTATTTAACCAAATGGTTTACAACTGTTAATAATAATTTAATGGCCTTTCAAACATGATCGAGATAAATGCTCTAACACGTTTGTTTACTATCGAAAAAAAATAGTTTTTCTAGGTACTTCTCTTCACCAGTTACGCATTCAGTCTACATTTCCGGAAGCTTTTCGAAGCCGGTATCGAAGAATTCCTCGGGAAACCCATACAGCCATGCGCGCCAAACATTAGGTAGTCCCAAGGTGATAGACCTGGAATGTAGGTGGGGGTTCCAGTATCTCCCACCCCAATTCCGTGTGATACGTGGCGAATTTATGCTCGAAGTTCAACAGTTTAGAACCCATCCCACTGTTATTTTGCCATATTGTTCGTAGATGATAGACTCGAACTACCTATACCGATGCCGAGTTACGGTCCTCCAAAATGTGTTGGCTTATGCAGCGAATCTTGTCTGGTGTGATGCTGGTTCGCGGTCAACATCATGCGGCATTTTCGTATCATGCGATTCCGCAAACGCAGAAAATTCCGTGTTTTTAACGCCCTCCCACACTAAAAAACGAATTACAATACGTTGCGCAACGCCGGTTTGCACCTGACGTTCACTCGTGGTCGTAGCACGAGTGTGAAACGTGCGCTCCCGACGATAACTATGCCGCACTATTTGTAGGTACCCAGCAATCACATACTCAAGCCACGGCCTTCAAAACACCATGTGCGCTATCTACAGTGTTTGTCTCCATCATATTTGAACCGCTTTAATACATTTACTATATAATAAAAACGTAAGAGTTTCATTTTTCGAATTAAGACTGAAACGGATAAAGTTACCCTTCATTTAATATATTGTGGAGGAACGGGTGTCATGTCCCTCCATCACAAAGGGAGGATCCTCCAACCAAGGCCACTGCTTAGCGGATGATGTTTGGATGTTGTATATATGCTAATCGGCGCGAGAACTTCTGTTGTGCGATTCAGAATTGGTAGTTTCTTCGTTATTGTGTAGTTCGACGTTTTTCTGTTTTTGCATTGTATTTGGAAGTCGCCACTATACAAAAACCATAATCATTTTTTTCTTAAATCAAACGGGACCGTTACCACAGCTGATGAGTCTTGTCAATAACATACTTTGTTTTTAATGGAGTGATACTGTTTTGTTAAGACGTCCTTACGAGTAACAAGTCAAGGTTGTGGAGAAAATTGTTCAGTACCTGTTTCCGTGTGCCGTCAACTGGCTGGTGGCATCCCGTCGGACGAGTCGCGAGGCTCGTACCTTCTTGTAGTGAAGTGTGTGACTGAATAGGTGATAGTGCATACTTGGTAACAGTTTCTTGGAGGTAAATTTTGCATTAGAACTGTTTGGTAGAAAAAACTATTTATTGGCTTTTTGGGCGTTGTAATATACAGGTTTTATTTTTAAAAATGCAGTAAGGAATGTTTAGTATTAATGTAATTTATAGGTATGCAAGATAACTTTGGAACTTTATATGTGAGTAGCTATGGTAAAGTTTCTTTAATGCATATGACATTTGACGGTGATTTTGACGAATTTCTTTTGTTTAATTTCCTCCATAAGCTCTCTCTCTCTCAAAGTTAATGAAGCATTTGAGACTCCAGTAATGACGCCGTAAGATTGGCGTAACACCTTTTTTTTAGGACGTCACATCACTGCAGTCATATATCTTCTCTTTCTCTCTTTTAGAAGACAACTCCCTTATTAGGAACAAATACTGTGTCGCGAGCGACTCTACGAGTATGACCCAAAGTGACACAAAGAACATCCAGACTGTTTATTAGACACTTGCACCTGACTGTACTAGGCAGGAGTGGTGTAAAGTTGTAATAAAATACCCATTATTTCAATTTGTGTCTCTTTGAATTTAAACAAGGATGTTCGGTGTAATATAGACACATTTAATTAATACATAGCGGTGTTGTGGTGTCCATTTCTAATATTTTAATATAAATACAAAATATTTAGTGGCAAGATATTCGTAAAGTTAATGTAACGCATAATTGTTAGCATTCTTTTGAAGCATTGAATATATTAATAAAATAATATTTATTATTGCTTTATTATGTTTAAAGTAGACTGTGCCTATGGTATTAATTATGATACGTTTTGTAATTCTTTTTTTTTTTTTCCCTTTTACAAATTTCTTTTATTATTAAATTAATATTATTATCTTCACAGGCATTATTGGTAACAAATTACATTTTACATGGAAAGACAGTATAATATATAAGTTTTATTATTTTGAGAGCTCTTTTGTCTGTTAGACAGAAGCGGGATTCAGGACGAATAATTGTGAGATAATCACGATCATTCTAGTTCAACGCAGTTATGTTTGTTGTGTTTTAGGTAACACTTGACATCGCTTTGCTTAAATATATTAATATTTCATACAAATTTCATCGACCAAAGTCAAAGTTTCGTTAGCAAACATGGAGAAGACAGTTTTACGGAATACCTTCAGCATATGTCTAAGAAGAATTCACTACTTTAGTAGTGAAAGCTAATTAGTCTGTTCAGACAAGTTCTATTGTCAAAATACTTAAAAAAATAATGGTTGACGTATGACGTATGTACTTAAGGTTAGAAGACGATATCGTGGCCATCTAGACTACAAAAATAATTTACATATCAATCAGTTACATATCAATCAGTTATCTTGAACACAGTGTGTTCCCGCCAATTTTACTAACAAAAACAAAACAAGTACAGCCATAAACTATTTGTCAGCTTAATTAAAAAGATGTTCACACGTATTACGAAAGTGTTATCGAAGTATCTCTGTCTTTTATCGCATGTGATCATCGTCCCGTCGCCATTACCACTGACAAAGCCCTAATCGCCTTTCATTGTACACAATGAGCCCATATTAGGAGCATCAATTCCACTTAAATTCACATCCAATTTCTCACTTTCTCTGTCATGTAACAACGCCATTTTCGAACGCACCTTATTTAAAAATTTGATTTTGAAATCCAATGACTTTGACATTGACTTTTTCTACATGTACTCGAACGGCATCGAACTTTTTTATTATGCTGTATAGCCTCGGGTAACAAACGCAATCTGCCTAATTCTATAGAGCAATCGTGTGGGCAGTTGACGATTTTTATACACTCTTCGATAGTCAATTGGCGTTACCAAAGACTAAGCAAACGTCCTTCTTTATTTCGTCTTTTCTTAGATATTTTTGTTTTCATATTAGAAATGTATCAAAGACGATGTAAGAGTGATAACTGTGAAAAAACAAAGAAAATCATAGTACAAGAGAACTTGAACTACGTGTTAATGGTGAGTTCTATAATTCAATTTTCCTAAACCAACAAACATATGTACAACGAAATATATAAAGGTGTCTTAAATGATTTATATTAATTCACATTAGAAAATTTTTTATTTGTTATAAACAACATATTCAATAATGTGGAATTTTTCATTACTATGATTTAGTTCACCTGTGTAGACCAAAGACACGATATTCAAATTTGATTACATTCCAAATTCAAGTTCAATGACAGATGATGTACGATGTCCATATATGCGTTGACAGATACATTTTCTTTTAACGCAGCCTCCGGCGATTGGGAAATAGTAGTCCATTTCGGTAAAGCACTTTCATTGCGCTGTCAAATCGAGATCAGATGGCTGTTGAAATAATAAACTTTCACTCTTTCACTCAAGTTCATTGACAATATAACGCTGTTTAAATTGTATCGTTCGATTACGCGTGTTTATAGCATTGTGTTGCAATAGTCACGCATTTGTCTTAATGGCTTAGCGTTTTGGTCATTGAGCCAGAAACTAATTGAGATGAGAGCTTGTTATTATATCTGTGGAAGCAAGATTGTTTGTATCTGATAAAGCTGGTATTTTTTGTGTGAGGTTGGCAGAGTCCGGGGTCTCCCTTTTTAATTTGACATCGAAGACGGTGAAAATGCTGTGACGAGTACCTACTAAGTGTTACCTGTTAAGGCTGTAAATTATTGTTATAATAAATAGTTGATACTAAAGGAAAGTGACAAAGTTGAATACATTACTTAGGGTTCAGAGGGCGGGAAAACACAAGGACGGCGGTTGTCTGGCTTACCATCAAAAGAAGGTTAACGAGTTAGCGTCTCCTTTTCTACAAGCTATAATAAAAACAAAACATTTTTGAATGTGGGAACTTTGGATTGAAAGACAATACAGTGTAAAGGAACGTAATCGAGGAATTCAAACATTTCTGTTTCGAAGAAAGAAACTATGACACCATAGACAAGATCCACATGTGATTAAGACTCGCCGGTGTACGTTTCTACTAACAAGACACGATGTCATGCTAGTATAAAGTAACGGTTAATGACGATATCGTTAATATCTGCATGTAATTAGGCCTTTCACTTGTGTTGCATGTAAGTTTATTATCTGTGGTCGATATTTAACTGTTGACACTTCATCTTTTTTAAATCTCCTCAGTTGTCCAATGATCACTAATTAAACGAAATGTACTGTAATAAAAGTGTATTACGTAGATAATAAAATTGATTGATTTGATTGATGAAAAAGTAGTGTTTTCATTCTACACAAAACAAATAATCACAGTTTTTAGTTTGGTATTTGTGATATTTATTTTATATGTTAATATAATCCTTAAAATATACTTCGGTCTCTGTGCCAGTTGTCTCTAGTACGTGACTAAATGTCATGTTAATTTAAGAACCTAACGTAATATATAGTCAAACCTGTTTCCCAGAGGGGTAGGCAGAGACAATTGATCTCCATTTACTACGGTCCTAACACACCTCTTTTGCTTTGTATTGGTCCTTTTGGTTCCAGGTGCATTTTACATCCCGTTTTCAGAACAGGCCAGCAATGCACATATGACGCCTCTGTCCATGGGCGGCGGTAATCGCTTACCATTGCCCCCTATTCCATAAAGAAAAACCTTACCAATTTGGTCGGAAAATGTTCGCTGTGTACGACCTCTTCCTACACTTCTACACAAATTTGCTCTTTCTATTCTCATCGTGCATTATCATCTATCATCTTTATGTGGCCAAATTTAAGAACTTATATGGTATATTTTAGGTATGAATTTATATATTGATATAGTATCCAATGAACTTTATCTATATAAATAAAAATGTATGTACGCGCATAACTTTTGATCGACTGCATCAAATTGGATAATTCTTTTTTTGATGTGTTTCTTATTTTTAGGGTTGTATAAAAAAAATAAAAGAAAACCGGAGGTGTTATATTTTCTTAGCCCGTTTAATTAAATACACTGCGGCCTTGCGGGAAGTTAACACGGGCTTACTAAAATTAGTTTTTCGGTAATTCAGAAAACTAAAATGAATATGGCGGTTCAAAGTTTACGGGGTCAGTTAGTTTGTGATAAAACTGCCAAGGTAAGGAATGAAAATATAGGTGATACAAAATAGCCATCGGTCACAGATATCAAACTATATTATAAGGGCCAGGAAATGAAACTTCCTTTTCACCGACTGCGAAAGAAAGAGGGTCATTTTCGAGTATATGTCTCTTTCTAGAGCCTAAACTGGCTTGTCGTACATTTATGTATCAATAGATTCGTCTTAGTCGTGAGAGTAAACTGGGATCATCAAAATAAAAAAGTAAAACAAAAAAAATGAGTATCTTTTATCTGACAGAGGTCAAAAGTTCTACTTTGTAGGCATTTAACTTTTTATTGCTTCACTTCTCAAAGCCAAAATGCTAGAAAAAGTACGTACAATTTTAATATCAGACGCTAAAATAGAAACGTGAATTGAAGATCCATTCAGTAGTGAGCAACTTAAATAGATTTATAATCTCTAAATGATCACGTTTAGATAACTTCTTAATGGTCCAACTGAACGGTAACGGGTCACGGCCATTCGGTATGACGCGACGGTGACCAATGGAGTAATTCCATTACTTTTTTTTTTAAATTATATGAGGTTTTATTGAAAAGGTATACAAAATTCGATGGTCGATGTTAAGATTAAATAGAGTTAATAATAATGCTGTGAAAACACTGTCAAATTTTAATTATTTTCGTTTTATTTGTTGGTTAAACTAAGTAAATTAATTCGGACGTTTATTACTAAGTTAAAATAAAGATGAAGCAAGCCGCGGACCAAAAGTATGGTCCGCGGCTTGCTTCATCTTTATTTTTCTTAATTTATCTTTCTATCATTAAAAATGACGAACTTTCATTATTCAGTCACGATTAGTCAGTCAGAGTCAATATTAGCTTACATTATACATATTATTTTTCAGAAACATATTTCGTAAGCATACATCTGTCTAAACAAATCTGTTATGTAACTTAATAATATAATATATATAATAAAGTATAAATCAGTACATAATGTTGGTCAGAGGTTGCCCAGTTGCGTACACAAACTCTGACAGACAATATAAAACCTTACCTTAAATGCAGTATAGTCACGAGTTCGCAAACGTGATGCAAACTCTCTGCACTATCAAAGTCCAAATAAAGATATTTACAAACGTTTCATAATATTGTCATGTGCTGAAAACGGTTTATAGGTTATGTGTACAGGCCGTATGTTGTGTATACCTTGTCCTCGTTTATTATCTGTGCTCGCTCTGTGCGCGGGAAATTATGGAACAGATTAAAGTTTTTAGTTCTTCTTTTTCGAAGTGCAGTATTTATTTAAAAACTTCATGCACATTTGTACATTGCCGGACTTAATTCTTTTTTAAAGTAAAACGGTTTGTGGACATCCTTATTTCGTGTGGGAAGGCATCCGAAAGTAGTACCGCTTGGACAAAGAAAGAAGAGTTCATTAAATCTGAATTGTGAGTAGGACATAAGAGGATTTTCTGAACGATTTTTGTCGTGATTAAAGGACAGATAACGGAAGTATGGAGCAAGGTATGTAGAAGAAAATGGTGAGTTAAGAAATGAAAACAGGGGGTAAGTGCAAGTTTGATCCGTAGGAGACCACGCTTCGGCATGCATGGACCGGCTCGACCGGAGTGATACCAGGGCCTCACAGAAAACCGGTGTGAAACAGCGCCTACGCTGTGTTTCACTGAGTGAGTAAGGATACCGGAGGCCCATAATCCAACCCTTCCCCTCATTCCCCAAGGCTGGCAACGCACTTGTGACGCCTCTGGTGTTACGGGTGTCCATGGGGGGCTGTTTGCCCCTTATTCCACAAAAAAAAGTGCTCGCTCGCTGATT
The DNA here is from genome assembly GCA_003709505.1 of Hyphantria cunea. Lineage (NCBI taxonomy): Eukaryota > Metazoa > Arthropoda > Insecta > Lepidoptera > Erebidae > Hyphantria > Hyphantria cunea. The sequence goes on from PKRV01002300.1 coordinate 891,947, forward strand.
GCGACGCAGGCGAATAGGCAACCATTTTAGTTGGGAACGTAAGGTTGACACGTGGTCGTGCATCTGGAGATTAAAAATGAATCGAATGCAGTTATTCAGAAGGCAGTCTAGTTTATTGAGGAAATCTGCATTCAGGTCGAAGTAACATACTCACCATAGTCAATTATTTGGTTTATTAGGGACTACATGAGAGTAGTTTTGGTGTTAGGTGGTAGGAAGTTCTGGTTACACTTGGTTTCCCGGCTTCTAGTACCTGAGACGGTGTACGGTTTTTAGTCGGTTTGAGTCCAACATTACCACCAGTTAATATAACCCATGGATACCAGTTGGTATCCGAGGGGATTTCCACAAAAAACAGAATGTATCCAGTTACCCTCCAGTATCACTTCTGTTTAACAATTACTTTTGAAAATCTATTATTTATAATTGTATGACTATATATTTTATATAAAATACTTGTGCCACGTTGTGAGTCTCGATTCCAGCTGAAAATATCTCACCAATTTTCAAGGATTTTTAAATGTGTTCTACTGGCTTGCCTAGTCAGCTAGTAGCATAATAATTTACTTGTAATGTATGATGTCCTCCTAACCGATTACGGCGGCCAGTCTTAACGGAGACCAGCCAACTACACAGGAGATATAATAGTGCACAATTGTGTGCGCAAACACAGGTGCACTCTCTGTTCCCTCTCTCTCATAATCCGATGGGACGGTTAACTGACACGATCGGGGAGAGATAAGGCGCAGGACCGACAGATTAACGTGCTATCCGAGGCACAGGGTTTCAGGCCCCAAATTTCAAACTCCGAGCAGTTATTAAGTATTTCTGTAATCAGAAAAACACAATAACACTTTCGGCCCGACCCGGAATCCGAACCCGGGACCTCTCGATTGGCAGTCGCATACGTCAACCGCTAGATCAACGAGGCAGTCGTGTGGTAATGTGGTAATGTATATCTACATTTTGTTGTACACCGACCAACAAATTAACTCTCTTTCGCAATTATAATGTGAGTTAGAATAATGCCCACTGCAAGTCCTCTAGAAGTTAAATAGGAACTATCGTGGGAACATACTAGCCGGATGTTGTATACGAATGCCCAAATTGATGCTCTCAATATATTAATTAAGGTTAATACTATGTGTTGACATTCACACTCCAGGTCGCGCGATTAATTCAATAGGTCATGGACGAAAGGATAGTAAGACTGAGAGATGAGGAACGAAGCTAGAAATGTACATCGTCATATCCACATCTATTGACAGTGTCTATATTTACTGTTTTTATATACATACAATAAATATTTTTAAAAAAATGGTTGATTTTTAAAGATTTTTTGGTCCGTTGGTTGTATTGCGGAGAGGCCTATGTCCAGCGGTGAACTGCTGGAGGCTGATGATGATGGCTGTATTTTTATTGTTTTTATTAATAAGGAAGTATTTTTTTATGTATGTGAGAGAACGGAAGGTTCCTCATATATTATCCGGTTTGAAAAAAAAATTAACTGGGAGAGTATTCATGAAATCCGTTCAGTCAAAAAAAAAAAAGGTTAGGTTCATTTAATACTATTAAATAAAAAAATCCATACATTAAAATTTGATGACAAAATACGTAAAACACAAACGAATTCTGGGAATAAAAAATGCGGCTTACGAAAATTTGTCATAGTGTAATCGCATAAAAACAATCATAATTATGGTCATTCTTTTTTCGGTCATTTTTTTAACACACAACGCCATCTAGTCCCAAACTAAGCGGAGCTTGTACTGTGGGTACTAGACAACTGATATTAATACATACATACATTTTTTTTGCAAATACACATACATTATACATAGAAAACACCCAAACTCCGAAATACATATTTGCAGATCATACAAACATTTGATCCGACTCAGGAATCGAAGCCGAGACCTCTAGCATAGCAGCCGCATACGCTATCACTGCGCCACCGAGGCAGTTGATATTTTAACAAGCTACTTATGTTTATTGAGTATTCAATTATACGCTTCTTGATGCTAACTAATCAGTCTGGAGAGAATTTGCTTTGTTTATTTAATAATTATTATTAATGATGTTGTCTGTCTGAACGGCTGTCTGTCTGGCTGTGAGAACGATGCCTCCCTACACTTGCCCTCTTGGGATCCCCTCTGTCTGGGTCTGTGTTTTAGACATTTCTAGTTTCAGACAGACTTATAATATTTTATGCAATAGATACTCACGCAATAAGAATGTTTCAAATAACCAGCAGTTTTTCAAAATCCACACTGCGATACTCTGTTTCTTTTCTCGGTACTGCCGCTTGACTTGCTGTTGAAGTTTACGTTAGCATAAAATGAAGGCTTCTCCTAAAAAACTATAACTATCCAGGTCTTCGGCAGTCCTATCCTACACGTTATAGCAGCTTGGAAATTGTTTTTAAGGATTTTTTATATACTTAATCGGTCTTATAATAAGTATTATGTTACAAAAAACATGTCGTTAGTTGCTACAAATGTATAAAACTCAACGACATTTTTATTTAAAATATGGTTTTGTAAAACAATCCATATTTGTTGAACTTACATTTTACTATTCTCAAAATACAATCATGTATCTCCTCAAGTTCTTCTCGTAGACACCAGCTAGGGTCTCAGAATTTCTTATCCAGGTCTAATGTCTGTTCAAGTGTTGTACCGCGCCGCCTGCAACTATAGGCGGGTTACTGGGTTGGGTCCAGATAGGCCCGATGGAAATTCGGTCCAGTGGGGGGGTGTAACTGGGTCGTGTCTTTGTAGGTAGGCCCCACCTGTGAACTGTGCTAGGCGAGGTCGTGCTCGTAGGGGTGTGGACCCTGAGGAGTGCGCGTCAGCTAGGTCGCGTGTTTGTGCTGGGTCGGTGGATATTGAAGATATTCTGGGAGAGGTTGCCACGGAGATGAGATCTCGTGGCAGGTCATAGATAGATAGATTCAGGTAGACATTTCTCATGCTTTAAGTAATTTATCTCTACTAGATAAGTCTGCTAATATTTATTCTTATGCTGTATTTATACTAATAATATTAGTACATGTTGTCAACACATAATATAATATGTATACAATAACTACACATACGTCATAGTGGTTTAGTTATCACCTCGCCGTATCCTACTGGGCAGGATTGCTGTATCGATCCCCACATAAGACAACAGCTCAGTTGTGTGATCCACATATTACGTTTCTGTCCTGAATCTAGATGTTATTTGCGTCTGTTCCATATATGTTTGTAAAGCCTAGTGCCTGATTTGTTGATTTTTTTTAATACATCATATACTTGAAAAATTAATAAGGAGCGTTTCCAGTGAACACTGATGTCTTGAAACACTGTTAAACATCATAATTAGTATGAATAGTATAATCAAGGTAATTTGAATTTGTTAACTAAACTGTTGTCTAAACTCTAGTCACTACAGATATTATTGGCATTCTGCTTCATAGTCATGGTTCAAAAATTTCAACACATTGTTAGCCATTTCCTTTCTAACCTATTTAGGTACGGTTCTTGGAACTCTTTAAAACTGTGTACAACAATATTATTTATGCGCAGTTGGCAATGAACGCAAATCTAGCTTTTCGAGTTGTTTAAAGTAAGAATATGATATGAAATACCTGTTATTTTACAGCAGAAATATTAAAACAGGTATTGCTTCGGTATGGAGTCCATGGCCGGCGCTAATAAGAAAGATATCGAGTCTCCTTCATCAAGGGATGTTTCGCGCCAACGTCAGTCTCTGGCATCCTTTATTGTTTTATTATACTTTTTAGTTGAGCCCGGCTGAGGTTACATTCGTTTAGTATTGTGCCTTTTCTACTATGACTATGGCAAGTATAGCCGTGGGGCTATCTGTTAGTGGAAATCCCTTGAAAATCGCTCCGGTCAGAGATTATTTGAAACAAACAGACAGAATTTTCGTTTTGATGTATGTGCCGTATATGAAAAGCTGTTAATTTTAAATTACAAACAGACATTCAATTTTATTTATTTGATGATGGTGACGTTCTAGCCCAGTCCCATCGGAGACAAACCAAGTATGCAGGAGATATTGTAGTGCACAAGTGTATGCGTAAACACAGGTGCACTCTCTGTTTCCTCTCTCTCATAATTAGTCGTGTTGGTTAACCGTCTCATCGGATTATTTATTTATATAAATGACAGTGATATTATATACCCACACGAGTCAAAGACATCGTACATAGTTTCGAACGATCCTTTCTAACCAGGATAATACTGCTAATACAATCACAAAGAGGCACTTGTTGTGTACAAATGACTGATTATCATATTTCCTGAATGTATAAATTTTGATAAACCCTGAGAACACAAAATGATGAAATTTGGTAGAAGGTCAATTCTCTTAATAAAAATATGATCTTCTCTCTCGGAAATGTCATAAAAGCTATTCTCGTAAGACTCGCAGAATGCTGATTCAATTTTTGATCTAACAATATAATCTTATCACAGTATTCGTGCTGTCGTGTTTCGTTGGTGTGTGCGAGATCGTACGCCTAATGATGCAGTAGCATCTCAATAAGCAGGCACTGTGTGTATTCGCAATGAGTATGGTGACCACTACCCTGAGGAGGTCGTCTTCTATCAGGCAGGCTCATAGCTTCACATATATACATATATATTTTAATAGGGGGCAAGCGAGCAGACGCCCCTGGAAACCCGCAATACTAGAGGCGTTGCCGGGTTTTGGTTTCTCACCTGGTACTCTGAGAGGCGCTCATAGCCCAGTGAGGCGCTCATAGCCCAGTTGCACTCGGTGATTAGAAACAATCAGCAAGGGCAAGCAACGACGGCGCGGTTAGTACCTAGATGGGTGACCGCTGGTGGCATGTTACCATGATCGTCTCCGTGCTTTGGAGGTCACGTTAAGCAGTCGGTCCCGGTTGTTATCATACGATAACAGTCGTGAAGCTTAGATGGAGGCCTTCGGGCGGCTTAAAAAACATGCAACGGCAAGATTTAGGTAGCCACAACGTATTCTTGCCAGTCCCCAACCCGCACTTGGCCAGCGTGGGGACGTATGGCCTTAACCCTCTCCTGAGAGGAGACCCGAGCCCAGCAGTGGGACATTATGGGTTGTTGACTAGTACTCTGGTATTCTCACGCATTCGGTGAAACACAGCGTAAGCGCTGCTTTACACCGGTTTTCTGTGAGGCTGTGGTATCACCCCAGTCGAGCCGGCCCATTCATGCTGAAGCGTGGCTCTCCCACGGAGTTTAAATGTTAATGAAAAGGAGCATTGATTGATACTGAATTTTGATCGTATATTTGTTACGGGATTTGGTCTTCTGATAAACCTTAGGATTGTGTGATTTTGTACTTATTCTTATGAGCTTAATACATATTTGCCTCAGCTGGAGACTTGTTCCGATCTGGAAATAAAAATATGCAGTTACGTCTCTTAATCACGCGATGAGTTTTTACATGTATAGAACACATAAAGCGAGAATTGAGTACACATTTTTTCACGAATTTTTCGTCCCTAACGCTAATTATGTAGATGGTGAGTGTAATTATTGTTAGGAAGCAACATTAATTAACTGCAAACGATGACAAAATTATGTAAATTTAATTAAATCATACTAAATTTCTGCCTAATTTATTTTACATGGTTAATTATAATGCTGAGGGTTTTGGCTGATTTACTTTCTAACTACGTACCCAACGAAAAATTCATATTGTTGGTTAAAAGGAAAACAAATGATTGCAAAATAAATCCATTCCACCCACGTCGTATTCCAAAGAAGGTCTGTACCTAAGCAAATTGTAATACTAACGTGTCTGTGATTATCATAAATTAATCATCATAATATATACTTCATGTATGACTTAAATAGAGGTATTCAGGATTGCAAGAGTTTCTGTTGTACAACAGCGATGTTAGAGATCCTATTTCAAAAATAAAAAAAATATTTCGGACATCATACACAACGCCATCAAGTCCCAAACTTGAGAGCTTGTATTATAGATATCAGACAACTAATATAAGTCCATCCTTTTTTTTTGGAAGTACATACATATTAAACATAGAAAACAACCAAACCACAAAACAAATATTTGCAGATTATACAAACATTTGTTCCGTCCGTCGCGGGAATCGAGCCCGATACCTCCAGCATAGCAGTTACAGTATATACGCTATCACAGCGCCACCGAGGCAGTTTTTGCTGTTATCATGATTAACAAGCAGCTGTTTTATATGCAAAAAGTATTTAGTTTTACACGAAATAATTTACTCTGATTATGTACAATATAGGTCAATATATTGTCTCGACCAAAATTATAAGAAGTCCGTCGAAAAGACAAGACCAAATAATTAAGAATAATTTACTTTTCTGAGTTAATCCCAGTACAGCGCATTGAAGCGTGTTTTATTTTACTTTTTCATTGTTTATGACTACTAAAATAAAAAAAAACGATGTTACGAATCAAACAAAGCAATGTATTCAGAGCACTCAAATGTCACATCACTCTTCATTCAGATAGCATCAAAAAACAAATAAATCAGAAAGCCTTCTCATAATTCACGGGACCGCCCAGGAAGGCTATATAGCTGCCGTTGGCAACACTGCGAACTTAATTTTTACGAGCGGCAACACTGCTTTGACGCGCCGCCAGTTTTGCATTCGTATTTTAATATTTTCGTGTCATAAAAATGATTTTAAGTGACTTTTGTACCTTTATAATTAGTTTATAAAACTCATTGATTATGCCCACAATACAATTTTAGTTACGTTCTTTATGGTTTGTATACTAATTTAAGCTAAAATTTAAAAACCCTTACATAAGCACTTAATCGAGTAATCATACGCCAGAAATGCCTTACATCAGTTTGGCTTAGGTTTCATCAGTTTGGGTAAAAGCTGATACTCTTACACCCCAAAGAAACTGGCTTTCAAATGAAAAATCGAAATCGGTCCATCCGTGTAAGAGCTACGATGCCACAGACAGATAATAATAATAATAATAAAAATACGTTTATTTCCACCACAAAGAACTCATTGTACAATAATCATTGAAGTTAGTACAGATACACACACCATACACTTTATTTTTGCGTCAAGGTTAAAAACTAATATCCGTGCCACTGTTTTGGTAAGTTAAAATTACATTAAAACTTAGGTTTCAATTGAAGTGTGTTTTTTTGAGATCATAAACATGTTTTGGTAGGTCTATTTGTTCGTTTGACTTTTCGGTCTAGCGTGTTTGCCACCCGTTAACAAACTTTACAACCCTATCGCCATTTGTCATTATCTATGGCACTTATAGCGAGGTTTGGTTTTATTTCTACATTGATTTGTATATAATCAACCTATCTCCATCTCACCACTCTGCACGAAGGTCTCCCCCAAGTAGCCCCAACTATCTCGGCCTTGGTCAGTCCTCATCCATCCGAATTTAAAATTATATATATACTAGCTTTTGCCCCTGGCTCTACTCGTGTGTATGCCAGCTATCGCAACAATGGGTAGCCTATGTCTTTCCTCAAATATCAATGTATCTGCATGCCAAATTTCATTGAAATCGATACAGCGGTTTGGTCACGAAACCGTGACAGAGAGACAGAGTTACCTTTGAATTTATAATAAAAGTTTGGTTTTTTTAAGTAAAATATAATAAAATAAATTTATAAACCTCCTATGATTTAACGATTTCCCGCAATGGTTATGGAAATCTCATATGTTATAACCACTTGGCGCTATTAGTTATGGAACTTCTTTGCTAAGGTGAGGCATAATGTCTAGCAGTGGACTATTGAAGGCTGTTAGTGAATCATTAACAGATTAATATGATAGACCTCAGCATTAGTTATCATGATAATATCGGCATACTTGCAATTTATACATCTATACAAATAAATAAATTTGGAGTGTCTGTTTGTAATATTAAAATAACCGCTTTTTGCTAAATACAACACACGTTTAAATATACCGATTAATCTTTTCAATTTTTGTCTTCCTGTTTGTTCCTTGTAATCTTCGGCTGGACCGATTTTGACGCAACTTTCACTGATAGGTAGCTAATAGTAAAAAAAGTAACTTAGACTACTTTTTTTAGACTAGCTTCGCCCTGCGGCCTTACCCGCAATTATTGTCGTACCGTGGATAACACAGCGGAGTTTACCTAGTTATTCCCTATGTCTGAAATAAACGATATGTACGCCATAGAATTTATTAATTTAAAGATTTATTAAAGAATTCATTGATAAATGAAACAAACAAATATTCTAAATAACGACCTTATAGACGAATAACCCTTAATTACGAATTAAATTACTACGAATAACTAACAATGATTTACAAATTAATATAGGAAGTTGTTGATTTTTTTCTAACCAATAATTTTTAACAAAATTGGTATTTAATTATAGTTCTATCTATACAAATGAATAAAATTGGTGTGTGTTTGTAATATTAAAATAATTACTATATGCATATGTGTACAAGGTACATAATTATACCAACATAACGTTTTTTAGCTTTGCCCAGCAGCTTACTCACGGTTATTGTTGTACCTTTCTAAATAAAAACCGCTGTTTGTGATATTTTAATAAATAAAGTCAAATTAATTCATAAATAATAATAAATAAATAACACACAACGCCATCTAGTCCTAAACTAAGCAAAGCTTGTACTATGGGTACTAGATAACTGATATTAATACTTATATACTTTTTTTTTTGTAAATACATACTTATTATTCATAGAAAACACCCAAACTCCGAAACAAATATTTGCAGATCATACCAAACATTTGGTCCGACACAGGAATCGAACCCGAGACCTCTAGCACAGCAGTGGCATTCGTTACCACTGAGCCACAGAAGCATATTCTTATATTTCTTAATTGAAGCAAAGCAACCAAACAAACCAGGAAATTAGGTATTAATATATGTTGTAGGTGTAATTACAAGTGATGACGTGTTTGTAGCCATATTTGAACAGTAAAAACATTACTTGTTTTATAAAGTCTAGCTATCAATTACGTAAATAAGGACTAACTGTTCAATACAGAAAGCAAAACGTCTATATACGTTTTGCTTTCTGTTTTTTAATGAATGGACTGTTTTGTTTTTTAACCCCTGACGCAAAAAGACGGGTTATATAAGTTTGACGTCGATGTCTGTCTGTCTCTGTATGTGTGTTTGTGTGTGTGTGTAGCTATAAAACGGATGGACCGACTTCGATGCGGTTCTTTTCATTTGAAAGTCAAAGTTTCTAGACCATCAGCTCTTTTCCAAAATGATGTAAAGCAATTTTGGCGTATGATTACTCTATTAAGTGTTTTACGCACTAAAGTATAATTGTTAAATGACAATTAATTAATAACTTCGATCTGAATTGATCTGAGTAGGGAGTTTTAAAATTTAAATTAAAATTAAAATTTAAAATTATAATTTATGTTTTAAAAACTCCCAGTCATAACCAAGATAATGTCTGATTTTGGATCATCATAATTACATCAATTTATATGTGTATATATTTTATACAAATTGTGTATTCTTAGAACTCACTAAGAATGAAAGTTTTACCCCAAAATGAGGAATAAATTAAAAAAACAAATGATCGGTTACCTGGAAGTAAGTGATTTTCAAAGTTAGAACTCGATATTGCAAAATATGACGCGAGAGCATACTGTTACATGTTAGGGTTAGTTCGATGGATTCGAGAAATAAACTGATTCTGATGTGTAACAGAGACTTTAAAACACACTTAAAACCGCAATATCACTTAGAATATCAGTCCTTAATTGTCGCCGAGGTCACTAGGCTAATCACTGATATCACTCCAATATTAATCGTAATGTAGCTCAAACTGAAATGAAGTGCGCCCGCGAGATGTCCTTTTTATACCACATACCTTTATTACTAGTACATTCTAGCACATAGTCGAATATACAAGGTCGTTGACCTTTTTTTTTTTACGTGTGGAAACCCCCTCTGCCCTTCACCCCACCGGGGTTTGTGGCGGGGCGGTGTGTCGGAATCGAACCGACTAAAACCACACGGTGTGCCACTCTGCGCATGAGACGAGAGGGATCCGGGAACCGCTTTCTTACGTCATCCAGACCCCTCCCAGACAAGGTCGTTGACCGGTACCAAGGTACGCCCGCCGTCGAAAGCTCTAAAAATAATCGCGCAACAATCAACCTATATTTGACGCTACGTATGTCGTTGAAAGGTTCATTATTCTGTGCTTCAAAAAATCAACTAGAACTTTCCAAAGTTTAGGCGTCTCGAGCGTTGTTCTTGAATTATCTTTCTTCGTTACAATACGTTGTATATAATTTTCTAAATTAGTTCATAAATGACGGAGTTTTGAGGTTTATCTAACATCAAATACATTCTAGAATTAAACTGACTTGCATTTCGTCCAGAGGCAGTACCAAAGATTACTGTGTCCCTGTACCACCATAGGGCATAAACCAGTCAGGATTAAAGTCAAGAAAAATAGTGGAATGAGAACAAGTGAATTTATTTCAACAAATTCCATTAAGTGCCGACAATCGGGACTAAAAATTACATAAGTGTACAAAAATACACCTACCTTTAAAAATACCTTATCCTATTTTGTATATGGATAAATATCAAAGCCCGCAGAGAAGATAATGAATATAAATGATATGTATAATGATGAGAGAGTTTTGCGGGGAGTAGTAAATTATTGCCAATACCAACAACCTATTGACCAATCACATAATTACATACTCGTAAACCGGTGCATAAAGTGCAGTTCGTGGACTGAATGGTTGATTGCCCTAGGGTTTAGCGTCCAGGGAATAGATTTCACTGTCGACATTCGAAAGTGAGATTATGAGTTTGTCAGTGTTGGGTTGCAATGTGGGTAGTTGACAATATTAGTGAAATTTGATAGCGTTGTTACTGGTTTTCCACTTAATCTTGTAAATCACTGCTAAAGTATACGGTTTGTAGGATACATGGAAACTTGTCTTGTGGTTTAAGCGGTCACCACGCCACTTCCTATTTTGCCAATTGTGGATTCAAATCCTACATTGGACAACACTGTGTGATACACAAGTTCTGGTTCTGTGTCTGGGTGTACTTTGTGTCCGTTCCATGTATGTTTGTAAAGTCCCTCGCGACATAGGATTCCTAATGTAAGAGTTGTCTTTGTATGTATTTAAATGAGGGGCTCATGGTTATGTGGTAGGTAACCTTAAGCAACCCTAATCACGTCAGTATATGGATGAGCGAACATTCTTAAAGTATTGAGACGCCCCCGAGCTTCTAAACGCACGTTAAGCTGTTGGTTCTTTTGTCCTGCATGTTCCAGCACTTAGCGTTCTGTACAAATCTGTATTTACGCAATTTTTCCGTTATCTGTGCTATAAGACGTTGCTTCGTACCAAATTTCAAGACACACGGAGAAGGTGGGGATGATGAAACGTCTGTAGTTGCTATGTGAGCTGGTGCTCCGTTCTAGTTATCATGAGATACGTTCAAACGCAAGCAATCATATAATGTTAAATTATAATCTCAGATATAAATAATAATCGAATGTTTCGGACATCTAACACACAAAGCCATTTAGTCTCGAACTAAGCAGAGAAATAAGAACAACACTGTCTCTCTCATCTCCGTAACAAATATTTGCAGATTATATTTAATCCGACCCGGCAATCGAATCCGAGACCTCAATCGTTGCATACACTACCACTGCGCTGCCGAGGCAGGCATATATGTTGTTATGTATTATGTTTTTTTCTTGTAAATCTTTTTCATTAAAACAAATATTCACACGCACTCTCGCTTACAAACAACCACGTAGTTTTGAAGTGTTTATGATTGATTAACATAAACAGTTGCGATAAAGTCATTTGTTAAATAATACTCGTGGGAATGCAGCGAACACCAGCATACTTAAACATACGACAGTAAATATCGATGAATGCATTTTAATAGCTCGCTTATACGGTAAAATGCGAATGGAAGGGAATAAAACGCATCTTGTAATGATTGTATTAACTTATCAAGCCTCTTGTTCGCACACTAATTATTATTTTTTATCGTCTACGGCTAAGTGAATGGTTATATTTTTGCAGTCCATGTATGTTTGTATGTTCCACCGTCGCCCCTAAAATACTGAGCCGGTTTTAAAAAATGAGGTGTCAATAGATTCGTTATTATGGCAGGAGTGATGCGTAATCGGGATATAGTTTTATAAACTTTCTTGTTTTATTTATCATTATTGTTATTTATCATTATAATAATAATAATAGAGGGTGGTGGTTTTAAGCATTGAATCCATAGAGTAACACTGGACGGCGGACTGGAGGGGAGTATCTCTGGCGTCTTTATCCGATCCAAAACAGTCTGTCATTTCTGCGGAGGGGAAAACTTTAACGCTGTAATGCGTAGGCCCATTTTGGCTTATACTTTCACAGAGGGGAACGCCTGTGTGTGGCTACTCCCTACCATGTAACTCTATATACTAAATTACTTAATTCTACAAAGAATTAGTATATGTATTGACTATCTGCACAGTTATTGTTGTATCTTTGCCTCCTTATATCATCAACTACCTGCCAGTGAATGTTCCGTTAAAATCGGTCCAGCGAGTTCCAGAGATTAGCCGGAACAAATAGAGAGGCAAAAAATTGCGTATACATCAGTTACATAGAGGTATTACAAAAGAGGATAGAAAATAAGATTAAAAGAATATAACAGATTCTCTTGAGAGTTTACCGAGTGAGTGAGGAGAGTGACCGGAGGCCCGGAAGGAAATACCCAAAAGGACGGAAAGGCAACAGTTAGTAAGTAACTTCTTGAGTTGAAGATCCATAAGCGGCAGTTATCATTTAGTATCAGGTGACCCTTACCCCCTATACCCAAAAAGAACATTTATTAGCTGTACATACTTTGTACTAACAAAGATTATAGTAATTCAGCTTGTCCAGTCTTGTTTCCGAACAAAGAAGTTGGATAATCTGTTTTACCGAGCTCGTAGTTAAGGACAAAGAGATAACATTCTTAACAACATACTTATTGACGGATAAGTAACGTTATTCGTTAATTGCTGTCCCATGACATGTACAAATTGTTTAAATGACGTATACAATACAATAAAAATACGTTTAAGATAAAATACATGTAGATGTTGCGTCATTGTAATGCCTATTTTTGAAACCTCGATTTACCTATTTTCTATAGTTCAATGCGACAATTCTATATCATATACTTGGATATCTATTTTTTTTTATGAAATAGGAGGCAAACGAGCAGACGTATCGCCTGATGGTAAGCGATTACCGCCACCCATGGACACCCGTAACACCAGAGGCATCACAAGTGCGTTGCCGGCCTTGGTGGATGGGGAGGGTGATGAGGGAAGGGTTGCATTATGGGCCTCCGGTATCCTCACACACATCCTCACACCGGTTTTCTGTGAGGCCGTGGTATCACTTTGGTCGTGGTAGACAGCCCATGCATGCCGAAGCGTGGCTCTCCCACGGATAATATTACGTGTTCTCATAATATTGCATGCTTTTCAAGAATTTTTTTGGAATTAATTGCGGCATTCGTCTGTTTCCGGACCGATATAACCTATAAATTTTTAAGAACTGGGCATACTGATACTGCAAATATATACCTTTAAAGAACTTTCATGTTTTTTTAATGAATTAGTCGATAAAACAATACAATATTACTAAAAAATATTTTCCAATAACTAACAAGTCATTCCAACATCTTAATATGCAATTTGTTGTAAGTAAACTTTGATTTTAATTTTCCTTTCTTTGTTCGCAGGTAATTGCTGATGAAATAGCGTTGAGGTGAAAATAAGTATAGTGAAACCTGAGAAAACTTATCGTTAAATCTTTGAATAAGAAAGAAGATTGTTGGTTTGGAAAGGCTCATTACCCCAAAGTGTAAATATAAATAAATAAAATTGCAATGTATGTTTGTAATTTTAAAATACCGATTTTTATTAAATGCACATGTATGTATAAAAAAATAACAAAATAACACTTTTATTTCAATTTTTGTTTGTCTGTCTGTCTGTTTATGCCGGCTAATCTCTGGAACGGCTGGACCGATTTTGACGGAACTTTCACTAGCAGATAGCTGGTCATATAAGGAGTAACTTAGGTTATTTTTTTAGACTAACCTAGCTCCGTGGCGTTCCCCGCAGTGCAAAACAACCGTGGGTAATGCCAGTGTAGTATACCGCTTGACTCAGCTAGTTCAGATTAAAAATAATGATATTTTAAAAAAATGAAGTAAACTTACAGAGTTTTATAAAAATATGGACAGGTGTTCATTTTTTTATTGTTTTATCTGATACATACGAAAAAATAATGGTTTTGATTAATCTGTGCTAAGACTGTATAGAGAAGAACTATTAGTTTATACTATTTTTATAGAATACAGAATGTATGGGTGAAAAGCCAAGGTAACTAATGGGAGTCCTTATCAATATTTTCTAGACAGCCTTCAATTTAAGCAAATGATTAAGTTTTTATCCAGTCATCCGGCTCTTAATAAGAGGATTTAATTGACCACATGTGTTTACAGACCGGTAATTCAAGAGGTAACGTAGCTGATTTTTAATTAAATGCAATTAAAACTTGCGTGTTGCAAGAAAATTAAAACCTTTTTTTGAAAGTATCACTGCGGAAGTATCTTTAATTGATTTCAGAGCGAATTTCCTAGAGTTTATTTTCGAATTTCGCTACTAAAAACATTACGTATGTTTTTAATAGTCGATTGATTAATTTCTATCGTATATATTCTATGGTATAGTAGTGTGAAGGAACGGGTGTCGGGTCCCTTTAACAGAAAAGGAGGATCCTTCGACCAGGCGAGATGATCATGGCCACTGCCCAATAGTTGATGTTGGGATGTTGTATATTTGCTAAGCGGCGCAAAAACTTTTATTTCGCGATCCAGGATTGGGAGTTTTTTGTTTCTTTCGTTACTTCGTAGTTCGATGTATCTTCGGTAGATGGCACTGTCATATGTTTTCGTTGCCTCTGTATATGGAAGTCTCCACAGTTATCTATATTACAGTACCTAGAAAATTGTGTGCGCTAATACAAGTGTAATCCGGCTCGAGTCTTTGGCGCTGTATTTATTTATTGAAACAATATGTGGTACATAATTTAACTTATATTTAAGATGCCGCATAAACTCATTTGAGTTTTCTCGTGCATTAGTGTCATCAAGTCATCACCAAAGCATATTTAGATCTACTTACGTATTCTACTATTGCTAATTTTATATATTTTTTACGTGTGGAATCCCCCTCGGGCCTTCACCCCACCGAGGTTTGCGGCGGGGCGGTGTGTCGGAATCGAACCGACCAAAACCACACGGTGTGCCACTCTGTGCCTGAGACGGTTGGGATCCGGGAACCGCTTTCTTACGACATCCGTACCCCTCCCAGCGTGCTAATTTTATACTAAGCTAAGGTTATAAAATCAACCAGCATGCTTAAATACTTCATCATATCAATTGTATAGTTTCAATTGAAAGATAAATAAAATAAACAATAACAAAAAACTTAACTGAGATGTGCACAATTAATTATAAAGTAGAGAGGGTGGTCATTGATATTTAAGTGAATCTATTACCGTAACAAGAACAACTCGGCATTGTTTTTTTTTTTTTAAGCTGCCAAAATAACTCTGCCCTGCCTGATGGAAAGCATGAGCAGAATCCAAGAGTGATGGTCAACATCCTCAATGCGAAAAAGAACAATACAGCATGGTGACCCACACTATGGCGGCCTGGGGAGAAGGGGGATGGTGAGGGGGACAGGGGGCGTTGGATTGGGGTATGGGCCTCCGGTATCCTCACTCACTCGATGAAACACAGCGTAAGCGCTGTTTCACACCGGTTTTCTGTGAGGCCGTGGTATCAATCCGGTCGAGCCGGCCCATTCAGGCCGAAGCGTGGCTCTCCCACGGTATATTGTTCGGCAATCTAACCAGATACTTCTTGATCGGCAGTCGTGTGCGCCAATTGCTAGACCAACGAAAATTAATTCTTTAATAATGGATCATTCACTATTTGGGCTGATTCTTTTCTTCTTCCGTTTTGATCGGAACGGATCCGCAGATTGCAGTCATCAAAAATGTATTTTGTTCACGGTGACGTCATCGACGGTTTGTACGTTTTTAATGTTTAGCAATGTGTACTCCTAATTAGAGAATATTTACGCCTTATAAGTGATAATTGATGCGTTGTATTTTGGCGCCAAAACATGTACTTATGAAGGTTTTTGTGTGAAATATGTCTGGGCAATATGTGTAAAATAAGCCAATTTAACAGAATTTTTCACATCATTTCCCAATTATTTTTTTCTAACCGTTGTGTATTTAATTAGACTTTTTCGCTCTAACGCTTTGTAGATGTTAGAATCGTAGTAACAACACTAAATCTGTCACTAAAATAAAATTGATTTAAAAATTCTCTAATTAAAATTTAACGCCACCTAAACTAAATTATTCACGCTTACGCTCAGGAATAAATTGTAAATAAATTTGTGACGCAATGAAAACTTCGGCAATTTACCGTTGTGACTGGTGCAGCATAATAGTCGAAAGACGATTAATGATTATTACCAAAAATACACGCTAAGGCGACCAACGGATCCTGCCGATTGTGTAATTCGGGACGTCCGCGCCCTGTTGGCGGTCATGTTCTAAGTTTGAATTTCATTGGAATTCATATTTGAATTTAGAATCGAACGTTATAGAGTGACATAATAGTAGCTGTAGTTAAAATAATTTATAGGTACAATTTTTTTTTTGTTGGATATCACTTTTGAATCTTAGTTTAATAGTCTTCGTGTTAGATAAGAATATAAGTACTATGACAGGATAATGATCTCTTTGTTCTTTTTATATATTTTCTTTTATTTTAAATGCATTTAATTCACATAGAATTTCCTCGGTTTTTTGAATATATTCTTTATCTACATTATAGCTAACCCTTAAAAACCATGTGTAATTATACCAAATAAATCAAATAAATTTAAATGCAAATCATTAGAGTAATTTAACATATACACATTTTGATACTAATTTTATAAATTCACAAGTAACTCTTTCTGATAAGATGTCTTATTGGCTTAACCGCATCCATTTATATAAAATTTGGCAATTGAGAATTTTGAACAAGGACGAAACCCCTCTTTGCCGCGATAACCGATACACACGCGGATGGAGCCATAGACAATAGTCGATTTAATGTACAAATTGGCTGGTTTCAAGTTATTAGTAAGATGTAAAACTATTTAGACGATAGTTAAAATTTATATTGACAGCAATACAGTTTAACTACATACATGATATATGTTTAAAGCCAGTATCTATACAACCACAGCTCTATAAAATAACTAGTTGTATAAAATACAGCATTGTGATAGTGTTGTCGCGGTCCACACACAAAACATATGCCTTTTAAAGAAACGTAATACGATGTTATTGTTTATTTTAACACTACACATTTGGACTCTTCTACTTTTTTTTGTATAATGCATAGTGATGTGATGTTAGTATCGATGCATTTAAAAAAAACAGTCATCCATTTGGCTTGTTTATTGATACTATTTTCTTTCGAGATTTGTAAATCATTTATGAAAAAATATTTATTTTATCTAAAAATAATGTTTCAAATATATGATGACGTAAAGATTAATATAGTCCTAAAATTGTTACTAAATATTTGGAATTGTAAAACAAATACCTATCTTATATTATTATTTCTATCTGTTTATCATCATATTTTTTGGTTAATTACCTCATTTTTAAAGTCACTTGTTTTTTTGTTTTTTTTTTACCTAAAGGACAACATTTTATACATGACAATAATTTAAATACTTGCCAAGCTTCAGGGCGCTCATAGCCCAGTGGCACTCGGTGATTAGAAACAATCATCGAGGGCAAGCAACGACAGCGCGGTCATGTTACCATGAGCGTCTCCGTGATTCGGAGGTCACGTTAACCAGTCGGTCCCGGTTGTTATCATACCATAACAGTCGTGAAGCTTAGTTGGAGGCCTTCGGGCGGCTTAAAAATATCCAACGGCAAGATTTACGTAGCCACAATGTATTCTTGCTAGTCCCCAACCCGCACTTGGCCAGCGTGGGGACGTATGGCCTTAACCCTCTCCTGAGAGGAGACCCGAGCCCAGCAGTGGGACATTATGGGTTGTTGATTGAAGCTTCAGTTGACATGAACTCAGATTAGGTAATTGTCGTTGTGGGCTGATTTCATTAAAAATACGTGGGACTGCATATAAAGACATTCTTTCGCCATAATAATTATGTACCCTAGGTTTACTTAGTTTATTTTCGCTTCAAGAAAAAAAAAACTGGATCAATTCTTTGTATAAAATCCCATGTGCATATATTATGCTTAGTAAAACGGAAGCATTAACACACATGAATACTATCATAATCTGTCATATCCAATTACTTTTTATCCGACTGCAAAAGAAGGGGGTTATGTTTTTCAAGTGTGTGTATGTATGTATATTTCTTCGGCACGATCTAGAGCCTAAACAGCTTGTCGTATTTTTATGTGAGGCAACCATTTTAGTTGGGAACGTAAGGCTGACACATGGTCCGTTTCCGGAGATTAAAAATGAATCAAATGCAGTTATTAAGAAGGCGGTCTAGTTTATTAAGGAGATCTGCATTCAGGTCGAAGTAACATACATCACCATAGTCAATTATTGGGATTATTAAGGACTACATGAGAATTATTTTGGTGTTAGGCGGTAGGAAGTTCTTGAGACAATATAACGTTCGCATGTTTCCAGTTCCAGCAGTCGGTTTTATTTTTTTAATGAATCACTACTTGTATTCAAGTTTATATACCTAATGGCACCTGCAATAACATTTACTTTCAACGTAACGGAATTATCTAAGAACAGGATCGTAAACTAATAAATACAAGGCCATATTAAAGGTACCATAAAAAATAATTTATTAAAGCGATCAAAACATCAAATACACTAGCAGATCATAACTGGAGTGCTGGGCATTCCTTAACGGTTAGGCTTGACTCAGCTTAGGCTTATCTTGATGGCCCAGTTGTGAGCGTGTTTTCAATATTTATTCTTACACTGCGATTCAGTCAGTTCGAGAGAGCCCTTTAATAAAAATAAGTGGGTCATAAGATGTAACATGGAAGCCATATTTTACTATTTTTATAACGCTAAGCGCCATTTAACTAAAAATGTCATATAGCTTTAGACAGAGTATAAAATGTGTTATATCATTGAAAACCAATACGAAATTTTTAGTTTTTGATAATATTTACTTATTTTAATTATTATTCTTTTGTACAGTTTTGTCATTTTTAATTGAAATGATTTTATTTTGTACTACATATTTATATAATACTTATTTTCACTGGAAATAAGGCGATCATTTATTTAAAGGTTTGTTGGACAAATTCGAGGTATTTAATACCTATATATAAGCCTACGCGTTAATTCCCGTGAAAATAATTATTTTATCATGAAACGCTTAAATTCAAAAGTCAGTACATATTTATGTATTATATTTCTATGCGGGTTCCTAAGATTAACTATCAGCTTGTGAAAACCACATGGGAACTGGAGAACTCGTACCGGAGATAAGGCAGCTAAAATACAGTATTTGAATTTCAAATAAAAAAAGTTTGTATGTGCTTCAAATTTTAAGATTTATTTATTTGTTAATGTTGACACTTTATAGAAGTTTATAGAAATATATATTCAAAAAATATCAAACTTTAGATCTAAATAATTGGCAATAAAATTTCTCCTAGAATAAATAAATAAATATTTCGGACATCTAACACTCAACGCCATCTAGTCCCAAACTAAGCAGAGCTTGTATTATGGGTACTAGATAACTGATATTAATACATAAATACTTTTTTTTGTAAATACATACATATTATAGATAGAAAACACCCAAACTCCGAAACAAATATTTGCAGATCATACAAACTTTTGGTCCGACCCGGGAATTGAATCTGAGACCTCAGTAACAGCAGTCGCGTACGCTACCGCTAGGCTACCGAGGCAGTCATTTATGTTATCATGCAACCGTCGGTCACCCATCCAGGTATTGACCGCGCTGTCGTTGCTTACCCTCTGTGATTGTTTCTAATCACCGAGTGCAACTGTGCTATGAGCGCCTTCAGCTATACCATACAACATTTGGTCCGACCCAGGATTCGAACCCGAGACCTCATGGACAGCAGTCGCGTACGCTACCACTGCGCCACCGAGGCAAAAAAAAAATGAAAATTATTCATATATCAATCAATATACCTATCGCAATGAACATATGCTCTGTCCAAGTAGAGATTATTTATTTACAATACCATTTAGTTATGTTTTTTGTGTTTATAATTTTTTGACCGGAAAATATGACCTAAGTATAGGTCAGTATAATTAAAGTATTTTCGTGCTTTATGAGGCTAATTAGCAGACTAGTTATCTGATATATGTCTGCCTTTAACCATTGATTTTTGGCATTTTATGGGGTTTAAACCCTCGAAATATGAACTTAGGTATACTCACTTATTCAGTGAAAAGAAAATTAGCTAATACTGATTCTTTGTGAGGGCAGAGTGGAGAGTTGAAGCAAATACAACTCTAAAGTACAAAACTAATATATATTCGTTGCTGCCCACAGTTCCACCAGTACAGTAAGTAGTAGCCTATGTATTTTCTTTATGTTAATACATAAAGAAAATACATACTAGCCACATTACTATAAAGTTTCATCTAAATCTGTTCAACAATTTTCGCGTGTAATAGTAATACACACTTATACATATATCCTCGCAAACTCTCATGTATTTATAATATTACTTTCTTCATTCTTATTCATCATCATCATCAGCCTATCGCAGGCCACAGCTGGACATAGGCCTCTCCAATTGTACGCAACTTAGTTCGATCCATGGCTTCTCGCATCCAGTTCTTTATCCGTCTTGCGAAAATCATCACTCATACTATAAAGTATTATTTTATTTTACTAGGGAATAAATATTATATCCATTAATCATATTTGCCTAATTATGCCTCTGTGGCGCAGTGGTAGCGAATGCGACTGCTGTGCCAGAGGTGTCGGGTTCGATTCCTTATTCGCACCAAATATTTGTATGATCTGCAAATATTTGTTTCGGAGTTTGGGTGTTTTCTATGTATAATATGTATGTATTTACAAAAAAAAATATATAAGTATTAATATCAGTTGTCTAGTACCCATAATACAAGCTCTGCTTAGTTGTGACTAGATTGTGTTTTGTGAAAAATGTCTGAAAATATAAAATATTTTAGTTTGGTCTATAATATAGCCACTCAAAGGTATCAGTAACCAAATATAGAATTAGTGATAATGCAAGTGCTTTTGAACTAAATGTACGCACTCATTAAATGGTTGAACTATTCTAAATGTAGATCAGTTATTGTAGTGAGAGGCTGCGCGACGATTATCGTGGAACACGTGTGCAAGCCGACGCCAGCAGCGCGGGCGCAGGATATTATGACTTCGCTTTTATTTTATGTACTCCTTGTACATATTATAGGGAAGGAAGAGTGTCGATGGAGGTAAAAAATTATAATATGTACTGAAATATAACAATAGGTATTGAATATATTGTGAAAAGTAATTGAATATCGCAACTAAAATCTATCGGGTTTTATGATATACGAGTACACTCATGTTTATTGACGGGAATTAACGCGAAAACATATTATTTTTTAAATAGGGCTCTTGTTGATTAGTTTATTGAATCAGTCTAAGCCTCCGGCTAGTGGAGCAGGTAGAATTGTCAGGAATTTAAAGGTTACTACTAAATAGATTTACGCATAAGGAATGCGTAAATCTATTTAGTAGTAACCTTTAATAACTACTGCGTTGTATATTATAAGTGCATTTCAGTTTAAATATTGCGTTCTGAATATATAACTTAACCTAACCGTATGGCTAACCCGTATCAGTAAATCTAAATATCCATTACCACATATTTTCCGTTTAACTACAAAGCAACATTAATAATGGTTAGACATACTAACATGAAAGTCATAATCCCTTAAAACAAAATTTGAAGCAAAGGTATTACAGTTATCGACCTACAATACAAGTATCGATAAATCGCACGGATTTATCGACTCGCCCGCAGCTCGCAGTGCGATATGACAAGGGGTCAACGCACTCTCACCGCGTTTAGTCAATGCGTTTCTGTGCATTCGTTTTTAATAAAAAAGGGCTTAGACGTTCGAATTTCGAACTCCGTGTTCATTTAGCGGTATTTTGTTGATGTTTTTTTTTAAATTCAACGCCATTTTGTTTGTTATTTAGGTACATGTAATACAATTTGCATAAAATTTAAATAGTTATTTTATATCACTATTTTACTGTAAGGTGAAATATACATGTAACAGAATTTTTCTGCATTTTCATTTGCATTATAATATACATTTGAAAATAGCCAAACGGCCGCCATATTGGATTTATATGTGGGCCAGGGGATGATGTAACGATTGTAATACACACCATTCCATCTAGGTCACTTTAAGCATCTCAAATTTTTACTGGTATAAATGAGAACACACACTTATGGATAGTCGCGTAAAGAGAAAAAATGTTTTTAATCATTTTAAGAACAGTAGGGTTCTGTGGCAAGAAATATATTATAGATATATATGATGTTCTCCTAGCCGGCCACGGCGGCCAGTCTTAACGGAGACCAGCCAACTACGCAGGAGATATTAGCGTGTACAAGTGTGTGCGAAAAACACAGGTGCACTCTCTGTTCCCTCTCATAATCCGATGGGACGGTTAACCGACACGACCCGGGAGAGATAAGGCGCAGGACCGACAGCTTTACGTGCTTATAGATAGATATAGATAGTAAAACCTTGATGAGACCCGTGTCTCAGAAGTAACCAAGTATGTTGGCACATTGCAGAGTCAAGCAATGCCAGTCCAATCTTACTATATTGAAACCCCTCCGTGCCTCGGAGAGCACGTTAAGTCCCGGTCCCCGTCATACGATACATCGGTGGCAATCGTTACGGCTACATGGTGCTCTAAAAAGTCAAACAACAATCTTTCTACAATATCAACGGCCATTATAAGTCCACCACTGGACACTGGCCTCTCATAAGATAGGAGGTTTTGTCTTAATATACCTGATTAATGGTCAGGTGGGTTTGTATAGGGTTTGTGTTAAGTTTTGTTTTTCTTCGCAATACTGTTACTCTTGCTAAACTCTGCTCTAGTTCTGGTGTTGTGGGTTTCCATGGGCGGCGGTAATTGCTCACCATCAGCTGATACGTCGGCTCGTCTGCTCCCTATTACATAAAAATATATATATACATCCTCTGGCTACAAAATGTTATTGAACTTGGTACAAAGTGTAATCTTTGTATAAATATCATTATTAATAGCTTTGTCCGAGGCTCCGTGCGCGTGTATGTCGCGGAGTAGAGTGGCCTACGTTTTTGCCCAAGAATTACCTCCATGCCAAAAATCAAAATCGGCCCAGCCGTTTAGCCGTGAAAGCTTAAAATACGGATAGATAGACAGAATTGCTTTCGAAATTACAATATTACTAGATTTTGTCAGCAGTTCCTTTAAGTCGGTTATCGCGGTACCACGGTACAGAGCAGCATATCCTCCTTCAAGAACCCAAGTATTTTGTTTATTTATACAAAAGTACAAATGTTTGTCGCTTTTCGCGGTAAAGAATAACTTATGTCTAGAATAACCTTTCTCTAGAATCTCTATTTCAAATTTCATTGAAATCGATGCGGTACTTTAGCCTTAAAAGCGTAACAGAGAGACAGAGTTACTTCTAAATTTATGAAATAAATGAATTAACTTGGCAAGCCTTATAAAAGTAACTTAACTTCAGGCAATGGTTCCGTTTTATTTACAACTTTAATGGTGTAAATTTTAAGTTGATAATAACACAGAACCGATGCTTAAAGTAAAAAGCGTTTATGAATTAGGCTGGTAGTTGATGAACTCCTAGTCGTGTAGGAGTATTAGTATTCTTCAAATAGCCTTGAAAGCGACGTCTCAAGAAGAAACGCGTCTGACTATTAGAAATATATTATTATAATCATGACGATTAAAAACAAAAATATTTAATCACAGGTGTATATTTTGACAGCTTTTAACTTGATTCTTCATTGAATGTTGTTTTTAAATAAATTGAAAAAGTATGTCAAGGTTTATTATATCTATATCATTTAATTTTATTTAAATATCCGAATTGAAATACTCTTTGATTGGCACCATAGAGAATAGAATGAGACTGACTGCTTTACCGCGTTTATTGTTTATTCAAAAAATTAAAGTTTATAATTGGACAGGGCATCGTTTGAGAACGGCTTGAGAGATTTGAATAATATTTATTTTATCCGTTAATGCGTGGAAAGGATTCTTGGTAACCTTATATGGCACGGAGAAATACTTAAATTAGAAAGGAAAAAGAAACCCAATGGCTAAATTTTAAAAACATTTCAGTGATATAAAGATAAAATTACACCAATTTATAGTAGTCTGATTCATGGTAACCTTTTTTTATCACCGCACCTATTGGCCAGTTTAACTTATAGCCATTCTTGATCAATGTTTTTTTATTGGAATCGAATCTCTTTAGGAAAATTTTTATTTGCAAGAATGTCTATTCAAACAAAGATAAACTACAAGCCATATATTGCCACTTTGAAATTTCCCTTTTGCCTTTATATCAGTTTGCCACGTACAAAAAGAAACATGAAAAAAAGCATCGACCTCTCGCATGGCGTTTCATGTCACTTTAGTAGGACAGAGTGAGAACTTATTATCAATCAAAAACCCATAATGTCCCACTGATGGGCTCTGGTCTCCTTTTAGGAGAGGGTTAGGTCCCCACGCTGGCCGAGTGCGGGTTGGGGACTGGCAAGAATTCGTTGTGGCTACGTAATCTTGCCGTTGGATATTTTAAGCCGCTCGAAGGCCTCCAACTTAGCTTCACGTCAGTTATCCAACGATAACAACCCGGACCGGCTGCTTAACGTGACCTCCGAATCACGGAGACGCTCATGGTAACATGCCACCAGCGGTCACCCATCTAGGTACTAGCCGGTGACTTACCCTCGGTGATTGTTATTACCGAGTGCAACTAGGCTATGAGCGCCTATAACTTATTTTTATCTAACTTATTATCATCATCGTTTAATATTATACTGATGAACGTAGGCGCTCATAGCCCAGTTGCACTCGGTGATTAGAAACAATCATCGAGGGTAAGCAACGATGGCGCGGTGAGTACCTGGATGGGTGACCGCTGGTGTCATGTTACCATGAGCGTCTCCGTGATTCGGAGGTCACGTTAAACAGTCGGTCCCGGTTGTTATCATACGATAACAGTCGTGAAGCTTAGTTGGAGGCCTTCGGGCGGCTTAAAAACATCCAACGGCAAGATTTACGTAGCCACAACGTATTCTTGCCAGTCCCCAACCCGCACTTGGCCAGCGTGGGGACGTATGGCCTTAACCCTCTCCTGAGAGGAGACCCGAGCCCAGCAGTGGGACATTATGGGTTGTTGTTTGTTTGTTTGAACGTAGGCTTCTTCATAAAAAGCCAGATGGGTTTATGATTAGTCTCAAGTTCCCTTCTTTTTGTAATGCTGTTGTTTTCCTAGTGCTCCTTTAGTCGGCTTTTACGAAACCCACTGAATGAATTCGGATGGTGACACTGTATTCTTAATCCGTTACTACACGGATGATTTTAAACATTGCGTTTTGCTATCTCGATGTAGGTCACACATTTGTAACAGTAGTTCCATATGCACAATCATACGCTTTCTTCAAAATTTTAACAAACAGGTTTTGATTCAAGTGACCTGACCGCTGTTTGGGTTTCCGAGGTCGACTATTAAGTTCTGTTATTTGTGCTATTTTATTAACTGTCAATATATGTAAATACTTAATTGAATCATATCGCTGTCGTGGTCTATTGAAATGTTAACATCTAACTCTATTATCACCACGATTTATGAACCACATTTTCAATTTATCGTACCGACCATGAAATGAGAAAGACATTGGTAATTTTTTATCCGACTAAGCCAAAAGAAAGAGTAATAGTTTTGTCAGTCAGGGCAAGTAATTTTTCATATAGGTATAGCAAAGACCTATCGATTATTCCATGGCAGTAGCAAGAAGCTATCTGGGTCTTACGTATATCTGGAGTGCCGTCGGGAACGAGAACACTACGGATTATGCTATTGAATTTGGCTATCGGTTTAGTGACACGGAAAGGCTATGATGTCCGACACTGTCAACAGATTCTCCACAGTGACAAAGATGAAGAACAAACACACGTAGTTTCTTGACAAAAGGTAATCCATGCCAACAAATTCAACGTGGAAAGTTTTAATATTCAAAAAACCCCCATGCTCTGCGATGGAAGTGAATGAATTTGTTGCGACTTCCACATACAGCGCAAAACAGAAACGCACTACAGCGCCATCTTCCAAAGATACGTCGAATTACAGAGTAACGAAGACACTATAAATCCCGAATCGCGCAATAGAAGTTCTCGCGCCAGAAAACTTCTAAACCTCCGCCTGGGCGGAGGATCCTTCCTTTGTGTTGGAGAGACATGACACCTGTTCCTCCACAAATCTATGTACCTGATCCATATTCTCAATTATAATTATTGATGTTTTCTGCCTGAGTCGGCTGTTACGAAATCCACGATGTGAAGAGGGGTATTACACTCCGTATTTTAATGGGTCACCACCATCACACATACGAATAAAATGTACCCAATCGAAAATTAACATTATAAAAAACTTACATTGTTCAAATCAAATAGTATTGCCAGCATTACAAAATATTACATTTATTACACCTTTAAACACATTTTCGTGTACCCCATTGCTCTATTAAATGCATGATCGGCTTAAAACAATAACCTATTCTTTTGTAAAATTAACAACAAAAACCGGAAGTTTTATATTGCGATGATTACGTGTATAATTTTTTGATTGGAAATATAATATTATTAGCTTAGTACACTAATTAGAGTTCATTTCGATTAGTGAATGTAATAATAAATTGTATTTAAAGTACGTAATAAATTATCCTAGGTGTTGAAACGAAACGCCGATAAGGGTTTATATATTAAAGATGTTATATATGAGAAAACTTCCATAAGTCATGGAAAGAGTCGGCACTTGGCCGTATTTCATTCATAAAACTAGTTAACACGTCACCATAAAATATGGAAACAATTTTAAGAACTCACTTCAACTTACTATATTTATCGATAATTTTCTCAACTTTATACTTAATTCTATGGCTTAAGGTCTAAAGTTGACTGCGAAATTCATATTATTACGTAAATATGTTTCTATAGTGGCGTTTAATTGGTATTATTTTGCTTCGTTTGTGAATCATCGTGTCAGTCGCGCGCCTAACTTAGGAACGAGCGAGTTGTGTGCGTCGTCTTTTGTTTTTATTTTTTTTTTTAAACTCCGCGTGTGTGGACTCTTGACATAATATTAGTTCAGTCTAATGTTGACTAGTGTATGGATTGTTGCTTTAATGTGGTTTTAATTGACACTAATTGTGGTTTAATGGATATATGTACAGTGAACACCTATTCTCCTGTTTAGTTTATATTTGCACTGTAAGTATATTTTTAAACTTTCATTTATATTCTCGAAAAAATTCAAGTCGGACCCAAATATTGTGTTCTTTTTACTTTGACACGAGCTTTTAAACAAATAGACTTTAATAGTTATTAATCGTTATCCACGTAATAAAAATGACTCATGGGTCTTTTAATATTTACTAATTATAATAATATCAATAATGATTGAAAATTACATCAAAATCTACAAGTGTGGTTTCTGCAAATTCCTTTATTTTCGGTCATTTATTAAAATAACTCAGTAATTAATAAGTACATAATTATTTACAGTATGTGTCACATGCTGAGATGATACAAACTTACGCTAAACCGCAAGGGGTCGTAGTGAATTACTTTTACTCGCCTTGCGATAGTTTATTGTGATTTTGGTTTTAATTGAATATCAAATCTAAATGAAGAAAATTTCCTATCTATCTCTCTTTGAAGTTTGGCCGATGTTATTAATGTTGTCATTTTTAGAAATAGTTATAACTCTTTCTCAAAAATTTTCAATTTTTTTTTACTATTACACATATACAAGTTATTACTATTATTCAAAGGGATATAGAGTTATTTATATGGTGATATCAAAAAACGACATTAAGTATTTTTGAAATTTTATGTTTTATAAAGGGAAAAATGGTTCTTAATATTAATATTTTTTATTGAAAAATGTTTTTAATAAATCGTAGTTGACTAAAGAAACATACATATATGCATAAAAACCTTCTTCGAAGTGGTAATAGATAATTAAATTCTAAGGATTGCGTTAACGTTGCATCCTTGGATAACTGACTTTAGTAATCAAGTCAAGCGTATGCAGCTAAATGCCAACGTTATCTACATATCAAATCGTATGATTTACAAGTCGATTTATTGTTAACATAATCGAGTTTGTATTAAAGTTTCACAGCTGTTCATTTGTAGCTTTAACACGTGAAAAGGCTAAATATTTGGTACATATCGCTGTCTGTAAATAATTTGTAGGTTCTTCTGTAGTGTCTTTATGGTTTAGTAGCAGTTTATGTTCAAATATTGTTTTAAATGTCTTTATAAATAATGACAAGTTATATACACGTTATGGCGGGAATGTTGTAGTAAGTGACCTGACTGCTAAACCGGAGGTCGACTGTCCCACTCAGAATAAATAATCTTGTAGTTAGCACGATTTTTACTGTCTCTGTGACGCATTGGCAGCGTATGCGACTGCTGTGCTTGGCGGCTCGGGTTTGATTCCCGTGGCAGACCAAATGTTTGTATGATCTGTAAATATTTGTTTCGATGTTTGGGTGTTTTCTATGTATAATATGTATGTATTTACAAAAAAAGTATAATGTATTTATATCAGTGATCTAGTATCCCATTTTAATTTGGTCCAGTTCTTGCAGTCGATTTTTTTTCGTGAACATTTTGTATTATTTTCAAATAATATTAGTTTAAAATTAACTACAAAACTGTAAACAAAGATTAAAATAAAATAAGGAAGAACTGTGTCGTGTTTGTCGGCCGCGTAATGACATCATTGCCTGCTAAGGTAAAAAGCAAATACTTACATACTACTAGAGCCCAGGGTTCATGTACACCGTACATGTATGAGATCATCAATGACACGATAGAGTGGACAAGATAACATCATAGATTAACAATTGTACTTGTCTATGGTACTTTGATCGTGTATCTTTTGTTATTAAAAAGGACATCACTTATTTTACGTCATGTCTTTAGAATGAATTGTGTTTAGTTCTACGATTAGGTAGGTATATAAAATATGCATGCCAGTTTCTCTCTTGGTCCGATTTTGCTGATTCTTTTTTTGTTGGATAGCCCATTAATCGGGGAAGGCTATAAGTTGTATAATATTATGCTACAACCAATAGTAGTAATGTAAAATGTTGCGAAAACGTGAAAAAAATATGTTCGTGGTACTATGGTTTTGCAGGGATAAAATTGACCGCATTTTAAGCTTTTCTTCTTCTCATTAATCGTCAATATGAATAGATATTCAAGATTGGAATAACAGGTGTCTACATATCGAGTGAAGTCTAGTTTCGTAGAAATTTGGAGGTTGAGGCCAAATTGGCTTTGAAGAAGCTTGGCATGCTCAATAAATCGAGACGATATTTCACTCCTGCATGTCGCTTTTTGCTTTATAAGGCGCAGATTCGACTTCATATACCAGCTCTTCCCTCTGGAACGCATCTAACCGAGAGCTACTCGACTGCCAAGATGTTTCTATTCACCTGGACTCTCTGGTACTGCGTAGACATGTGGCCTCGCTATGCATCTTCTATCGCTCTTACTATTGCGGGTGCTCAAAGGAATTGTTCGAACTGATCCCTGCCGCCTCTTTCCGCTATCATCCTACGCGACCGCAGTTTCAGCCCCATCATTTATATGGTTGGCAGTCCCCAACTGTGCACTTTTCTAGAAACTTTGAATACAAACAAAACTGTGGAATAAACGGCCGCCTGTGATATTCCCGGACCAATCGACCTTTAATCCTTCAAGAAAAGACCGGGAACGCACTTGTGTCGCCTCTGGTGATGCGGGTGTCTATGGGAGGCGGTAATTGCTTACCACCAGGTGATCCGACCACTGGTTTGTACCCTATACCAAAAAAAATCTTTCTAAGCGGCGTACTTGTCTTTCCTGGACTCCATCTATAACCAAAGGATAATTTCAACCGTGGGAGAGCCACGCTTCGGCATGAATGGGCCGGCTCGACCGGATTGATACCGCGGCCTCACAGAAAACCGGTGTGAAACAGTGCTTACGCTGTGTTTCATCGAGTGAGTGAGGATACCGGAGGCCCATACCCCAACTCTCCCCCTATCCCCCTCCCCATCCCCCAAAGGCCGGCAACGCACTTGTGACACCTCTGGTGTTACGGGTGTCCATGGGCGGCGGTAATCGCTTACTATCAGGTGATACGTCTGCTCGTTTTCCCCTTATACCAAAAAAAAAGCTTGTACTATAAGTACAGGACACATATACTGTATTAATATACAGTTACTCCCCATCAGAAAACCGAGCACTTCGTACTAAAAATACAACACTGACTGTATGATTTATTATAAATTTTAAAAGCAAATTCCTCGCCCAGTTTGGTAATTTTTAAATATTTGTTTACACAAGGTGTATTGTAATTTTGAAGAATAGAGTTTTATCATCCTTTTTCATCTTTCCATCATTAGTCAATATTAAAATCTTAGCATAGACTGTCACGCGTTGTTTTTTTTTATAAATAATATTCCATTTAAGTTTAATTTGAAGGTTTATTTTAACGTGTACTATTCTTTTACGTGTGTATGTTTTATTAATAATAATTTACGAAAAATAAATTCAATATGTTTAATTTTGAGTTGCCCATTTTTGGTGTGTATGGAAAATATACACAAAAAGGTAAGTATGTTAAATTACTTACTTTTAGGACTTCATATTTCAAAATACATAGAAACGGACACAGAAAATGTACACAGTCTGGAATCACATAATGTGTCATTCCATATAGGGATCTAGGGATCGAATCCACAACATTCAGTGCAGCAGACCGCTTAAGCGACTGCGTACAAAATAGTGAAAAACAAACAAACTATTATAATGATATTACCTTTAAGCATAGTTTACATAAGCGTGGAAGACTTCCTTATTGGAATTACGGCGGCGCGTCCATTGTCTATTATTGCTTTTGCAAAAACCCTGAGGGGACTGATATTAACTACCTGGGCGGGCCAAGAAATATTGTGTGCAAATAGCGACACGTTTATTTACTTGTTTCGTAATAGTCTGTTTTAGTATTATTTTTTAGTAATTTCAACTTAAATATCAAAAGCCGTGTTTTCAAAATATGTCTTATCATTCGTATTTTGTCTGTCTTCTAAAAAAGTTAATCGAATGCCCCAATTTTTTTTTTATATAAATTTTATACACTCATTGTTATTGTTAGATTATTTTTTTGCACTTTATTAAAAAATTATATATTATATATATTTCAAAGAAAAAAGAAGAAATGAGGATTGTTTTCATTTCGTCACTATTGTCTCCTGTCAAGTAATGGTGTACTGTATTGTTTTGTCGGACTGATAGTCTGCCATTGCGTTATATATGATTGGTGATCGTCCATTTAGTTTGCATTAGAATCCGAATTAAATATAAATAACGATAAATATTTTTGTAATCTGTATTGTCACCTTGGCATTTGGCATTGCCTTGACAGCATTTTTAATCAAATCAAACGTGAGGGTCATTTTGAATTAATTTTAAAAGTACTCACATATATTACGTGTAATTATAGAACATTCGATGAAGTAACAATTTTTATAATATTTAATTTAAAATTATACTTATGTCATTATCATTAAATTTAAATTAATTACTTGATTGCTTCATTAACATTTCTTCGTAATATTTAGATGCTGTCACAATGACGTTTGTCTTAAGGGAGTTGCCAAATTTAAAAAAAAAACATTGTTTAATTACACTCTGTGTATACCTATGTACAGAGTGTATTAGTGTTAGAGTAAGTTTTTTTACGCATGTAAGATCTAGAGTTCTTCTTCTTTTGACGATCAGATGGCAACCAGCTTAATATTATCAGCTATTTCTGTCAATGTCAAGTCGTCTTGAAATCTGTACAAATAAATAAAATTCAAGTGTCTGTTTATAATTTCAAATTAGCAGATTTTCACTTAATACAAATGAAAGATAGCAATTTTTTTTTGTCAGTATATATATTTGTTCCGGCTAATCTCTGAAACGACGACGAATTTAGTAGCTAATAATATAAGGAGTAACTTAGGATAAACTAGTTTCGCCCCGCGGCGTTGCCCACGATTGATCTCGTACCATGGGTAACACCGCGGGGCTCAGTTTGTCATCATCATCATCATCATCATCCTATCGCAGTCCACTGCTGGACATAGGCCTCTCCAATTTCACGCCACTTAGTTCGATCTATGGCTTCTCGCATCCAGCCCCTCAGTCAGTTAGTTAGTCATAAAAAATTTAAAATGTGATGAAAACAAGCTCTTGAGTTGTACAGCGTCACTGTAATCATGTCATTTTCCGAACGCGCCAAAATGACACTAATAATTATGTCAAGGACAATTATTTCACTTTGGATGGACAATTTCCCGCGCATTTTAACTATTCTATACTTTTCTTTATGTTGCGTTCTAAGCATTTTACTTTTTTTGTTATTCTTTAAACTTATAAGAATAAGTGATGGACTAGTTTCGTTAAATTTGAGATTTTATTCTGTACTCATGTCGTGTAAGTGACAGACGTTTATGGTTTGTTCGGTTGACGTACGAATGACACATTTTTATGATTGCTACGATTACTCATACTTCAAGTAAACAGTAACGTTGTTCATATAAGATGGATTTCTTAGAAACTATTAACTATACTTCTGAACTTCTGCTAAAAATATGGAAGGAGGGAAATATGAAAACATTCTTCCATATTTGTTTTGATTGACGAAAGTGGAAGGGGGAGACCTAGTACGTATCACATAAGTGTTTATTGTAATATTTTCCTACGACTGTTTATATAGTAAAAGCGTCATCTAGCGACAATGATTTGAACTACCTAAAAACTACATCGCACAATCATAGTTAAGTTTCAAGTAAAATTTAAAACCTCATTGTTGGCCGCAGTTCTCTAGGTATATCATATGTTATTTTGTATATCATACGTATAGTACCTTATAGCGATACAAACAATCATTAACATATACACCAACGTATTCAGAAAAAAACATTTAAGTTGATTTATTTCATATTAGTGTCTATTGACCACATTCTATTTCGCAAGAACCGTCGTCGTTAGAATAAGTACGTAGTATGTACAGCCGTAATCGCAAGCTGTTGCAAAATGCATAAATCAATCTGTTTGTACATCATCGTAAAACATAGTATCTCTATAATATCATGAAAGAGCAATTATTATTATCGTTCGATGACATTAAACCTCGGTACCGAGTAGCATGACATCCTGCCCAATCATCATTCGATTTTCGATCTTATAACGTTCGAAAATAAAGTCTAAAGTTATTATATCCTCTAGAGAAATAACGCTGAGACAAACTTGTTTAATCTACTCCAGAAAGGCGCAATAGTGTTACTAGTAACACTGATATTCATTAGGCGATTATGTTATATGATTGTATGGTAACTTTGTCTTAGTAAAGTGACTCACTTTGTTGACAAACAATTTTATTTAGTAGGCATAGAGGCGTACGTTTAGTTACTGCTTAAAATTGTCCTTTTAATAGTCGATTGTTGTCTGATGTTTGAATTGAATTTTGTATTTAATTTATTTTTTTAGCGTCGTAATTAAAAAACTTAGATTTTTTCATTGAGACGTAAGTACAGCAAAAGAAGATTGCCTTGTATTAAGTATCTAAATACTGCGTCTGCTTATCATATTAGTATATACTTACTATAAATTCAGGTAGGACTAACAAGCAAGCGGTAGTTAACTCTTTATGATGTTGCAATTTGTTGTCAAGAATTGAATATAGCTTTTTTTTACATGATAAATATATATATATTTTTTTTTATATATATTTAAGCTGCCAAAATGACTCTGCCCTGCCTGATGTAAAGCATGAGCAGAATCCAAGAGTGGTGGTCACCATCCTCAATGCGAAAAAGAACAATGCAGTATGGTGACCCACACTATGGCGGCCTGGGAGGAAAGGGGATGGTGAGGGGGATAGGGGACGTTGGATTGGGGTATGGGCCTCCGGTATCCTCACTCACTCGATGAAACACAGCGTAAGCGCTGTTTCACACCGGTTTTCTGTGAGGCCGTGGTATCACTCCGGTCGAGCCGGCCCATTCATGCCGAAGCGTGGCTCTCCCACGGTATAACCGATTTCGATTATTCGAAGATTACATGAATTAAACGTAATCCATGCCTCGGAGAGCACGTTAAGCCGGTTGTCATGAACATTTATGGCTATCGTTATTGGACTGTCAGTGCCCTAAAATGTATTGGCAACTAGTTCAACCTTCGATTTAAGTTTTAACTCAGATTACAGATCCGATGCCATTTACTCAGTGAAAATCTGATGTTCAGGCAAAAACGGTTAAACTAGTAGCCGACCCCAAATGATCTAGGGGATACTAAAGGCTAGGCAGACTATATTGCCATAAACAATAAAATTTAAAAAATAAAGGCTAGGAAAAAAAGATTCGAATTAGACGCTCGAAATAATTTGTCTTAATTTGCTTCGAAAAATAATCATTCAAGGAGATCGTTTTATGTTTTTGCGAAAGACGGTCCCCATTTCATGTCATCCACATTTTTTATATTCTTTTATCATTAATTCCATCACGACGAAGACTTGAAGACTCGAAGACTGAGAATTGAAGACTTGAAATACTTGACATTGGCAGAAATAGCTGATCCGGCTGATTGCCATATCATCAAAAGAAGAAGAATAATCATTCAAAGATATTATAAAAAAAGAACACTTGAAATTCCTAACAGTTTTACCCATTTTTTTGATTAATATTTTGTTACTTTGACATTATGCTACATTATTTTTAAGTGTGGACATCGTTCGAAAATGATGTTAACTGTTTACATTATTTAAATAATCTGTTATTATGGTTTTTTGTAAACCAAACGGCGCTTAGCACTCAGCTTCAACTAATTAACATATAAATTCTGGTAATTTTTTCAAAAACTAGTGTGAGAAGCAATATTTTCAACAATAAATTACATAATTTAAAACCATCAAGCCGATAAAGTTCGATGATTGGAATTCGCCTGTTGATATTTCAAACCAGCAAGGGCATGTCGATATGTGGGTGAAATGCATAATGAAAAAAACTGTGTTTTAAAGAAATGATCCAATTCAAAATACACGTGGGTTGAAAAGCGGGTTAAAAACTAGTTTAATATAATCTTTGGTCAACTGACATACAACGCCATCTGGTTCCAATCTAAGCGGAGATATTTTCCGACCAGGTTTTTATAACACTAAGTTATGTCATAAAATACTCGGACTTGTATGTTAATTGTGTAGTCCATTTGTTTTCTTGGCATAAACGGTATTTCTCATTTGTATATACATACTCTGGCCACTATAGTGAAGAAACCGTTCTTCGAAGTTAACTTTATAGTCAAAACTAATAAAAGACGTTGAGAAACTGAGAACAAATAAAGAACAAGAGAACAAGCGCTAAACGAAAAGAAGCCATTTTGTTTTAATACTTCCAAGTTTATGAAACAAATATTTTGATGCGAGAAGTCATGGATGGAACTAAGTGGCGTGCAATTGGAGAGGCCTCTGTCCAGCAGGGGACTGCGATAGGCTGATAATGATGATGATGATGAAATGGGTGTCATGTTCCTCCTACACAAAGGGAGGATCCTCCGACCAGGCGAGGTGATCATGCCTGGCGGGCCATTGGGCAATGGTTGATGTTGGGTTGTTGTATATATGCTAATCGCCTCGAGAACTTTTATTACGCGATTCAGGTAGTTTCCCTCGTTACTCCGTAGTTCGACGTATCTTCGGAAGATGGCGCTATAGTGTATTTCAGTTTAGCGTTGTATTGGAAGTCGCCACAAAGGTATTAAGATATACTTAACTAGCTGTATCTTGCCATGGATTGTTGTAACATATTGTGGTTGCGCTCATGGGAGATGAGAAACAAAACTGAGGCAAAACATTAATAATACCAACTTTGAAGTCGTATATCATGCCTAAATGTAAGTTGGTTTACTTAAATGTTTTTCTGACATTACACAAACAGTTTTCTATAATCCTGGACATGTTTTCTCTTTAGAAAGGAGGTGTTGGCCTAGTGTACTTCTTTGGTCAGAAGGTTTGGTGTAGGGCTTATGTCAAGATTCCCTTCTTTGTGCAGTGCTGTTGCCCGGGATTGTTTGTCCCCTTAGTCGGCAATCACTACACCTGTTGCATTTATTGGAGTAGTAACACTCCCGTGTTCTTAATCCGTTATTATATGAATAGCATAGCATAGATGTTTTATTTTTATATAATAAAAGGATAAAATTGTAGTATGAATATATACATAACCATCAGCCGTATTGGTTTCATAAAATAGGGCTGTTTTACTAAATGCATCGTGGTTATCATTAATGATTCATTTCATATCTATGCAAGTGAATTTGTGCCAAACACATATGTATAAACCTAGAGCAAACAGTCAGACATAATGATAGCTAGTACAAGAGATAAAAGGCTTATGAAATTATATTGCACATGCTAGGAAGGCCTATGTTAGTCCTGTTGATGTCTTAGCCGTTTATTTAGTGTTCTTTCGACCTGGCAAGCCTAGAGTAGATTAAAAAAATGATTGAGATTAAAAGAAACTTGGATATTTATCTTTGTAAAGGTAAATAAATGTATAATAGCTCTACACACGGCTGTCTAAGTGTCTGTATCCAAATTAAGCGTTGTTATAACCAGATTACTGGTTAATATAGTTAAATATTTCTAAATACGTACATATCTATATAAATAAAAATGATTCACCGAAATTTATATACGCGCATTTTATTAATGTATATATATACTTCCTATCAACTGCGCTAAATTGAATAATTCTTTGTTGAATGTGTTTGTTATACTCAAACTGCCTCCTTGGTCTAGCGGTTGACGCATGAGAGGTAACGGGTTCGAATCTCGGTTTGGGCCAAAAGTGTTTTTGAGTGCCCTCTCTTTGTACCACCGTGTCTTGGAGAACATGTAAAGCTGTCACAAATCAATTAATCACAATTTTCACCAAAAAAAATCGACTTCAAGAAATGATCCACAGAAAACAACAATCGTTAAAATCGATGCACCCAGTTGAAAGTATTGCGGTAAAAAACATAAAAAATACAGTCGAATTGATAACCTCCTTCTTTTTTCAAGTCGGCTTCAAATGTGTCCATGCTAGATTACAGCTTTTTAATAAATAAATAAAATAAATATGTTCAGACATTTTAACACACAACGCCATCTAGTCCCAAACTAAGCAGAGCTTGTACTATGGGTACTAGATAACTGATATTAATACTTAAATACTTTTTTTGTAAATACATACATATTATAAAACACCCAAACTCCGAAACAAATATTTGCAGATCCTACAAACATTTGGTCCGACTCAGGAATCGAACCCGAGACCTCTTGCACAGCAGTCGCATTCGCTACCACTGCTAGTCAATATTAACACCCTTTAAGCTAAGCCCTGAACAAACGGAGACTGGCAATAAAAAGCTATAACGGTTTCTTGTTACGACTACGGGACTTTAAATAAGAAACGAATGGCCGTTTACTTTACTTATTCCAACAGCTCTTGCTCATTAAGTTACGTCATTTAATAAGAATGTCAGGTATTTAGTTCCTTAGTTACTCTGTTACTTAGTGCGATATGTTGAATATTCAGATGCGCTGTTTCTACGCTCAATTTACTGTTAGGTCACACAGACTTGATGATGACTAGTGTTTTCTTTGTAGAATAGAAAGAGATAGTTATCTCTTTCTTTATTATCAAACTAAATACTGTGGTGACGGTTTAAGAACACCGAGTAGTATTGAACGGGCAAGCGAGCTGACGTATCGCCTGGTGGTAAGCGATTACCGCCGCCCATGGACACCCGTAACACCAGAGGGGTCACAAGTGCGTAGCCAGCCTTTGGGGGATGGGGAGGGGGATAGGAAGGGGATTGGGGCATGGGCCTCCGGTATCCTCACGCACTCAATGAAACACAGCGTAAGCGCTGTTTCACACCAGTTTTTTGTGAGGCCGTGGTATCACTCCGGTCGAAGCGGCAAGCGTGGCTCTCCCACGGTAAAAAAAATTTCAATCGAATAAAAATATTAATGTCCCGCTTCGGACAAGCTCTGCCCCGCCTTTCGGGGATTTAGCTGGGCCCGAAAGTGTAGCTAGTGAAAATATTTTACATCGACAACAGAATTGATAGGCAATAAAAAAATTAAAATTCAAGGATTAGTGACCGCAGTAGTGGCTGCGACCGTACCGTAAATAGCACTAATTCTTACAACACCAGGAATTAGGGACGATGTGTACAAACAACAAAAATTATTTATTATTATTGCTTGGTCCCGCTTTTGGCGAAAGAATCCACTTTTTTTCATTAAAAAGTTGCCAAATCCTGATTTGTCAAAAAAATAATCTGGCAACACTGATACCGAGTGACACCACTTTTGTTCACCCTGTGGGTGTTTTAAAACCGTCTTTAGTAGCGAACTATGCGGAACATCATCACTACAAAGCAGGAATTTTGAAACAATCCTATATTAAACCCTCTGGAATCTGGGGGTTCATACGCCAAAATCTCCTTTCTAGGAGAGACATATGTAGAGAAGTAAACTATTTAAGGCTATTGATGTGTTTATTATAAACGGTGCTGCGTACTCAAAAATGTAAGAATCTATTCAGAATTCCAGAGCATATATTATATCAATCTTCTGCTATACTTCAACAAAATACCAAAATGTATGGGAACTTTATTTTACGCGAGGAATTGTTTTTGCACCATAAACTTCGTTTTAGGTAGAGGATAAGTGTAGGAGTCCCAGAGAACTGTTCTATTTAATAAACCCCGAGTAGTGTATGTCGGCAGACGGGAGGAGCTCCAGGAAAGGAATCAGCTTTTGGGATCCTACCTGCCTAATAGTTACATCAATGTATATTATCATAAACAAGAATTTACTGTATCATTACACATTGATAGACGTTTTAGTGTATATGTTTAAAAATTTTCCTTCTTGGAAATATGACAAAGTTCAACCATATCCTTTTAAAAATCATTACATAAAAACTAGCCACTATAATGGATCTGGTTTTCAACTGATTACATTGTAAAAGGATATTAAAAGAAATTCTATTAGTATCAAGGAAGACGGAAAAAACATCTGAAATGGGTGTCGTTAACTATTAATAGGATTTCTCGGAGTATTCAATTTGCCGCCTTTTCTTGACAATTAAGTTTTTTTCTGACGCCATCTTGGAGTAGGGCCGCAATCTTCCACGTAGATTTTGCGAAAGCAATCCCATGTTTATAGAATAGGAAATCGATTAGATAACCTGTTCTTAATTATGTTGGGTGAGTAAAAAGTGTGTTGTTAGCGACTATTCTATCAATTGGGACTTACGTATACATAAAAATCCTGTACCTACAGAAGTAGAGACAATAAAGGTCTTAATAATCCTTATATACCACCGTTTCGCATCGACACCTAGTTAGGTATTTAAGCGGTTATGAAGACTGCCATTCTTAATTTCATTATTAACATTATATTTTGAAGGTATCACCTTAAGTATTTTGTAATATATTTATTTAAATTGTTTGTACAGTCTTATTTGCATTGACTGTCACTTCTAAGCATAAAAACAAAGGTACTGAAATAAACCTTTCTAATCATACAAGTTACAAGCAATTACTAGAAATATACTAAGGTGTATGAAAAAGGTGTTTTCAAATAAACTTTTCTCAAAATACACATAGTTCTTTAAATATAACACATACAGTACTCTGTTCGATCAATATAATCAGTTTGTATGCACTGTGGTATGGTATGTTCTAATAAGGCGTCGTTGGCGCCAACCACGGCGCAGGCGCCGTCGCGACGCGGGAAAATCAACAGCTGTTCGCTCCCGCGCCATCTTACGAACTTTTTATACTTAGAAAAGTGAGAAGCACTTTCATATTTTTGATGAAAACACATTCCATTGATACATTTGGAAAAGAAATCAATCTTCATTGCTTTCACAAAATGAATAGAAAAATTATGAGAATATGTAAATGTTTCTTATATTAAATTGTCTTTGCAAACAATAATAGACTGTTAGTTAGGAAAATGGTAAGGAAACGTAATTTTTTGAAAGGAATTATTTTGGACTATTTAAAATTTTGATAACAATTTAATGGGGCGTTAGAGTAAAGTAGTGCGATCGTATTTATGTCTTGCATTTTCCCTTTCAATATACATAATATATGTATGTGGTCGATACAGTCATACATAAATTACAAGTGACCAAACTGCCAATTACCAACTCTCCCTCCATTTTTCCTGACCATAGACAGTTTACGATCTGTTGTTACACCATAAACCAAATGCCATAGAGCACACCCATCTTATTGTCTGTGGCTCGT
Source organism: Hyphantria cunea (assembly GCA_003709505.1). Lineage (NCBI taxonomy): Eukaryota > Metazoa > Arthropoda > Insecta > Lepidoptera > Erebidae > Hyphantria > Hyphantria cunea. The sequence goes on from PKRV01002300.1 coordinate 932,800, forward strand.
AAGTTGTCTCTGCGAACGCATGCTTTCACTTTCATGATATGCTATTATGACATGTAGTTACTTTTAATCGCTGCATATTGTACCTAAGTACCTTGTTCGCTACAAGGGGTCATAGGTTCAGTGCTTGGGTCGGGTAAACATGGGTGAATACTGCTTGGCACTGATTTATGACGAGCTGCGATTACGTAGAAATTATCTATCTACTGATGGTTATAGGAAACAACCTTTGATTATAAGGTCACAATGCATAATGAAGCGGGTGCCGGCCTGTCTGCTATTCTTGACGATTGTGTGCGGGTCTTTGTTTTATCTGTGAGTGTTGACATGTATTACAGTCTCGGCCACTGTTTTCAAAGAATGTGTTGGCTTTCTTCGATAAATTTTAAAAGTTTAACCCATATAGAGGAAATGTTCATTCCTATTTATTAGTTAGAAACGCTTTGATGTTCGGTTGGGCTCATGAAGCAAGCTTCTAGTTCCTCATACGTGTTTTAAGTTATTAGTTTCCTGAACAAATAAAATATGTTTAATTTGAAGATACTCTGAATGGTATGTTATAGCACACAAAATTACCAATAACATTGAAAGCGGTAATGCTACAGCGCACAATTATTATAATAGATTAGCTGAGTCGCCCGCGGTTGTAAAGGTACAACAGTAACCGCGGGTAACACCGCAGGGCAAAGCTAGTCTAAAAAAAGTAGCCTAAGTTACTCCTTCTTACATGTGCTATCTGCCAGGGAAAATCCCGTCAAAATCGGTCCAGCCGTTTTCGCGATTAGCCGGAACAAACAGGCAGATAGATCGACAGACAGAAAGACAAAAAAATGTAAAAAAAAAATATTTTACTTTATGTACGGTGTATACATATGCATTTAGTAAAAAGCGGTTATTTTAAAATTACAAACATACACTCCAATTTTATTTATTTCTATAGACAGTTGTTTAAAGAAGCGTGAAAATTAATAAATAGTTAAATCGATACATAAGTTCGTTCAAATTCTTTTAAAGAAGTACGATTACGACACTAGATCAAATCACGAAATTTAATGTATTTTAAATTGACATATAAAATAAATAAATAATAATAAATAAATACATATTTTCGGACATTTTAACACACAACGCCATCTAGTCCCAAACTAAGCAGAGCTTGTACTATAGGTACTAGATAACTGATGTTAATACATATATACATTTTTTTTGTAAATACATACATATTATACATAGAAAACACCCAAACTCCGAAACAAATATTTGCAGTTCATACAAACATTTGGTCCGACTCAGGAATCGAACCCGAGACCTCTAGCACAGCAGTCGCATACTTAATCACAATCATTCATTCTTAATTTTCTCTTTACGTCATTTGTTTCCTCCACTCTATTTGTTTGTTAAACTCTTTCCGTAAACTTGTAGTAACTTAAAATTTTCGTAAAAAATCTTTAATTAACGGTCTTTAACTGATTCAAATCAGCGTCTTCAAACATTGTCACTTCATACTTAGGTACCACTTCGAACTCGGAATAATTCAAGTACCACACTTCATCTTTGAATAGCGGTGAATGAAAATCGGACAAGTGTGTGTCCTAGGCTTATTTTCAATATTTGACATTCTCTGTTTGCTTAACGCTTTAGAACGGCAATGCACGGTAGAACAGTTTATGCAAAGATTGAATTTAGTGTGGGAAATATCATCAGCTTTACATATTCATTATTTGATTCTCAAGGCAATCGGATCAGAAAATCTTTGAAGAAGTTTACGATTCTTGTCGAAATACTTGTGAAGATACTGCTGTAGATATCACTACAACATTAAATGCAGTAAGCACAATATTTTCCGTAATCGAATCGATGAAATCGAGAAGAAGAAATGCGCTTGCAGTTTTAGCATATATAGTGTTGTACTCCTGTTCGCTAGTTTTACGTTATGGGTAGGGTATATCATTCGATTAGCGGTCTACACATTACTTGAAATAACTTTTTAAACGTATAATCTGTCAAAGGCGCTCATAGCCCAGTTGCACTCGGTGATTAGAAACAATCATCCAGGGTAAGCAACGATGGCGCGGTCAGTACCTGGATGGGTGACCGCTGGTGGCATGTTACCATGAGCGTCTCCGTGATTCGGAGGTCACGTTAAGCAGTCGGTCCCGGTTGTTATCATACGATAACAGTCGTGAAGCTTAGTTGGAGGCCTTCGGGCGGCTTAAAAACATCCAACGGCAAGATTTACGTAGCCACAACGTATTCTTGCCAGTCCCCAACCCGCACTTGGCCAGCGTGGGGACGTGTGGCCTTAACCCTCTCCTGAGAGGAGACCCGAGCCCAGCAGTGGGACATTATGGGTTGTTGTGTAATCTGTCTGCTATCTATAATTTGAATTATTTCCTTTTTTCTTATAGATTTTTCAATCCATTATTTCATGCCTGTGTTATATTTTCACTTCTTAGCGTAATTCGTTTAACTAAAATATACGAAATGTTTAAGCAGGATTGCCTATCATAATGGACTTCTGGGGAAGAAGAAAATCTTTCTTAGTTTTCTATAAAAATGACTGAGTACTTGCCACCACTTATCAAAGTATCTCTATCAATTGACCTGGTCTAGCTAACATACTTATGTGAGTACACAGTAACTTAAAAAAGTTAACAATTTTTTTACATAACAAACCTTGTCATATTAGGCAGTAACTTTGTCGCAGATATGTCTACTTTAGAAAACAAACATTATGGTAAACTACGGTATCTATCTTGTTAAGTAATTTTTTTTTTTTTTTTTATATTTAAGCTGCCAAAATGACTCTGCCCTGCCTGATGGAAAGCATGAGCAGAATCCAAGAGTGGTGGTCACCATCCTCAATGCGAAAAAGAACAATGCAGCATGGTGATCCACACTATGGCGGCCTGGGGGGAAGGGGGATGGTGAGGGTGGGCCTCCGGTATCCTCACTCACTCGATGAAACACAGCATAAGCGCTGTTTCACACCGGTTTTCTGTGAGGCCGTGGTATCACTCCGGTCGAGCCGGCCCATTCATGCCGAAGCGTGGCTCTCCCACGGTAGCACATTATTACGATTCTATCGGCCACTCGACTTATTCAGCCGCACATATTAGGTCGAGTCTGGAGACAAAACAATACAGATTCCGTTCCCAGGTATTTTTATTTTAATACATTGAATGTTTTGTACGTAAATAGTTCGAGTGGATCTTACATCGTCTCGAGTGGAGTAAAGCTTTGAACTGTGCACTTACGTTGTTTAATTTATTGACGCGATAAAAATAAGAAATTGCTTTCAAACGTTGTAGTCTTTCATATCATGTATTCGATTGTTTAGTCGATTTTAAATAAAATTTACAGATATATGTATCATATGAATTATCGTAAGATTGTGTCAAATTTTGCTTTTATAACGGAAACCTATCAAAAATTACAATTATTTTAGACTGTTATTGTTATGATTGTTAAAAAACTCGTACGACGAATTACTTCATTCGAATTAGAATAGGATCTAATTCTCTAATAACTCTATAAACTACATTTTTTTTTGTATGCCAATGTAAAAAAGCATTATTCTTAAATCTGTAAAAAGGTTCTCACTGTTCGAAACTTCATGTTTTTTGGTTAAGGATTTCTTCAACTGAAATGTTTGAACGTAGGACATTATATTTTCATATATTTATTTTTACCACACTACTCAGTATTGTTTCAAGCACCTTTCAAGCTACCCAACCCTATCTCGCCACTTGTGTCAATTTCACACCAGTTACATTAACGCCCATGACCAAACTGACGGGGTTCGTTCTTCCGCGTTCTGGACATGACTCGGGATAAATCCGTCTTAAGATGTATTTCTAGCAACGTCGCCTCATTAGCAGCTTAGTGCGATGTCAGCTCATAAAAGATGGCAGGTGACGAAACGAGGTGACAAATAGACCACCCGTGTTTGGTTTTATTGACGGATTTTATGTCACATTTCGGTTTAGTCAGTTGAGTTAACGATGACAATATGTTACGGATGTTTTTCATAAAAGTTAAGATCATAAGCTGCGTGGTGGTAACTAAGCTTTAAACGACCTCGTGCTCCATGATGTAGCAATTTACGAGGCTCAAGAAGCTTGGGATAATTTGATACGTCTTGCTTAAGCAAACTATACTAGGATCCCAAACTAAACAAAACCATAGTCCCTAAACGGTGGATAAATCATATTTTTATAATTACAATACTTGCATAGTATGGATAACTTAAATGATCCCCTGACAATTTGTGTTTTTAAAAATGAAAACTCTTTCAATCAATATTATGGAGATCGACAACACGTTAAACTTTTCGGTTGCTTGAAAATGCTTTGAGTTTGTAAGTTTTATTAGATTAGATATTATTCATTATATTGTCTTAATACATTCATACATATATTAGCTTTTATTTAAATTACATTTAACTTGAAATTTAAAAAAACCGAAATTCTCCATTTATTTATTTTTGTTGTCATCACTCATTTTTAATCTGCCCTTCTTAAGTCCTTGCATCAAGTACATGCGTAAAAATGAAGTGGGCCGAACACTATAGCGCCATAGACAATTGAAATTGACAATCTGTCAGCTGTAACAGTGTGACAAGAATACCAACTTAACAAGCGTATAATAGTCGAATTATCTTTGGTACAATGGAACTTTTGAAAGGGTTGTCAGCTATTCACCAATTGGTTTCGGACCTCTAACAGTGTTTTATTACTGCACGTTACGACTTTAGCGCAAGTTTATTAAAAGAACATTTATTTTCAACATTTATGTTATGATTGAATCAGATATGTGGTTGTATGGCGGACATGTTAAGATTAAAAAGCTTTTGCCAAAGAACGTATGTAAAATATCCATATTTTATTACATTTCCACATAAAAGTTATCAAACTTTATTTTTACGAGTTTGTTGTATTGTAATGGCTGTGCTTTTAAAATGTAACCAAGAATGCAGTTGCTTCTTCGTTGTCGTATCGTACTCGTCGCGTCTACAATAAAACTCCATTTTGAAACATTGGCGCTAAAATGTAGGTCACCAAAGGTCATCAGTTCAAGGTTGTCAAATTGTTGTGGGCCGGTCGCGTGGTGACTGTCACTTAAGGAATTTATTTGATCGATAAAGCTATAATATTATTCATAAGACATGGCGGTGCTTAAAGCAAGTTTCTCTTAAGAGGTGAGAGAGCCATGCGTCGGCACCTGACAGTTACAGAAAACCGGTAATTAAGCAATGCTTCTGCCTCTGTGGCTCATTGGTAGCGAATGCAACTGCTGTGCTAGAGATCTCGGTTTCGATTCCTGAGTCGGACCAAATGTTTGTATGATCTGCAAATATTTGTTTCGTAGTTTGGGTGTTTTCTATGTATAATATGTATGTATTTACAAAAAAAAAGTATATAAGTATTAATATCAGTTGTCTAATACCCATAGTACAAGCTCTGCTTAGTTTGGGACTAGATGGCGTCGTGTGTTAAAATGTCTGAACATATTTATTTATTATTACTACCACCTCTTGCTACCACTGCGCCACAGTAAAAAGATCATACTTATGATGTTTAAAAAACTACCAATTATTTATGGCAGTTATTATATGGTTTAAGGATTATGGTTAGTTATCCATGTCTTCCCTCAAGAATCAAAGTATCTTCACGCTAAATTTAATTAAAATCGATGCAGCGATTTAGGCGTGAAAGCGTATAAGACATACAGAGTTCTTCTTCTTTTGATGAATGGCAATCAGCCGGATCAGCTATTTCTGCCAATGTCAAGTATTTCAAGTCTTCAATTCTAAGTCTTCGAGTCTTCAAGTCTTCGTCGTGATGGAATTAATGATAAAAAATATAAAAAATGTGGATGACATGAAATGGGGACCGTCTTTCGCAAAAACAAAAAACGATCTCCGACATACAGAGTTACTTTTGAATTTATAGTTAGATGAATATCCGTCTTAAGGTGACATTTGCTTTAGTGTTACCCGTACAAAAAATAAATAGTCAGCAGTACGGAATGCTAATTATAAAAATCCTAATTCCCACTTGGCAACATTTTTTCGTTGCTCAGGGTATCGGTATGTCCTGGAGCATGAGTCAGGTCGAACAGAATGTTCTATAGAATATTAATAATACTTTAGTGGGTGTAAGATGAGTCAGGCCGTGGAATAAGTATTGATTAAAGCTGCCTATTAGTTAATTCGTTGAACAATTGGTCGTATTGCTAAGCAGGTGCATAATTTGAGCTTGTTATTGGTCTAATGCTAGATTTCTGACTTGGACTAATTGTTAATGAACCTGACTACTGAGTAAGGCTTGTTAGATTTCCATTGAGGACAAAAAAAAATGTAGCCGGGGATGATTATTTGTGAAGGGTTTGGGTGTAAAATCTTTTAAAATCTCGGATTTTATATAATACTAGCTTATGCTCGCGGCTCCGCCCGCGTATTTGTCGGTTATCGCGGCAAATAGTAGCCTATGTGTTATTCTGTTATATCAGCTATATTACTGTAAAGTTTCATCCAAATACGTTGAGTAGTTTTTGCGTGAAAGAGTAACAAACATCCTCATAAACTTTCACATTTATGATATTAGTATAGATTAGGAAGAAAGACCTCTTTCACGCAAAAGCTACTGAACAGATTTATAATTTACAGTAATGAAGCTAATATATTCGAATAACACATTGACTACTTTTTACCGCGAAATCCTACAAACAGGCGGGCAGTCTTTTAGCTAGTCTTTGATATTTTGCATTCCTTATTTCAATTTATTTCATTGCCATAAAAAAATAAGATTAGTATAGAAATCGATCATCTTCGCTCTCGAAAACATGATGACTAAAATGAGTAATGATTTTTTTTACTGGTCACACTGAGTAACAGTACTTAAAACACTACTTACCTACATACATATAATTAGTGTTGCACATGTGAGTACAAGTGTAATGAGCGATGGTCGGTTACGTGCCATCAAAACACCCTGACTCATCATATACGGGAGTGGAAGTTTAAAGAGTTGATAATACCACTAATAATGCGCTGTGTCTTACTATTTTAGTAGGGGTAAGTGATCCTGACTGGTAAAACCGGACGTTCTTGGTTTGATTCCCACCCAAGACAAATATTTTGTGATCAACACGTTAATTTGTTCACTGCCTGTGTGTAACTTTTCTATCAATTTGTATAGATTGTATAAATAAAATTAGTATCTGTTTGTAATAATAAAATCACCGCTTTTTACTAAACGCATATGTAATACACGCTGCATATACCAAAATAATATATTTTACAATTTTTTGTCTGTCTGTTTGTCTTTTTGTTCCGGATAATTTCTGGAAAGGCTGGACCAATTTTGGCGGAACTTTCACTAGCTGATAGCTGGTGACGCAAGGAGTAACTTAGGCTACTTTATTGAGATTAGCTTCTTCTTACTTGACATCGTGAAGCTCAGCTAGTAATATATATATTTTGTAATATAAGTACGTTTATCAATACCTTAGTTACCACAACACAGGTTCTACCTAGATTAGGATCAGACATTCGTGTGTGAAATGTGTGCAGCTGCTTTAATAATAATAAATACAGTTAGCAAATGTGAAACACCACAAATGACTAAAATAACTCTCTTTTATGTTGCCTTAAAGATCTTCGTTATGACAGATTCGGTAACAGTGTAATCTTTAGTTGACGGCGCGTAGGAAATATTTCTACAATAATCGTACTACTAGTTTAACTTGCGTGCGTATGAAAGGAAAAACCCACCTAGTTTTAAGCCTAACGAGGCCTTCAAATTGAGGGGTGATGTAACTTGAAGATTAAAGGGGCCACGTTTATTTAAATATGGATAATGTCGTTAGTGTAATATCGCTATAAAAGTCAATTAACATAAGTAATTAGTTTTGTATATATTATTAGATCCTGCAATTCAGCTGACTACGTGTACATAGGCTTTAATTCCTGGATATCAAAAACAAAAACTTAGCGATATCGATCAATATTTTTTCGAATGATCGAGGAAGATAAAACATAATAATTATGGGTGCAATTTCTTAAGAATATTTCTGAAATTCTTTATTTCCCAATAAACCACCTATCATAGTTTAACTTTAAAGCTTTTATCTTTTTTTTTTATGGAATAGGTGGGCAAACGAGCAGACGTATCGTCTGATGGTAACCGTTTACCGCCGCCCACGGCCACCCGTAACACCAGAGGCGTCACAAGTGCGTTACCGGCCTTGTGGGGTGGCGAGGGGGAAGGGACTATGGGCCTCCGGTATCTTCACACACTCAGTGAAACACAGCGCAGGCGCTGTTTCACACCAGTTTTCTGTGAGGCCGTGGTATCACTCCGGTCAAGCCGGCCCATGCATGCCGAAGCGTGGCTCTCCCAGAGTGTAAAATCTTCATCATAATAGATAAAAAGTCGGTTTTAGTGTGCGACCGTACCATAATTATGCTGATATCAGCTACACTTATTTTATAGGTTTTAGTTAACCAAGCTTTGGTTACTTAACCATCATACATGTAATTTGCTACTGTTGCTAACAATAGCAACAGTAGCAAATAAGTAATAAGTAGTTAATAAGATCCTAAGGTAATAGATCAACACACACAAGTGTGTTGATCTATTACCTTAGGATCTTATTAAAAGACGATTTAAAATATATAAAATAAATAAAGATGCTTTGACTCGGGCAAGCAGCTTAACTTATTAGGGTCCTACCAGTTGGTGTAAACAAAAAGGAGGAGGTTAAAAAGCTGTAAACCGACTACCTGGAATCTAATGAAACCTCATTCATTAAAATCGGTTCATATATAATTGTTATATAACCTCTCAAAATCATCACACTTTCTTTTGTTTGACTTTGCCTATTCGGGTAAAAAAAGTGGTATTATCACCTCTATGAACATATTCGTGTGTGCCAGTGAACCTTGGCCTCTCAATAGTTCATTTCCGTTCACTATTGCAACTAACTCTATGGTCGATAGAAGATGTAAGTGATTCTGTTCCTCAAGACGAACGCATCCTGTATCGCTACGAACTTAACATACATTTTTATTAAGATAAGCTGTGAGATTTGACTGGATTTCATGTCTTTAGTGGGACATATTTTTTGTGTAGGGTACCCACACAGGAGGGGGCCATCTACAAACCGTAGATTTTCTTTCTAAACTGCACCTAGTTCTCCAGCTTCTAGTACTAGAAATAGTGTGCGGTATTAGTCGGTTCGAGTGTGACATCAGCTGGTGGTATCCGGAAGGATATTCGTATAGAAAAAAAGATTAAACCAGTTTTCATAGGCGATGATTTGTGAATTTTAGAAGTGAAAGATGTTTTTTTCGTCTTGTTGTGGATTTTAAAGTACGAGTGCTAAGTATACGAGTGTTAGGTGAGTTTCGAATATAAAATATAATAAATAAAAGTATACATATTTAAAACACGTAATAATTTAATTCAAATAAAATTCCTTTTTTTAATGCTGACACTTTTAAGCAAAGAACGCTAAAACAAAAACACTGTTTACTGTGTACATTCTGTGGTAAACCATATGCCGTGATCCGTTATTTTTTTTAAATAGAACAGACTAAAAAGAATCGTCCATTATTTAAATACCAGTAAAGCAACGATCTATATCTTGAAAATAAAGTGGTAACAAAAATGGGATCGTGCGTTTCGGGGAGCTATAAAAACAATTTACATAATAATAAATAGGACTCCAATGGTTACCAATATGGTGGCCAACAATCGTGTTTTAACCCGGAAAATCTTAATTCAGAACAGGAAAATGATCTTAAAAATTCTGTCACTTAAAAAAAATGCGGAGCAGTCTTTTGGTCTGCCGATAGAAGTGACAACTGAGATATAATGTATGTTAATAACGCTAGATGTATGTCTATTGATATATATACACTACACAGTATACATATAGGTCATGGGAAGCGTGCGGTGACGATGACGTGAAAATATTTAGCCAGTGCATCAGAATGGTCTCAGTTATTGCTATTAAAATGGTTTCTGTGCTTGTATTTTGATATCCTGTTTATCATCTACAACCCTTAATGTACCATTGCTGGGCTCGGGTCTTCTCTCTAGAGAGGGTTAAGGCCATACGTCCCCACGCTGGCCAAGTGCAGGTTGGGGACTGTCGTATCGTGTCTATAATTCATTCATTAAATAATAATTTGCCGACGGCTTCATTCAAACTAAAGTTTATTTTCGTTAACTGGCACTATTGTAGGTATCCTGCCAAAAGCCTTTTTTCGTCTCCTCTGTTACGTATAAATATAAGATTTTAATGACAATCAAATGCGACGTGAAACCAAAACTACTACTGTTATCAGTTAGAACAAAACGTACAACCACAAATTACTGCACTGACAGGGGCGTCTCTGCCTATAGTACAAGATGTGCGGTGCAAACGAATCAATGAATCCGTGCTTACTAAAGGGCTCTACATTTAATAAAGGGTGTTAGAGTGAAGATCGCAAACGGGCGCTTCGTGGTCTATACCCGCCTCTGACTGGAGACTATAGTTAACTATATATTGGTCACCCTACACACAAACTATGGTACAACTTACGCCGTGTTATCTGAGCCAGTGTAGTATAGTATCTATTAGTTCAATTTGATGTTCTTTTATGTCTCGATAAGAAGATATACAGTTGTATAATGTTACAGTTTTATTGGTTTTTAAATAAAAATGATGGCGCCGGTATCCCGCAGATGCCAGGGGTGACGGAATTGTCACGAATTTTTCCTTTTTTTATTGTTCTTAGATATAAAGTCATGTCTAGTGACTGTATTTTTTTTCCTCAGACAGTTTGAAGTCGATATCTATGTGTGGGTCTGTCTGTGGCATTGTAGCACTCAAGAGGTTTTTATAATAATTTAGTGTGCAACTGGGGACTCGGATCGGCTTCGCATTGAAGTCTTTGAAATTATCGGATTTTGTTAACGATAATATGCATGTATTACATATGTAAACCTCCCTCTTGAATCATTATATCTATGGCTGAAAGCTGTATTGGAATACATTGAATTGTATAAAAAATCAAACCGAATAGACAGCGGAAGCAACTGCATTGGATATTAAGAAAAATTCTTAGCTGAAGTTTCGATATTTATAATTGAAATCTAAATTAAAAATACGTACTAATCGTTACTGGAAAGTCTATGATTTTTAGTAAAGCACATTGCATAGATATCTTAATACCAAAGACGAATGAAAGTAATGATGTATTCAAAAGATTATTTATATCAATAACTGTGGAATGCTTGTGGAATATTAATAATATAAATTAGGAGATAATATACTAGTAGCTGTATATCAAGCTTTGTATTTCAAACACTATGAGTTGCCATAAAAAATGGTACTTAATTTATTTTTATTCAATATTAATGCAATCCAACCTTCAGTATGATATTAAACGGTAATTCTTAAGCTGTTTAATGAAAACCGGTAGCTGTTTTTGATATTAACACATTCCCACAGACATTTTTTTGGTTCTCATTGAACAAACTATGGAATACCTTGAGAAAGTCTTTTCCCTGCGAGCCTTTTTTACACGACTGTGGCGAAGAAAAGGAAGGGTAATAAGTTTGCAGTAGCGTAAACTACTGAACCGGTTTTAATCAATTATTTGTTAATGGATTCGTAATAATAGCCCGGGTGACAGGTTACATAAATTTTATCAAAAGTTTATACTTAGTCGAGTTTCTTGTTTACAAATTACTTTTGGGGTAGGCTTTAAGCCTACTACGATATGGCTGAGCTGATCGCACTTTACGTGGAGCGATCACCTTTAGACCTCCACAATCCCAACACTCACAGGCGCTCATAGCTCAATTGCACTCGGTGATTAGAAACAATAACCGCGGATTATTATCAACAAGATGGACTCCACATTGAGTTATCTTGCATCTTTAATAAAACATAATTCATAATGTTGAAATTTTTAAGTTTGAAATTGGAACGTGATGTCCTTCAAAGATAGTCGTACAGGTATTATGGGTCCGCCATCTTGATTTTAAGCTTTTACTATTAGAACTGTAACACAGTGTTTCTTTTCAATGTTTGAATGACTTTTTATCTATAGTTAAAAGCTTTACATATACACATACATAATTGGTGTCTAATATTTTAAGTATCAGAGTAGTGTCCAGTAGTAAGAGGCGCTCATAGCCCAGTTGCACTCGGTGATTAGAAACAATCACCGAGGGTAAGCAACGACGGCGCGGTCAGTACCTGGATGGGTGACCGCTGGTGGCATGTTACCATGAGGGTCTTCGTAATTCGGAGGTCACGTTAAGCAGTCGGTCCCGGTTGTTATCATACGATAACAGTCGTGAAGCTTAAATGGAGGCCTTTGGGCGGTAACGGTAAGATTACGTAGCCATAACGTTGTCTTTCCAGTCCCTAACCCGCACTTGGCTAGTGTGGGGGCGTATGGCCTTAACCCTCTCCCCTGAGAGGAGACCCAAACCCAGCAGTGGGACATTATGGGTTGTTGATTGTATCCCAACACTAGACATTCAAGCCCTGTATGAAAGTCTATTGTCGCCAAAGACGTTCATATTGCAAACGGGACCGACAACGGCTTACCGTGTTCTCAGCGGCACGGAGACACTCTCTTACAAAATATTTATAACGCTATTTATTCGTTCATTGGTCATTAAATAAATTATCCAGCTGTAAAATTCCTTTGTATGATTATTGTACCATTCAATTTATTTTATCCTCATTATGTACTTAGCTTTGAGGTTATAATTCATTAATTTATCTAAGCTCTTTGGTCGTCGATTAAATACAAACCGTACTTTAGAATAGTTAAAATTCAAATTGCTATGAACATGTTAAAGCTATTTTAAAGGCATTTTAACACTATGCCTTTTATGGGCTTGTATTAGTTTTGGTATTTTCTTAGGTTACTAAATATTACATTTCAATAGAGACGAAAGAGATTTAAATTAAGAAAGATTTATTGACAGCCATTAATCAAAATTGTTTCGCTATAAACCGAAAGACTCGTCTAAACACAGTTTTATTTTATTTTAAGGCGTTACTGGAATACGATACTGATATGCGATCTTCTTAGTGAGGCAACTGCTGAGGATTGCGCCTCCTTCTTAAGGTGGCTAAGGTACCTGGACTGTTCGGACTTTAAAGATGATGATCCTTAAGTTTGTTTTGTCCTTTCTTCTCCAGGCTAGTCCAATTAAGAAAGGCTGAACTCATACGCTAATTGCAAAATAAATTATTTTATTTTATTTCCCTGAACTGTTGACGGTGAGGATGACGTTGATACATAACTCCAGCTGTGTGGAGCTCTGGTCCGACTGTTATTTGCTCGGGCTTCGACCCCAGAAATTTTGACTTTAACCTTTCCTTTCATCAAGTCTAACAATAAACTAGATAGACTTCTCAATTGAGACCCCCTTTAACATCGTCCTTTAAGATGAATAAAAGCATTTGGCCAATTTATAAATGTTCTTTTTTCTTTCATTGCAGGCAGCACAACGGACCTGACACCAACTCTGATAGGAATATACGACTCACTTCTGGAACCTGAAAAAAGTCTTAGACCCGAAACTTGTCCTCTGGAAACCGCAAAAGATGCCAGAAATGATCCCCCAGTAAAACCGACAGCGGAACAAAAAGAAAACGTTAAAAAAATAGAAGAAGCTCCAACTATGATGACTGGTGGTGTTAAACTACCTTTTGCTAATTATAACAAAAGTTCTTTGTATGCCATACGAACAAAAAGTGATAAAGAAAGTGTAAGTGATGAAGTTGATAAGTGTAATATCAGTGATGCATCAGTTAATAAAATACAAAGGACTATTAAAGAGACTAAGCAAGTCGGTGATAATGCTTTCGACAACCTCTCACCAAATGTGAAAAGAATGATTTCTTCATCAGAAATGACCACGTTGAAATTCCAGAAGAAAACATCAAACATTGGTAGAACATCAATGAGGAGATCTAACATTCCTCTAGTTGGAGCAACTTCAAAAATATCGCAATCTGGCGTTGAAATTTTACCATCAGTGGAAATATACGATCAACCGTGTGTAGCAAAAAACTTAAATAAATCTAAAAGCGAAGAAGTTGAATCTCCCAAACAAGTGCCCATGAAGCCTGAATTCAAAATAGACGACATTCTAACCTATGATGTACCAACGAACAATCGTCCAGCTATCTACGACGTTCCTGTGAACAACAAAACAGCTTTTGACTCCCTATCTTTGCCATACATAGACCAATCTATCGAACTCTCTATTACATCTAACGATAGAGAATTTGATATAAAATTATCTTCAAAAGAAAATTCTCCATTGCAGCCACCTAAGGCTATACCATCGCCTGTGAAAATACCAACAGATGGTACAAACAGCTTGCATCGCAAAGACTTTGTAAATAAAACGGACAGTCCATCCAAACTTTTAGCGAAGACTGTTCCGTATCCAGAAACTGTTGGGTCTACTGGTAATCTTAAAACTGAAAAAGAGGTTATAAGATTAAACCCCCCTGTTGTTGAAGTGTCACGGCCTCTGTCAATGAGTTCCATTACCTCTTCTAGTTCGACCTCGAGCAGCGGGGCTCAAAATAAAGGGGGAGTGAATTCTGCGTATTTAGCTTCGATCGAAAGTCTGGATGATCATAGTGATGTCGATATGACATCAGCGAATGGTAGCAACAATTTTATGAATAACGCCGGTATTATGACCGCAAGTGTCTCAGAAGAAAGAGCTTCGGTGGACATGACTCGTAAGTATACGCATTTAATACCTAGAACTTCACCCTAACTACTTAATATTTAAGCCCCAAAAAGTATCTCTGTCTGAATTAAGTTAATTTTATCTCATTACTAGCTGACCCGGCGAACTTTGTACCCCCATATTCATTTTCGTGAAAATTTTCTGAATTACCGAAAAAACTTATTTTAGCAAGCCCGTGTTAATTTCCCGCAGAGCCGCAGTGTATACGACTAATCGAACTAAGAAAATATAACTCATCCGGTTTTCTTTTATTTTTTTTTTTCTATACAAACCTTGTCCTGACAATAACAAACACATAAACAAAAAGAATTATGAAATTTGGTGCAGTCGATCAAAAGTTATGCGCGTACGTACATTTTTGTGATTCATTCTTATTGAAATAAACTTTATGACTAGGTTATGTATAGTCACTTTGGCCGCAGTTGATATAGCTGCTATATTTTCTATAGTAAGCATCAAAAACTCATTCTTTCTAAGCAACTTAAGAGCTATGCTCTTGTTGATGCACCTTTATCCAGCTCTACCTTATCAAGAGCCGTTTCATTAACCTCCTTATGCTTCGCTATCGCCACTTCGCACCGTAGTTCAGCGTAGGGAAAAGTATTTCACATCTTTAATAGTATACTCTACTACTATTCCTATACTATTATTATAATTTCTGTTTTTTAAGCTTTACCTTTAAATCGCTGCATCGATTTCAATCAAATTTCGCATGTAGAAACTTTGATTCTTAAGGAAGGACATAGGCTACTATTGATCGTGATAAGTAACATAGAAGCGGGCAGAACCGCGGGCGTAAGCTAGTTAAGATACAAAACTTCCCCAGCAAGGAAGTGTACACACCTTACACACGTGTTTTGAGTATTGTTAAATAAGATAGCAGGTGTAGATAATCTTATGACATTGAGTTTCCTAATTGAACATGAATAATAATTGTAATAAATATGTGTTCCCACAGCTCAGCTGATGGATGAAATGCCTGGACTATCTCAGTTAGAACGGGTTTGTGCAGAGATAATACAGACTGAAAACGTCTATGTTGAAGACCTGAGGCAAGTGGTGGAGGTAAGAATATGCTTTATTGTTGATATCCTCAAAAATTCACGAACCCCGCTTTCTAAAAAAATGTTAGTACTTAACTTGTTGTTCATTGATACGCTTTGCTGTGGATTCAATTCCGCATTTTGCCATCAGCAAAGCGTATCATTGAAGAACTCACTTGAAAAATAATAAAAAAGTAAATATTTTGGACATCCGACACGCAACGCCATCTAGCTTCAAACTAAACAGAGCTTGTAATACGACAACTGGATTGACTGATAGATTCATGTGATATACTTTTTTGTATACACACATTATACATAGAGAACACTCAAACTCCAAAACAAATACTTGCAGATCGTACAAACTGATCCAACACGGGAATCGAACCCACAAACACAGCAGTCGCATATGCTACAACTGCGCCACCGAGCCAGTCTTCAAATCTCTGAACCTTTTTTATGCAAAACTTTTTGAGAATCCAAAACTAAACTTGCAACATTATTTTGGTTCAATATTTTTTGTTGTAAATACTCAAATTCTTTCAGTTTTAATCAAAGAGAACTAAAATTTGTCAGTGCAACGTTGTTGTTGAAAGCTGGTGTCTGTTTCCGATCTCTTTGAAACATCAGATGCGTGCCCGTTACCACCTCCGGCGCCGGCCGAATTAGTAGAACCCTCATTTAGTATGTTGTGCAATCCTGGTCATCAAACGAACACATCGTCTCTGAAGCTGGTTTTTATCAAGTTGCACTTACATTTGGAAGTTTAAACAAAGTTTAAATTGCATAGTCAAAAGTGACTTCAAACCTACATTTCCGTAACAGAGATGATCTTTAAAATGTTCGAGGCTCTGGAAGATTACAGACAACGGTTTAAACAACAATCTTTAGACCAGTTTTTAGTATGAATTACTACACTACTGATAAACATTTCTATCAGAGTCGCTTGCTACATGTTTTTACTAACGGGAACACTCTGAGATAACTCACTCTAGCCTTTTCTTAGGTTTAGGTGGCACTCATTAAAACCATACGGTGAGGAACCGCTCAACAATTATTTTAGCTTCGTGTACCTTCTTAAATTTGACGAGCTTTTACATAACCTATAAACTGCACAACAATGTTTATTTTCAATGGAAAGAAAACCATGAATAAAACAAACAATTGAAACAATAGTGCACTTGAAAGAAACATTATTTTCCTGCTATAACTAACCTGAAATTCACTCCATTATAAATAACTGCGAGCGGTTAATAGCGCTTATCAAGAGCTAATCAGCGTTTAAGTTCGCCTACTAGGTCACCTACTTTACTAATAGTTCTATAGAAATGAAGTTAATAAAATATACCTTCTTATTACGTAAGTTCAATTATGATACGGCACGATATGGAAATAACTTTTATTTTTCAATTAAATACGAAAGCAACGACGTTTGTCGGTAATTGAACATAAAACCATAGCCAACCTTTTGGTTCTAATCTATAATTGGCGCCGTTTTATTTATTTTTTTAAATTATTTATTTATCTAAAAGGTAGTGAAGTTACGCTGATTTCAGCACGGGGTGGTACAACCCTCGCACAAAAGATCAGTCTAAAATAAGAGCATTCGTGCTGTCGAGTACGAAACATAGTGAAAACCGGAGGCCCAATGATGCAGAAGCATCACCGGCCGTTATGGTGTGGGTCACCATGCTGCATTGTTGCATTGTCTGCATTCGCAATGAGTGTGGTGACCACCATAATTGGATTTTGCTTATACTGTAGATCAGGCAAAATAGAGTTGCTATGGCAGGCCCATGCATATAATCAAAATGTATGCGGAAATCAGCACCGATATCAAATGGGGGTTTGATACCACCAACGACACTTTTCTTTTCTATTTAAAAGTTTAGGTTAAATACTAATTAGTAATACTGCAATATTAATAAGTAAGGTTTTTAAAAATTTTATGATCTTTAAAAAATGTTAGTACTCAAAATGTCATAATCAAAAGGCGTGTTCAATATGTTTTAACAAAATCGTGTTCATCCTAAACATAAATGCTAAATTTGTGATGTGATACATTTTGGCTAACATTAACCATTATTTGTATGCACATAGAGTAAGCAAATTTCCCGGTTTATTCCGTGTAATGGGACGGTCTCAGAGGGGAAGAATGCACGAATGGTACCAATCGATATCTTGGGAACAGTTGGGGTGTCTGCGCAATCAGTATTTAAATTGAAAACTCAATTGAATTAATTTTGATAGCTGTGAACTGTTGTGTTTCGTGATTTGGCAAATAAAGTTTATTTTAACTGACTTCGTTAAAATGAGAAGGACATTTGCAAAACACCGCTTTTCTAGCCTGAAGCATGTCAGAAAAGCAAAAGTGTGACATAAAACATCTCTCATCTTTGTCTTGTTATCATGAAAAAATGCCATTATGAAGTAGAAAAAAATTACGTAGTATAATTATTTAATTATCATAGACAATGAAAAATTTTCCGCTAATTGCCATTGTAATTAAAATTAAATGTTTTTTACTCGAAGGTTATCATGGACACCAAGAAAAAATACTCATAAATTTTCTATAACAAGTTGATAAAATTGTCTAATATATTAATTAATTTAAATTGTACTGCTGTAACATTTCTTATGTTGGTCGTAAGATCAATTCATTATTCACGGAAAGTTTGCGTGCGGCTTGTGACCGAGTTCCTAGTAGCCGGTGTTGCAAGCTCATTTTAATGAATAATATTTATTAATACACTATAGGTGTCAATATATATTATATAATGTGATTGTGGTAGTAATAACATAATAAAGTTTGGAAATACGTTAATATTATTTTCTATTAATGGTTCTGTATTATTAAACAATGAGATTTCATTGATAACTTTTATTAGAGATCCAATTATAGAAACAATTTGGTGGTGTATATACCTTTCTATAAAGTTAAAAATCTGTTTATACTGCCAATTTGTTTAACAAACCGATATACATATTATACTTGCTAGAATATATATAAACGTCATTCGACACTGTTGTGTATGTTCGGGCTTCACATTTTACTGTAAATTTGTAGTAAGATAACGTTAATTTGTGATTATTCATTTTAAATTTGTTCCCACCACATTGCATTACCATCAGATCATCGATATTTAATCCGTGTCTGTACCCAAAAAGCCTTTCCCTTGCACCTCAGAAATCTGTCACTGTGACAGGTGTCAAATCACTGCTCTCGGCACTTGACTGCTTTTTAACTATGTGCGAATATTTACATCCCATTTTTTAAAAATAGAATTGAATTTTACCTGCCTTTTTAAAACTGTTTTTTTATTTAACTCTGTGCGTAGTTGGTGCTTTTAACGAGTAAGTAAAATATTTGAGTTACGAGTAGCTAGGTACCTAGAAGTATAAAATAACTGTTACTGGAACTAATTTAACAAAACACATAAGGCGGGTTTTAAAGTTAGTCTGAAATCATTATTTTTTTCATAACTTATGTTATTAAAGAGGATTTAATTTATCGCACATTGTTAATTTAAATGAATGTGTCACCGACAGGAATTTACGTGAATAAATGATATAGATGTGACTATGGCAATAAGTGTCACTCTGCATGTGGCTAACATTAGCCTGTTGTGATACTCGAACTCGGTCGGGTAAATCTATGAGACTTATTTACTGAACGAAACTAATTTTAAAACTGTACATTACGCCTTTTAAGAATAACATAATTTAAAAATTAATAACTACAAAAACCGAAATACATCTGTCTGTCAAATTGACATTTACAAAACGTCAAATTGACATGATTAAACGTTAAAATCAACGATTTACTGTATGTAATTAATTATAATGTTAATTTGTTATCATCTACCATAGAAATGGAGTAAAAAATAAATTTTGCCATGCGAAGAAAGTCAAGTTTCTTATTTGAACACTAAAGATAGAGGTATGACAGGGCGATTGATCTCAGTCAACGTGACCTACCAATTACACTAGATCCTTTCATTTATACATCGTGCTAGTTTTTATTAAGATGACTTTATTTGTGCAGCTCAAATTATACTGGATAGTTGTAGGGATGATTATATCAGGAATACACACCTTCTGTTATGTGGCCAAGGGTCATAATTGCTTGCAATTTATTATAGTAGGCCTGAAACGGTTCATGGGACGTCTATTAACGGTACGTCTTAATATGGGGCTTGATGATAGGCTACTATTAATATGGTCGATTTATTTTTTGCTTTATTTGCAAATTACAAGAAAATCGTATATGCATCCATATTTAGGTAGATATTTTTTATAAGCCGTGTTCGAAATCGACAGTTTCTTTTACCTGTAATCTAATAAATATTTACCTAGAAATATAATTATTAAAGTGCAATCAAATACAGCGATAATATTAATAATACACATAATTTGAGAAATAGTGGTTAAAATTAAAATATATTTAATAAAACACATATTTTTTATAACAATGTAGAATTTCTTTTTAGAAAATGAAGTATTTTTTTTGTCAGTCAATTTGCCCATCTAAAGGTTGCCCGGAAGAAATTCCTTTTTAGCGATAAGGCCGCCATTTGTACATGTTCGTTTATATGTTATAAAATATTCTTTAATAAATTATAAATACAGTTATGCTCCTGAATGTAAACCGTTTTAACTGGTGTACAATAAAGTTTATTATATTCTATTTTTTTAAATATATTACACACTAAGATAAAATAATACTAAACGTCGTGACCAGTTACTAAAAAAAACAAATGGTCCAGTTGAAAGGGAGGGTAGGTACTGCACTATTTTTTCATATTTGCATTTTAGCAAGATCTACATAAGCCGACTACATAATATATTTATTCAAATAAAGAAAGAGATTCTTTTAAAACGCAATACGTTTAACGTAAAAATTGAGGCATCCATGACATCTCAATTTTTAAAAAAAGAACCATTTGGCTTTATAGTACAGCTTACAAACACAGTTAGACAACATTATTGTTAATAATAAACAAACCAGCATGAATGAAATCGTACATGTTGTTATTCTATTTTTATTTCGAAGCATGGGCGAGTATTTATAATGCCAATGCGTGGGCCGTCGGCTATAAAGATGCTTGTTGGACAGTGTATAATAATAAGGTCGGGTTTAGATTTAAAGACGTTTTCATCGCATTAGTTCTATATTGCTAGTTTGTTATTTTTTTTTATGCTTGTAAACAGCCAGCAACAAAATATACTATTGAATTTTTAAAGTTAATAATTCAGGCCGCTTCAAATAACCTACTTTTAGGAAACCAACTGTTAGACGTTCAAGACCATTAGAATTCAAAGAGTGATACCATTCTATGAACCCAAAGTCACTGAACATAAATCTATTGTGTGATATTGTACGATTAGCGGATAAATAGATATACGCTAATAAAACAGGCTATACACGTATCGTCACTATAAATAAAACAGTAGATTAAATAATAATATTTTACTATACATCAAACTAATGAAAAAAACGGTCAAGTGCGACCCGTACTCGTGCACCGAGGGTTCCATACACATCTTCAGGTATATTATGTGATGTACCTTAAATTTTTCCTTTATCTGTGCTATAAGACACTGCTTTGTACCAAATTTGAAGATTCTGAGTTCACGGGATTTGTAAAGTTCACTGTAGGTTTTGATTCCCTCGCAAATGACGAAAATCTGCAGCATAAATGACTGTATCTTTTGATTGCGTAGGCTTAGAAGGTTGACTTTTATACAACTCTAAGGGACAGTAGACTTGAGTATTCGATATGAATTTCAGCTTGATACCTCTACGCGTTCCTGAGAAAAATGGTCTTAAGAGTCAGACAATCGGACCACAAAGTGATCCTATAAGGGTTCCGTCTTTCCATTTGAAATACGGAACCCTAACAACTAATCAGGTTATCTTTAGATGAATCATAGAGTAATGTATAATGAAGGCCGGATGTACAAGAGTTAAATGTTAACATTAGTTTAAATTTTGATGTATTTGTAATATGTAAACAAATAATATAATAATATTCAGTGCGAGACATATGTCTTAGAGAATACAGAACAATAATTACTGGCAAATGAGCAGACGCTAATGGACACCCATAACACCAGAGGCGTTATGAGTGCGTTGCCGGCCTTTGGGGGATAGGGAAGATGGATGGCCTCCGGTATTCTCACTTACTAGCTGAAACACAGCACAAGCGTTGTTTCAGTGTTTAAGTACTTTTCTTTTTTAGCAAGCTTTAGTTATAAAAAAATAAATAAATAAACAAGAGTCACTAAATGAAAACTGGCTACCATCGTTCTTGGAGACCAGCACCTCAAAGGACACAAGTGAACTGCAACCGTTAAAGTTCCTATGCCAGAATTTTTACCAGAAGGTTTTCTCTGATAACCTGATTTAGGAAAAACGCAATGAAAGAGCATAGTATTATTTAAAGTATTGTATTCCAGACGTGGATGGTTAAATTCAAATGTTAGAGCGGCTATTTCGATTATATTTTAAACTGACGGGGAATCGGACCGTCTCTATCACAACAGTTGAATGTACTATCAACGGTAATACTACTGTGGGGGTCAGAGGATCGTTTCTTAGTGCTGGAGGGACAGGACACTCGTTCCCCCATAACTACCTTTTTTTGTTTTTTACCTGTGGAAACCCCCTCGGGCCTTCACGCCACCGGGGTTTGCGGCAGGGCGGTGTGTCGCAATCGAACCGACTAAAACCACACGGTGTGCCACTCTGCGCCTGAGACGGGAGGAATCCGGGAACTGCTTTCTTACGCCATCCGGCCCCCATAACTACCTTATACTAGCCTTATCAGCCATTTGCTGTCCACTGCGTAACACGGGAGTCTTCAATTGCACACCACTCTAATTTATTTTGGGCTTTTCACATATAGCTCCTGCCAGCCATCTTGCACTCCTTGCATTACTCTACCGGTCCAGCGTCCTACACTAGGTAATTCTAACATGGAAGGTCTAAATGACACAATATTCATGTCGTTTTAAAAGCCAATAAACTCTTAAAGCAAAGTTTCATGAACTATTGCAGTATGTAATTATTTATTTAATATACGTCGTTTAAAAATTTCGTAATCATATAGATTGGAGAGATATTCATTGATAAGCGTGCTCGCGTATCTGTGACAGAGTTTTAAGTGATAGGAACTAGCGGGAAGCGGGTAAACCCTTAGTAGAAAGTAATAAATCTTTCATTTAAGTATCGAATATAAATGGATTTCATTGTTGTAATCCATTAGAAAATTTATATCATTGTTAGAATGGACAAGTTTTGAAAATCCATCAGATTTTTGGCTTATATTACCAACAAGAAATGACAAAAAAAATCACCTAGATAGAGCCATATTTTAGTACTTATGTGTGCTGAATCGACTAGATTGATACTACGGTCTTACAGAAAACGAGTGTGAAGCAATTCTTTCGTTAGTTTTTATGAAGTAAGTGTGAAACTCAAGCCCATTCACCTCGTTTTTACCCCAATTTAAACCTCTCTTGGTCTTCTTTACATCTCAAAAATACAAGAATTTTAGTTGTCACTGTCTCTACAATCACTTTATTTACTCTTTATGTCACGTAACAAGACACATCAAGTTTTTGAAAGATTAGGTACGTCCTACGCAGTTAGATAAAATCGCAATTTCTTATTCCTTCGACTGTCACACAAATCGAGTTCTGTACGTTGGTGGTACACCACGTGGGCTTGATCTACTGCACTTCAAGTGTGCGCAAGCGCAGCGGAAGTTTAGATCGTTTATGAACTAATAAATATAATATTACTTGTTAAACGCTCCTCGAGCAAGCATGAACTGTATTTTCCTATAACTATATATTTTCTCTCTTTACTTGCGGCCTATAGAGGTTGTGACGTTTTGTATTCTACCAATAACAAGTTCAAGGACATTAAATCAGACATCAATCAAGAAAACGAAGCATTGATATAAACGTGAAGAGTTTCAAAGAGCTTTACTCAAGAATCACTACTTTTATTCCAAATTGGAAAGCATCAACCGCGGATAAAACTTCGATACGATGAGACGATGAATACACATACCCACCTCATTAAACTTACAATATATAGTGGGTAGACCTATCAAAATATTTTTATTTCCGAATACGGTATCATAAAAATGCTATACTAACCACTGAGTGGGCGAACACCGTTATCGGATTTGAGAGCAGTATACAGTGTACACTGTCCGATTGATACGATTCGATCGATGTAATCCAGTTAAAAACGACTGATTTATTTTCTATTTTAATATAATTATTAACAGACTCTAATACTGCCACTGACTGCACATAGGGCTGTGGCGACTTCGACATTCAGCGCAACAACATAAATATATGATAGCGCCATCTAACGAAGAAACATCGAACTACAAAGTAACAAAGAAAACTAAGAAACTACCGATCCTAAATCGCGTAATAGAAGTTCTCGCGCCGATTTACATATATACAACTTCCCAACAGAGGATCCTCCCTTTGTGCTGGAGGGACATGTGACCCATTCCTCCACAGGGCTGTCCTTTGAAAAGAGGTTTTGCATGATTTTGTCCTACAATACCACGCTGGCCGGATGGAATGATCTAAGATTCGTTATAAGTTTTCCTTCTCTTCGCAGTGGTGTTGTCCTGTAAAAGTAGCTCCCTTAGTCGACTTCTACAAAATTTAAGGGATGAATAGGGATATAAATATTCTGTATTCTTAATCTGTTACCCTACAAAAAAAACATTTTTCTAACCAATTCTGAATTCGGCGGTGGGCTCTCCTGCAAAGAGTCGACCGTATGTGTACGCGTTTAAATCAAACATGTTCATAAAAAACTCAAGTTGGGCTAATTCGATAATAATTATTTGTAAGGTTTTGAAGGGCGTTTTATGGGTCCAAAGACCCAATTAGTCATCGAATGTGAAAACATGAGTGTGTAATATAATAATAATAACTATTTGCAAGGGATTTTTATCCAAAGTTACAGAAGGAGGTACCACAAAGTCAAGGAATGAAAGCCCGAAAGTAACAAACTGTTGTAGAATAGACGGATGGCTTCGTTTCTTTATACTGGGGTCCTCGGGTATCAAGCACAAAAGCTTAAAAACATTCGTTTATTAAAACCCAACCTAACCTGCAAGAGTTGCACTTGCTGATCGACTGAGGAAGCTCTGGCCAATAAAACATCCCGATTAGCGGCAATAGACTTTCCACCTATTAGAACCAAAATACTGGCGAAAATTGGGCGTTTATTATGCCTCTGCCTACCCTTCGGAGATTTTACGTATGCATATCTCTCACGCACACCGTCTGTACTCAAATTAGGGAGACCCTGTGTTACGTGTTCAGAGCATATTCTTTAGTATTCAAATTACCTGTTACTTGTATACCTGTGGGTATTTTTGTTACGTCAAAGCGTCAAAGCGATCGATATTAAACTTTGTATTCAGCGTCTTAAGTTTACGATTACTTGGCTACATTAGTAGCCTTGATATCATTATCATCATCATATTCAGTACTGTTGCTGGAGATAGGCCTCTTACAAATTAGGCTTGGGCGTATAAAATCACGCTATTTAAACCGCACGTCGTCTCTCTCGTCGTCGGTCTGTTCGTGTTGGATATTACCACCTGTATGTGGTATTCGAGGGTACACATTTGGGTACAAAACACGAAAGGGTACAAAAATATAGAAAAACGTACTGTTTCTTACAAAGATCGTAAATTTATTACGATGTCTTCTGTAGGCTAAAGATTCCTATATTCCTTCCTCTTTTTCCTACATTCTTCCATCCTTTTAAGAACAAAAGGCGATTCCAACTGATAAAAATTGATTTATTATATTCACTTTGCATCTAAAATTAGTCTTTAAATATTTGTTTATATGCCCAGCTGTGGGACAGTAGTGGGATGCAGTTAGTCGGCAACAATGGCGCGTGGGCGAACGGTCGGCACGAATGTATCTTCTCGTGTCATTAACTTTACATTGTCAATGCCAATGGCAAGAACCGCCATCTTGATTTAAGTTTATGTCAATTGTGAAGAAACTACACTATATTTATGTTAAACTAGCAACCGGCTTCGCACGGAAGTATTTGAAACTCTCGGATTTCCTTACACATAAACTCAAATTCTTCTTGAATCACTGTAAAATCCATTAAGTAGTTTTAAAGATCCAAGCGAACAGACAACGGAAGCGACTTCTATGTAACAATAAAGAAGATTTTTCTGTTTCTTGAGTTGCAAATTCAACTCTCGATGAAGATTACAGCGACACACAAATAATTTAGAAAGAAAACAGTACTTATAAAATTACTTCCCCCGCTCGAGTTATAAACACAGGACCTAAATCGTGTGTGTGTGGGGGGGGGGATAACATTGAAACTTAAACAGCTGGTGGTTTTTAATTAAGGTATAAATACTCATTAAGAAAGGTAATGTGGTTATTGCACTCTTAAGCTGTTAAAGTAATGCTTATTTAGCGTGTATATGGATCTTAGTCGTTTTCAAACAACACCAAATTATGAGAAATACTTAATCAACAAGTTTACCTAGTTCTCAAACAGAGGCATGATAATATTTAGGGGTATATAAAATGGATGTTTGGTTTGAAGTGTTATTATTATTATATACAAAATAGAAAGAAAGAAAAATCAATTATTCTGAAATATATAATTAATATTCAAATCCCTAAAAATGGTATTACAATCGACTTAATTTGAACGTATTTATATCTATTTAAATAATATAAGCCGTAGCCAAACGGATTATCGAGAAAATGAGCTGTGGAGAGATTCGCGTGCATCCAGCGTTGTTTGATAATGAACTGATAAGCAGATATAAATCCAATTACTACTTCATGAGGTGCACTCGATATCAACGGTAGAAAATAACTCTAACTAATCTGGTTGGGCCGGGAACAACCCACTCTTTTTAGACGGATTGTACAACTGTGTGGATTGTATAAGCTTATATCGAAGGAGTAGTAAGTAATAGGATCAGCGCCGATCGTTTGAGCGGTGGCAAATGGACTAATTTAATTCAAAATTTAAATTTTATTTCAAGTTCTTCAGAATACAACTGTATGTAAAGCAACGAAATAAAATTAAAGTGAGATACGTTTGGTTCCATTTTGCCGCATCAAATACAGTTTTGTTCTAATGAATTTTAGGTTGAATTTAAATTGGTACCCAGATAATAAATCTCTTCGCCGTCACTCCGTCCGCTCCATGAAAGGTAGAAAAGCATACCCAAAGGCGTCTCTAGCCCATGAAGCGCCCGTGTGCAGTTATTATTCTAGCCTTTAATAAGCGTAGCGCCCTTCAGTAAGCGCGCAGATTCTTTAAAGTGCCCCAGCCCGCACCCGAACACTGCTGAGCCCGTGTGCAGAATGGATGAAAGACTAGTTGCCCGAAAGCACCTTCATTCTATCTAATTTTGACTTTTGATGGCGTAGATGGTGTAGCGACTTAAGCAGATACCTCGAAATTTCTTACAGTGCTGATTGTTGTGGGTTCTATCCTTATATGGGATAACACTTTGTGGGATCTAAAAATGTTGTTCTGAGCCTTATTGTACTTTGTGTTTGTTTCGTGTACATTTGTAAAGCCTAATGCAACACAGTATTACTATTAATGCACCTATTTAAGTATATATATATGTAGCTTATCATTTTCCTAGCCTTTATTGTTCCCAAGTGGCAGAAAACCTCTATGGTGGTCAACAAAATTGAGAATAAACAACAACAACAACAACAACAACCCATAATGTCCCACTGCTGGGCTCGGGTCTCCTCTCAGGAGAGGGTTAAGGCCATACATCCCCACGCTGGCCAAGTGCGGGTTGGGGACTGGCAAGAATACGTTGTGGCTACGTAAATCTTGCCGTTGGATGTTTTTAAGCCGCCCGAAGGCCTCCAACTAAGCTTCACGACTGTTATCGTATGATAACAACCGGGACCGACTGCTTAATGTGACCTCCGAATCACGGAGACGCTCATGGTAACATGCCACTAGCGGTCACCCATCCAGGTACTGACCGCGCCATCGTTGCTTACCCTCGGTGATTGTTTCTATTCACCGAGTGCAACTGGGCTATGAGCGCCTAATTGAGAATAAATTTATCATATTTATTATTTTATTAAGTTGTAACACAGTCAATAAACAGCAATGGCGATTGTTTTGGGTTGTTTGAAGCTGGTTATACCTTGTTTCTGTTTCTGTATGTATAATTATAAGAGGGAATCATCTTGGCCTCTATATTACAAGTTTATACTTAGTTTGCAGGCCAAGAGACACGTATATGTAATTTTTGCAGTGTCAATAAACATTTTTGATTTTGATTTTGATTTTTTGTTTGGCAACTTAGTAGTATTAAAACCATAAGTAAACAAATCCATGGTAAAATTTAAGCATAAAATCAGATAATAATTACGTGCATACAAGTATTGTACGTAATATCTCTGCTTACACCCAACTGCTGTAGGTAAACCTAATATGGTAAGGTTCGTGATACACTTATCTGGTTATCAGACTTTCTAAGTATCTTGAGTTGCGCACGCGCCGGCATGGCTTCAACTAAGAGTTAGAATGTACTAGTGGAGTTCCGCGGTGTTACCTGCGGTTATTGTTGTACCTTTACAACCGCGGGTAGCACCGCAGGGCAAAGTTAATATAAAATATAGTAGCCTAAGTTAAACCTTATTACATCAGCTATCTGCCAGTGAAAGTCCCATCAAAATCGGTCTAACCGTTCCAGAGATTAGCCGGAACAAACAGACAGTCTGACAGAAAAATAAAAATTGTAAAAACGTAATTTTGGTATTCGTATCATGCATATATACATACATACGTAGCATTTAGTAAAAAGCGGTCAGTTTAATATTACAAACAGACACTCCAATTTTATTTATTTGTATATATGAAAGTGACTGTTAATTTTCAACATGTGGATACTTCAGCTGTAACCTACAGAACCTACAGAGACGCTCATAGCCCAGTTGCACTCGGTGATTAGAAACAATCATCGAGGGTAAGCAACGATGGCGCGGTCAGTACCTGGATGGGTGACCGCTGGTGGCATGTTACCATGAGCGTCTCCGTGATTCGGAGGTCACGTTAAGCAGTCGGTCCCGGTTGTTATCATACGATAACAGTCGTGAAGCTTAGTTGGAGGCCTTCGGGCGGCTTAAAAACATCCAACGGCAAGATTTACGTAGCCACAACGTATTCTTGCCAGTCCCCAACCCGCACTTGGCCAGCGTGGGGACGTATGGCCTTAACCCTCTCCACAGAGGAGACCCGAGCCCAGCAGTGGGACATTATGGGTTGTTGTTCTTTCTACAGAGCTTCAAAGAATTTGGCCAAAGGTTAATATCAGCAAACAATATTTTGTCTTAATATAATTGTAACGTACGTACAGTGTCGTTTTGGGATAATGGCTGTAAATAAATAAAGTATATAGATAACATAAATAAATTAGCTCTGCTTAGCTTGGGACTAGATGTGTTAGATGTGCGAAAACATTTATTATTATTATTTGGTTCAACCCAGGATTTGGACCCGAGGCCTCAAGCACAATAGTCGTAATTACTACCACTGCGCCACCGCGTGTATGTATAAGTACGATTATGCTGACAACTAAACATATTGGAATGTAATGGTAGTTAACAATCATTAGGCCAATTCGCTGCATGGTAGAAATCGTTCTTCTTATTACGACGCTCGTAGTGTGTTGCAACCTTTAATCCGATATCCTACTCAAATCAAATCAACAACCCATAATGTCCCACTGCTGGGCTCGGGTCTCCTCTCAGGAGAGGGTTAAGGCCATACGTCCCCACGCTGGCCAAGTGCGGATTGGGGACTGGCAAGACAACGTTGTGGCTACGTAATCTTACCGTTGGATGTTTTTAAGCCGCCCGAAGGCCTCCAACTAAGCTTCACGACTGTTATCCTATGATAACAACCGGGACCGACTGCTTAACGTGACCTCCGAATCACGGAGACGCTCATGGTAACATGCCACCAGCGGTCACCCATCCAGGTACTGACCGCGCCGTCGCTGCTTGCCCTCGCTGATTGTTTCTAATCACCGTGTGCAACTGGGCTATGAGCGCCTCATATACGATATCCTACTAATTTGTTCTAAATTTTGTTCTAAATGTGGAACGGAAAAACACACGCTTACCATTTGCGTTGGTATCATTAGTATATTTATCTGTTTCTGTAATAAACATATGTTTTTGTTATTAGTTTTTAAAATATTGTCCAAGACTAAAATGCAGGTCGACGGCTTCGGTGGCGTAGTGGTCTTCAAGTCTCAGGTTCGATTCTCAGGTCGGATGATCCTCCAAATATTTATTAACATCTTCACATTAAAGGATTACAAATATATTTGTATCACTTGTCTCGTAGGTACCCATACTACGAGCTCTGCTTAGTTTGAGACTAGATGTCGTTGTGTGTTGGGTGTCCGAAATATTAGATATTCTCATATAGTCTACTGAAAGCCCAGTCAGAATACCCTCAAAAATGAGTGTCAACCAATTCTTTCTATATTATCGAATGAAGGATACCGGAGCTTCAACCCCCATTCTCCACCTCTAATTGATGACCTAATTGGTGTGTTTCCGCCTTAAGTAAATCTATGGGTGATTTAAGTGACGGACGGCTTATTGGCCTGGGGTTAGGCAAACATAATATATATCTTAATACCTTTAAACAAGCAATTCTTGTCTGTATATATAATCTGAATCTCGGAAATTGCTCCTACGATTTTCATGACATTTAGCAAGTAGAGGGTTCTGGTACCTAGAAAAATTACCAAAAAAAAAGTTCCGAGCTAAGCTGAAGAACTTGTAAATTCTAGTTACTAAAGTTAATGATTTACGGTACATTTTGGTAGACTAAGTAGTAAATATAATCTTAGTGGCACTCCGAAGATTGTCCTTTGTTACAAAGTAACATACGCTTATGAACAATGCTCAATTTACTTGAAGCGCTGCGGTCCGGCGCCGACCGCAACTGAGGTTAACAACGCTCTGTTACCAGCTTACAGAGGCTATTCGACGCATATCTTGGCATACACTAGAACTCTTTATATGTCATTGACTTATTGGTTGGTTAGTCAAAATAATACGCGGGAGAAATGCCGGAGCTTGGCACACATTTGAACTTGAGTTTATCTGCTTTATCGGAATGATATCAGATGATATTGCATGAGGATACCAGAATTTAGCTCTCCTCTCTTCTCACTGTCGGGGGTGAGTGTAAATGTTAGCCTTCAGCATCAAAACAAAAACTTCGGAACGATTATTTCGCACTTTCAGGCTTATTTTTTCGATTTATAACCGTAATATAATGTTTGTTTCAGGGTTACCTTCACGTGTGGCGTCGAGAGATGACGTTTTCAGCTGAACAGCTTTCAGAGCTCTTCAACAATATAGAGGACATCTATACGTTTAACAGGTAATATTTTTAGATAAATAAATAGAAAACTCTTTATTTGAATACTATAATATTACAGGTTTACAGTAGAGTACATAAAAGTCAGATATGTAATGTACAAAGGGCGGCCTTATTGCTAACAGCAATCTCTTACAAGTAACCTTAAGATGTTTGTTTCGGAGAGACAGTTAACGGTGTATTGAGTTTTGAATTAATTATTTTAAGACAAGTTTAATAAGTTTTAAATACAATACAACCAAATTACGAACCTGTTTATTTTTTTGTCGTTGGAAAATAAACAATAACACAAAATCTCCATCAGAACAATTAAATTAACATCAATAAATAAACTATTATGTAAAATAATAACTTCCTGCCCCATTATAATAAGAAAACATAGCATTGTACTCATAATTTGGCAGCTGTTGTTATATGTTGTCAGAAATTTTCGCGTTTCAAAATCAATCAATCAATCAACAACCCATAATGTCCCACTGCTGGGCTCGGGTCTCCTCTCAGGAGAGGGTTAAGGCCATACGTCCCCTCGCTGGCCAAGTGCGGGTTGGGGACTGGCAAGAATATGTTGTGGCTACATATCTTGCCGTTGGATGTTTTTAAGCTGCCCGAAGGCCTCCAACTAAGCTTCACGACTGTTATCGTATGATAACAACCGGGACCGACTCCTTAACGTGACCTCCGAATCATGGAGACGCTCATAGTAACATGTCACCATCGGTCACCCGTCCACGTATTGACCGCGCCGTCGTTGCCTATCCTCGGTGATTGTTTTTAATCGCCGAGTGCAACTGGTCTATGAGCGTTTTATTCAACTTATTACAATACATACTCGTATAATATTTTACGATTCTAATATGGCTATAAATACTAGAAGCCTGTGTGTTAATCTAGCTTAAGTAAAGCTTACGCTACCACTGCGCCACTGAGGCAGTCGCAAATTTAGTTAATTATATTTAGTTACTAGCTAAGCCGACTCTGGTCACCCCGGGATATACCTCAGCCGTGGGGTACAGCAGGGGGGGACTCCAGAAGCCGCCGATGCGTTCCTGGAGCTCCTCCCGACTGCCTAGGTAGGCCGCCGCGGGGTTTACCGGGTAGACTGATCCTCCAGGACTCCCACACACGCCCTTCGTCTATCCACGGAGGGTATGGTGCGAAAAGCATTCTCGGTGTAAAAAATAAAATGCAAAGAAGATTCTAGCTAATTTACTGAATATATCATCAGCTATCTGCCATTGATAGCCCCGCCAGAATCCGTTCAACCATTCCAGAGATTAGCCGGCATAAACAGAGACAAAAAGAAATGATAATTTGATGTAAATACTATCTAGACTTTCATATGCATTTAGTGTAAAGCTGTTAATTTGAAATTACAAACATACACGTCAATTTTAATTATTTTTCTAGTTACTATTACTGTCTCTTTTCAATGCATATGTAATTATCTGACCTCTCGCTTCTTCAACTTTTATTGATGAGCTCTGAGAGTTTCCTCTCGCTGTGGATTCGCATTACTTTTTGTGCATGATGAATGGTCCCCTAAACCGAGACCTCTCATATGGAGGGTGTTGAAATAATAGCAAGGGTAGGTTCAAAAAGAGGGTACGTTTTTGTATAAGGTTGTTTGTATGTGTGTGTATGAAGAGTGAAAGAGTTTTGGCAGTACGTCGTTTGTAATATGTTTTAATAAAAACAAATTTGATACTATTTTTGTGCATGGCTTAACGTGTCCTGATCATTGATTTCTTTATTAAGTTTATGTGTATAAATAAGCAATAGTCTATCCCAATGTCGTAAATCCTATGATCTATATGTAGGTATATTAATAAGTGAAGCAAACACTTTTTACCCGTTTTTACGAAAATTTTGCGAACGAAGGAGTATAAATTGGTCTAGTGAGGGTTTGTATCGAGGAGTGCTTAAAATTAAATTAATTATGTGTGTGACTATTAATAATAATAATAATATCCTCACACATCTCACCAGTACTAGTGGTAGCCAGACTGCTATAAATATACTTATACATATGTTTTCTATATATGTATAGAAAATATCGGACATTTTATCACACACAACGCCATCTAGTCCCGAGCTAAGCAGAGCTTGTGTTATGGGTCCTAGACAACTGATAGAGATGATGATAGATGGCGTTGTGTGTGATAAAATGTCCGAAAATATTTATTTATTTATTATTTGTAAACACACACATTGTTTTTAATTTATTGAAAAAATATAAAGTACACAGTAACTTACATGTAAGATGCCACATAAAATAATTAAACATATAAAATTCTCGTGTCACGATGTTTGTGACCAAGCTCTTCAAAACGTCTGGACCGATTTTTGTGAAATTTTCTGTACACATCGAGTAGGGAAGAATCGGCCAATATCTATTTTTCATACCCCAAGTAATAAAGTAAACCCATATTTTTTTTTATATATGGCAAAACAAAGTTTGCCATATCAGCTAGTATTGTAAATAAAAATTGTACCCAAACATAGAACAAACAATCGGTTAACCACACAAAGATTTATCCTAGAATTGAAATCACAACCTCTGCCAAAGCAGTCAGGACCACTTACTACGAGACCTACAAGCCAGTTATATTATGCTATGTTTACATAAATCATTAAACAATAAGTAATCGCCTTACTCAATATAAATCCTACTACCTCTAATATGGACACCTAAATGGACAAATTACGTTAGCCCTAAATAAACTTTAAAAAGTTTTTTACAAAAAAAAATCAATCTCAAAGCTTCTGTTGCAACTTCTAAATACAGCGGAACCAAAACATATTATAGCGCCATCTATACAATTACTTTGGAATTATAATATTATTCTGAGGGGTATGGTGGCCATAAAAACATCGTTACACTTACAACCTTTTTGCAATAAAATAAGAGTCAAAATATGAATACCTTTCAAATAGACCCCATATATTGATTTTGAAATTCTCATTTAATAAGTACACTTTGGATTCGCCAAAACTTTCGTGTGGATTTACGATTTACAAACAAATTTTCAATCCCCAAAAGTGTTTACTTGGCGATATTTGGGTATCAATACTTCTTTAGGGAAAGATAGGCTTAGGATATCATAGCTATTTTTTTTATAACTAAATAGTTTTTGCCGGCGGCTCCGTGCAGAATTCCATATTTTCATCCCCTTAAACCCTTAAGGTCATTTCGAAAATCCCTTTCTTAGTGTTTACTTACGTTTTGGATTTAGAAAGTGTATTCTGTTGGTATTCCAAAAAAATGTAAGATAAAATAAAGAACTTGCATGCAAAACTGCAGGATTCTAGGTTCACCTCTATCTTTCTGTAAATTATCTCCTCCTATCTCCGGGTATATATCTTAGTCAGTACTGCACTTTCCTATTTTGTATAGATTAGGGATAAATTATAACATATGCTTAACTAGCTTCCTCCTTATGCAATTAGTTGCCTGATGATATAAGCAGTCACCTGTCATTCAAAAGATAAAGAGACTGCAAATCCAAATCTGTATATGTATATGAGAAGAGCTACGGAAATAGCCGTTTAGTTTTCTCTTTCACTAGAATAAATTCCACGAAAAAATTCTAAAGTAGCGAATGCAGATAATGAAGCATGGTGACTTCAGGATTCATGGTGACTTATATTATGGCGCCAATTTAGTGGCTTCTGCATCATTTGTTCTTCAATGCTAAAGCAAAACTAGGTAGATTTCGTATGCTTTATGCTTATATCTTGTACGTTGATCTCGTATGCTTATGCTTTCATGTGTATATTATTTTTTTTATCATCATCATCAGTCTATCGCAGTCCACTGCTGGACATAGGCCTCTCCAATTTCACGTCACTTAGTTCGATCTATGGCTTCTCGCATCCAGCTCCTGGCAGCCGTCTTGCGCAAATGTGGCCAGCCCACTGCCACTTCAGCTTGCTAATCCTGTGGGCTACGTCGATGACCCTGGTTCTTTGTCGGATCACCTCGTTTCTAATGCGATCCCTTAGAGAAACGCCGAGCATATACCTCTCCATTGCACGCTGAGCGACTTTGAACTTATGGACCAGTCGAACGTAAGTGTCCACGTTTCGGCTCCGTATGTCATTACGGGAAGGACGCACGCATTGAAGACTTTCGTCGTTAGGCACTGTGGGATCGACGATGAGAAGACCCGACGAAGTTTCCCAAACGCTGCCCAACCTAGCTGGATTCTTCTGTTCACCTCGTCCTCAAAGCTGTTTCTACCTAACTGCAAGTTTAAATATTTTTTTTATTCTTATGTTAAAATATTAAAACCTTATCACGGAATTTTGCGTAAAACATCGGTTAACTAAATACTTTGAGTTGAAATGAAACCCAGAATTCAACTGAATTATATAGCAATTATTTCGTATCTATATACTATTCTGTTTGTACAATAACTCGCTACTTATTCTACCAAGTATATAATTACGTAAATTTAACGGGTCATTGGTTCATGGTTCATGGTTTCATACAACAATGAGTTTTTGAGGTACTGTGAAGCCTTTACACACGAGTAAGCTACAGATGGCGCTCAGTAACCACCTGCGATCAACGTATGAATCGGAAACCATTATTAGTAACTTAAAAATTTCGATTCAAATATAGCTCTAAGTCTTAAAAAAAATTTCCATACCAAATTCTTTTCGTGTAGTTCTAAAGTATCACTTAAGAAAAAATCCAATTGAACCTCTACCGTTTTTGAAATTCCTTCAGTAAATATTGTATAATTAATTACATATGAATGATGATACTACTTTTTTTTACGCATGGCGTAAATCCATTCTTAGATTCTGCTCATACTTTCCATCAGGCAGGGCAGAGTCATTTTGGCAGCTAATACTTAAAAAAAAATGCATATGATACATGGGAATGCATAAGCGGCTTCTGGAGTCCCTTCTGCCGTACCTCACGACTGCGGTACATCCCGGGGTAAACAGTGTCATGAATGATATCTATACAAAAGGAAACAAGAAAGATTTGACCCTCCCTCCCTCGAATAAAAAATATTAGTGGGAAGTCGTTAGATTACCTAAAATTTACGAATAGGATGTTCATTCAAACTAAGAACAAAAGCGCTAATAGTCAGCCATTGTTATGTAAATTGTGTGAACATTGTTCTAACGTTAAGTAAATCATTTACCTACTTACACATTTGAAGGTTATGCGAGTTTCAATAGTACATAAAATTCAATGATTTACTTAGAATCACAAGTAAAGTTGCGTTTTTTAATGTCTAGAGAATATCCGTGCCGTTACATGGCAAGAATTCAATTGATTGTTCAAATTACCGCCATTGTCTATGGATGTTTACTTTGATACCTGACAGGTGATAGGCGGGAAATATTTTGTACGATATTTTATTATAGTTTAATGTTTGGTTACGAATATTACGACACTACCTTATTGATTTTTTTTTGGTTGTTTGATTAGTACGGTCGTATTAAAGGCCGGCGAGTAATGCCCACAGAAACGACAATATATTTTTATATGATGGTGTTGCCGCATGCTGAAATATACATACACATATGTCTCCAAACCATACAGATAAGTTTTGATTAAGTGTCATTGCTATGTATTAAAAAAAGCAATGAACTCCCCTAACATTTGCCCACTAACTAGCATATAACAGTATCGAATTATGGCTATCGATAGTTAGTCCAAGCGAATGGAAACTTAATATAAACCATAGATAATAATTACGATATAGATTTATTCCGGAATCGAATAACAGTGATAAAGTGAAGCTTCATAAGTAAATGGAGTTAATAAATTACTATCAATTATAGAAGCATTTCTCACGTGAAATAATAATATATAAAGTTAATTAACGGTCCCTAGTTTCATAATTTCAAAGTTTTCCTAAGATAGGCAACCGTTTAATTTCACCCATTAAAAATCAAATTATTTATATAAAGTCTTTCCTATTAAAAGCTTTTAAGCTATTACTTAAGTACAACTTGTAATTATTTGAACTTAAGTGTTCATTTAAAGGCGTGAAGCTAAAGCTAATAGCGTGTCCGATCAGAAAACAAGTATTTTAATAATTATTAAGCTGATAATATCTACTATTACTTTGATTAATGTACTTAAAATAAATGCTAGTGTATTCGGATTACTAGCTACATTACATTATGAAACTCTCGACTGATATCTAAACGATGTACACCTAATGACGATGAAAACATACGGGGTAAAAGTGTGGACGTGCGCGCTTGTCAGTTTTGTCTGAAGATAGCTAATTGATCCTTTAACTTCGTTAAAATCCTCTCATAATCCAATGCTGGACATACGATTTTTTAAAAACAGGCCTTGGCGTGCTCTACGACGCTAACCAGACGGGTTGGTATGGTGTTTGTGTCGTTTTCATTTTCTTTGCAATTGTTTGCTGTTTTTTTATTTTACATTACGATTGTGTTTTTAACAACCCCCGCATTAGGAATATCATCCCGTGTCGCGGGTATTTTACAAGCATAAATGAAACGCACACAAAGACAGCCCACACTCAAAACAACAATTTGTGGATGACGTAAAGTGTTGTCGTAAAGTTGACATAAAGAGTGATGTGTGAATTTGAACCCATAACACTTGGCGCAGTAGAAAGCGGCGTGGTGACCACTTAAACCAGTAGGCCAGCTGTGCAATCAAATGTTAATTGGCTCATAATTCACCCACAGAGTGAGTAGAGGTGATTGCACTATATATTCTTAATGCGTTACCTCACGGGCGCTCTGCTTAGTACGGAATAACTTTTTGTTCTTGAAAGAAATAACTTGAAGCAATGTGTGACTTCGTGACAAAGGACAAGTGTCTATCCTTCAGCGAAATATTTAATAGGTCCACTCTAATTATGCCACAAAACCTTAGGTTATATTTTTATTACCAACGAAATTTTAAATAAACTTTGTATGGTCTGTCGATTGACCAATTTTCTCTGGCAGTGGTAAAAGGAAGACAGCATTCGGTATGTTTCACGTTAATTTCCAAAGTAACATAACAATACATAATTGAACACAAGAGTTCAAATGTAAATAAAACAGAAATTTTAATATTCATCTATTTTAAAAGCGCACCCGCGCCTTTTGTTTCTCTTTATATTTCCGCTGTGGTGTGGAGCAGCCAATTAGCTGGTACAACCTCGTCTCGCATTCCTCGTGAAGCAACACCACGTTAGAACTGCAGGCGTTGATGTGTTTACAGCAAATTACCAATACCATAGAAACTAATAAATGATTCAAGTCTCTTTGCCTTTTATCATATACCTACCTACCTACAGATTAAATTTGTGTATTAATAACAGGGGTGTTATATGTTTGACCCTTGTCCATCTGTAGCATCATCTCTTAAATGTATAGACCAGAGAACCAGACCTCTTTAGATGCGGTTTTTATTGTAATTTATAAAGCAAGCATAAACGAAGCTTACTCAAAGTATAAAAAGCCTGTTTAAAAGAAATTACGACTTGTAACAAAAACATGTGTGAAAGCATAACTTTATAATCAAGTAATATAAATATTATATTACTTAGTTATATACTAGCTGACGCACGCAACTTCTTCTGCAATTCATTTCACTGATGATTGGGCATGATGGGTTTTGGGCATAAAGAAAACTAATTATTAGTATAAACCGAGATGTATTTTGATAACAAGTGGAGATAACTTTCGACACACACAGAACAGCGTACAAGAGCAGTGTTGCCACACATCATAGATGAAAAATAACCAATATGACATTGACATTAGAATGACATATATTGTGTTTATAAAATATACACTAACAGGGCAAAGCTCTTGTTAATAATCATATCTAAGACACGCTAGCAAAACACACTTAAACAAGTTATTATTTTTTCTTATAAAGCCCTGCTACATATATTAGTTTAAATTTTAATGTATCCAGTGTCACTCTCACGACTGAGACGAATCCATTGGCAACACTCACATAAAAATACGACAAGCCGTTTAGGCTCTAGGGCGTGCTAAAGAAATGTACATACACACATCCATACATACACTCGAAAAACAGAGGCCTTCTCCTTTCGCATTCAGGTAAAAATCTATAACTCGATTAAAACTTTTTATAAATATTTAGCCTATTTCATCCGGGCCATTGTTATTACGAACCTTACCGTTGGAGAGCCACACTTCGGCATGAATGGGCCGACTCGGCCAAAGTGATACCACGAGTTTAATTTTTTTAATAATTCATTACTTGTTTTTGAGTTTTTCTTGTTTATGGTACTAATACCATTTGATGGTGAATGGTAACCGCTGCCCAAAGACACCTTAAAATCAAGAGACATAAACGCTTAATATATATTGTCCCTTTGCCAAGGCAAAATATTTCTACTGAAACACCTTTTTTTTCAAATCATGGTATTCACCACAAGAAGGTATTTCATTTAACCTTATTTTAATCATTATATGAAATTAAATCATTTGTTTGCAAGAATATTATACAGAGCGGGTGATAATTTATAATTCCTTAAACACAAAGCACACGCAATGGTATGCAACTGGTATTATTATAAATCAATATATTTTAAATACGTGAAGCAAAAACATTAAACCCAATTTTTACGAAAATTATGCGAACGAAGAAGTATAAAATTTAGCACAGATAAAATTTACATGAAATAGGAGTGCAAATAACTAAAAAGAAACAATCATGGTCGAATTCTGAACGCTGGGCGATCACCAGTCATATTAATTATGTAAGATATACAGAGAGATTGATCTCCTAAAAATCTAATTACTGTAATTTTATAAACATATATCTTGAATGCCTTTCTATTTCAGTAATATATGTGGACTTCATTCAAAATAATACACGTACCATTAAGCTTATAACGCCTTATTCGCCTTACGACGGATGGCCTTAACCCTCTCCCGAGAGGAGACCAGAGACCAACAGTGGGACATTATCGGTTGTTGATTATAAAACCAATATTACAACCATTTAAAACACATTCTCCATGAAGAAATACATTAACTAAGGCATGTCTGGCAAGTAACCTGTTCGAACCCTAGAACCCATTGTTCTTGTACCATAACATATCAGGACGTGACCCAACAAAGGCCACGCCGGCTATTATTTACTGTTTTACTTTTTTTATTAAGGCCTTAGAATGCGAGAAGTTATTTTGCGAGAAGCTGTGGTTAAATGCTAAAACAGCTTCTCTAACTAAAAGAAAACACATCTATTACAATAGGTTAAGTGACAGTATCTTAAATAAATACCGATGTCTATTTCATTATAACGAATATTACAAAGCATCTCGAGAAATATACCAATTATTACAGGTTTTCATTTCTATTAAAATTTTATTCAATTAAACATTGAATTACGTATGGCCTTAATCCTCTCCTGAGAGGAGACCCGAGCCCAGCAGTAGGTCATAATAGATTGTTGATTGAAACATTAAATTATATTGCTCAATTGAGTAGTTTGTATTTAGTAAATTTTTCATACATGACTTTGACAGATTATTTAAGTAACTAAGGTGTCTTTTTTTAAAGAAAAAACATTTTTATAGTTTTTATCATTATTTTCATCACGACTAAGACTTGAAGACTCGAAGACTTAAGATTTGAAGACTTTAAACACTTGACATTGGCAGAAATAACTGATTAGCTGGTTGCCATTTCATCGAAAGATGAAGAAGAAGAACTAAGGTGTCATTTACTCAATTCTTGTGTCATGTCGCTCACAATGAAAAACATGAAAATGGTGAGATAGTTAAGGCCGTAGCCCACTCTTCACCGTGATAGCCAGTACCCAGCATACACACGGGCGGAGCTTATAGATAACTTTTTTACGCGACTGCGAAAGAATGAGGGTTATGTTTTTCGAGTGTATGTATGTATGTATGTGTATATTTCTTTGGCACGCCCTAGAACCTAAACACCTTATCGTACTTTTATGTGAGTGGTGTCAACAGATTCGTCTTAGTTGTGAGAGTGACACTGGGTACATCAAATTAAAAAAAAAATATATTAAAAAGAATTATATTTTAGGTTTTTTTAAATAATTTTCATTACTTGTTACCTAACCATTTAACTGTTGTTTTAGATCGCTCTGCGCTGAACTCAACACCTGCCGTCTAGATGCCATCAGCATCGCACGTTGCTTCGTGAACAACACTTCCGGGTTTTCAGTCTACACTTCCTATTGTACTGGCTACCCTCGCACGATGGAGAGGCTCGCGGCCCTGGCTTCGGAACCTCACAGCGCGAGGGAGTTCAGAGAGAGACAGTTAGCCCTGGGTCATCTCTTGCCACTGGCTTCTTACTTACTGAAGCCCGTTCAAAGAATATTGAAGTATCATTTATTATTGCAGGTTATTATTTTCAATTATTCATCTTTTATATGTTTTTAGTATTAACAAAATCTTTGTTTCTGCTTTTAAAACTTAAACTTTCAATATAGCAGCTACAATTTATATTTTATTATAGATATACTTCCTTATGTTGCGTACAGTCAGTATTCATCAATTTAACGAAAAACATTGTCAAGAAACATCCTTGTATTATATGATTTAGCACACTTTTTTAATACAATCAACGTTTAAAATCTTTATCGCATTACTACACTTGTTACTTCTGTAAAGGAAGACACGAATGTCTGTTCTACGGGCTCGTGAGCCTCTTTCAAAAACAATCTTAAGCTCCGCTCTTGGAGTCGTGTAACATCTACTTGGCATTATGAGAATTATTGTAATAAATCATTTATATAATACTAACTTATAGAACTTGGTATTTTAAGAGAATTATTCTGATGTATTTTTTTGCTAAACGAACTAACAAGTTAACTCTTATGACAAGGTAAATAAGTAGATACATACATCGTTTGATCGTAAACCATTGTCATTAAAAGCAGAAGTTTTATTACACATAAACCGACACTGCTATTCTCCCTAACGGGCTCACATCTGTACACAAAAGGCAAACGGCAGTAAATTGCTTTGCAGTTTATTTGGAGGCATTATTGTATGCGACGGTAAATAAGCAGGCGGTAATCTTCAGCTGCTGTACAAAAAAATCACAAGCAAGTTGATATTCCATAAACATATGTATGAAAATAATGTCATCTCAACGCTAAGTCTAATGGCCAAAACAATATATTAGCTAATAATAAGTGATAATAAATGCAATCGACATCGATGAATGAGAATCGACACAAAACATTTACATCTTGGTTAAAGGGGGCTAGTGTATTACCGCCATTGAGATCTGCTCCAAGCCAAGAATGAAAGGTTTCTCCCCTTTTATGGTCGGTATCCATACCAGAAGTAGAAGTATTTCTGAACACAGGTTTTCTATGACTTCGGGATATTATTCGATAGAGTTGATCAATACACGAAGAAAAATGACTGTTCCTTTCGACATTTGTTGTATTTAACCAGTATATTAAAAATTCCAGAATGTGGTAAAGCAATGTGCCTCAAGTGAGACCGAATATGCTCTTCTCAAGATGACAGGCATAGCGCAA
Organism: Hyphantria cunea; assembly: GCA_003709505.1. Classification (NCBI taxonomy): domain Eukaryota; kingdom Metazoa; phylum Arthropoda; class Insecta; order Lepidoptera; family Erebidae; genus Hyphantria; species Hyphantria cunea. The sequence goes on from PKRV01002300.1 coordinate 975,625, forward strand.
CACATCGACGACATGAAGCGGAGACACGAGCATGCCGTCCGAGTACAGGTATGAACCCCTATATGCGTTAAGTAATGTAACTCCATGCTGTGTCTTATAAAAGAAAAAGACTTTCCTTTTACTTGACTGCGAAAGAAGGAGGGTGTGGAGGAACGGGTGTGATATGTTCCTCCAACACAAAGGGAGGATCCTCCGACCAGGTGTGGTGATTATACCTGGCGGGCCACTGCCCAACGGTTGACGTTGGGGTGTTGTTTATATGCTAATCGGCGCGAGAACTTCTATTGTGCGATTTATAGTGCCTTAGTTTCCTTCGTTTTTCCATTGTTCGACATATCTTCGATAGATGGCGCTGTAGTGTGTTTCTGTTGTTGCGTTGTATGTGAAAGTCGCTACCAAGGGTTATACTTGTCGAGTGCATGTATGTTTGTATATTTCTTTTGCACGCCCTAGAGCCTAAACGGATTGTCGTATTTTTATGTGAGTTGTGTCAATAGATTCGTCTTAGTCGTGAGAGTGACACTGAGTACACCAAAATTAAAAAAAAAACAAAATTAAGGATTTTGGTGCCAGAAAGTAATCTCAAAAAAATGTTTTTAAAACACATCGAGTGTGGTATCAAAATAAAGAATTTTAACGGTGATTACGAATAAATGTATAACTTATAATAAATATAAATATTCAGACATAATGTTCTCCTAGCCGATTACGTCCACGGCGGCCAGTCTCTACGGAGACCAACCAACTACGCAGGAGATATTATAGTGCACAAGTGTGTGCGCAAACACAGGTGCACTCTCTGTTCCCGCTCTCTCTGTTCCCTCTCTCTCATAATCCGATGGGACGGTTAATCGACACGATCGGGATGAGATCAGGCGCAGGACTGACAGCTTTACGTGCTCTCCGAGGCACGGGGTACAGACCTCATGACGACGAGCTATTAATCAGAAAAACTCAATAACACATTTGGCCCGACTCGGGATTTGAACCCGAAAACTCTTGATCGCTAGACCTAATAACAAGACACCAAACGAGAACAAAAATAGCAAAGTAATTAACGATTAAACTTTTTTTTCCTTTTAATAGGAAATCCAGTCACTCCTCTACGGTTGGAATGGTCCGGACTTGACTACTTACGGAGAGTTGTGTGCCGAAGGGACATTTAGGTACGTTTCTTACCGAATACAATTCCAATTTATCCGTAATTTATAGTCTCGATTGTCGACACTTGATGGAACTTGTTGCTATACCGAACCTTTGCAAATGCCTTAAGGCGAAACCGGTCAGGTGTCAACTCAATTCAAGTACAAGTGACTTTGAATCTAGAACTTCCAATTTTTTTTTTAAATGTTCCCTGTTGTAGATGCCTCTTCGGGCGAAGATGTGCCTGTAACATCAACAGTCTAAAATAATATTTCTCTAATAAAATCTTTACAAATAAATAAAATTGAAATGTCATTTTACAATTTCAAATTAACAACTTTGCACTAAATGCATATGAAAGTTAATACAGTATATACAACAAAGAAATAATTTTAACTGTTGGTGCGGGCTAATCTTTGGAACGGCTGGACCGATTTTGACGGGACTTAGACGAAGGCGACACTAGTAGAAAGCTAATGATACAAGGAGTATCTTATACATTGTTTAAGACTCCTGTCGCCTCTCGTTGGTTGTAATATGAACAATCATCAATCATCAACAACCCATAACGTCCCACTGCTGGGCTCGGGTCTCCTCTCGGGAGAGGGTTAAAGCCATACGTCCCCACGCTGGCCAAGTGCGGGTTGGGGACTGGCAAGACAACGTTGTGGCTACGTAATATGAACAATACTATCGGCCAATCTTCGTAAAGTTTTCGAACTTCCTATTGTACTAACCATGAAGGTAGCGAGTAGAAGAGGTTGTACTATGAAAGACTCCTAGAGGCTTCCTTACTTCTTTCGACCATATCTGCATTTTAATCTTCTTCCTTCTGCAGAGTATTCGGCGCCAAGGCGATGCGTCACGCCTTCCTCTTCGACAAGATGTTGCTCGTCACCAAGAATAGGGAGGACGGTATACTTGCCTACAAGTCACACATCATGGTGAGATTTTATTTCGGTCGTGCAAAACACGTCTTTCGGTGTACGTAGCTGAGAAAAGCTTTCATGTCAAGAAGTGTATCGACAAGTATTTTAAGGTTACCAAAGGCGCAACAGATGGGATAAGAATATGAACGGATTAAAAAAAAATACTTAGTTTTTTGGATCAAAAATTCTAGGTAAAGTTCTAAAAATGTACAAAAAAAATTTTTTTTAATTTAATTTATTAATTTATAAACGAACAAAACACAAAACAACCATAAACATATTATATTACATGGAAGTTTTTGAGCCGGTTTACAACGCAATCGTAATTAAAGCAGTCAGTAGTTAATAAATGTCTCTTAATGACCTGAAGGATTCCACTCATTTTGACTGATTCCAGTAAATATAAAATTAGTACACAATCACTCGCTTATCCCGACACTATTTTTCAATATTATTTTTATGTTTAGAAAGTAGTAAAACAAAAATATCCACAGAAAAACCTATTTTATGTCAATATAATAAAAGCACGTTTTACAATATCACGTTTGTATGTATTTGACAGTGCAACAATATGATGTTAGTGGAGTCGATAGCGGGCGCCCCGCTGTCATTCCACGTGATCCCGTGGGACGCACCCCGAGCTCAACTCACGTTGCAGGCCCGCTCGCCGCGTCACAAACGAGAATGGACCTTATTGCTCAAGCGGGTGAGTATCTTTCTGTTTGAAATGTGGTGTTACGATTCGTGTTACTGATCTGCGCAAATATATAAGGAGTTAATTTAAAATCTAACGACAGTCTGTGATGACCAGCAGTAGAGGTCTTTCGGCCGAGAAGAGAATGAGACACTGTGTCACTCCTACGTATCTAACTTTACCCTTTCTTTGGCTTATTCTCATTAGTGGAGGGCATTATTTGCTCTTTCCGTCCGACACAAAGGTATCAACTTAGGTGATCAGGCCTAGTGCACTGCTACTCACTTTTTAATGAGAGAGAGAGAGAGAGAGAGAGAAACCTCCTCTTTTTCGAGTGCTATGCATGTATGCATACGTTTTAATTGAAAATGTGATATTTCAGGTAATATTGGAGAACTATAATGCTGTGATACCGTCACATGCAAGACAGTTAGTGATGGAGCTTGGCCAGAATAAAACAGATGGTAAGTAAAACTATTATACGACCTTTGTTTTATTTGTTTTATAAACGAAAAATATGTTTATCGTGTAATTATTTGATCATTTTAATGTTTTTCTATACCTACGAGATATATTTAAAAACATTGGTTTCATTACCAAGTTACTCTAATGAAAATGCCTACAGTATATTTACTGTTATACAGTTTCTTACTATCTTCTAACCATATTAATACTGGAACTTCTTTTAAATTTCAGATGATATTTTAGCAGAGAAGTCCCATAACCTTATTACTCAAGCATCTATGCGAAAACAGTTATCAGCACCAGAATATCTTGAAAAAAGAAAACTAGACAGAGACAGGAGAAAATCTTTCGAAAGCGGCATCAGGGGAAGATTGAAGAAAGCTAATAGAAAGTACACCTTACCAAGTTCCAGGGCTGAGAGTCAGGAGTGTGATTGTTCACAAGTATCCGCTGAGAAAGGCACAGATTACACATGTGAGAATTGTTATGTAGATTTGTGTTCTGATTGTGAAACAGAGGTAGGTAAAATTAAGAGGGATGATAAATGTTGTAGGCACGATGAAGTCGAACCTGGAGACAAATGTCCCGAATGTGATAGATTGTTACATTATATAGACTCTGGTAGTGCTGAACATTTAGAACGAAAACAAACAAGTTGTAAGTGTTCAGATTTTAAATCGTCACAAGAGAGTTTTAGTAAAGAATTTGGATGTCCATTAAATAAAACGAGAGGATATCACTCCTCTGATAATATAATCGGTTACGGAGATAACATTAAGAGCAAAGATGATCTTAGTGATAACAATTCACTAACTAGCATAAGACATATCAATAAAACGTGTCTTAGATGCGAGAAAATTAAAGAAAATATTGCCGTTACGGATATTACTACTACATTACATACTAGAAGATCTAGATGTATTGAGAGTGAGAAACAAAAAACGGATAATTTTAGATCAAAATCAAAAGATGATCCGCAAAGATCTAGATTATCTAAAATCGGAACATGGAGACGAAAGTCTGAACCGGGATTACAACAAAATATGATCGGTATTATAACAAAGAAGTCGCAAGACAGTGAAAGTGATAAACCTGAAATAAGGGGTAATGAAAAAATTGAATTTGAATGCAAAAATTGTGGTTCAAACAAAGTAAGTAGAAGGCCAAGGGGAAGTGATGGAACAATAATATCAGATCTGGAACTAGATAACAAAGGAAATATTGGTACAGCCAAACCAGCAGTAGAGATTAGAATGTATAACACAAAAAATATACCAAAGAAGATATCTAAAATAAAGAAAAATAGGGCTAAAGGATTACGTCTTGGATCTGACACTACAGCTAAATTCTACGCTGATTTTTCCACTGATGTTTCTACTGAGAATATTTTGCATATATCAGAGTCTAATGACAGTCTTAACATTGATAAACCTAAAGACCTACCAAACCCCGTACCTGCTACGATAAGCAAAGATGAAGATATTGATGAAGAAACATATAAAAAGTTAATAGAAAAAACGGATTCCTTTAAAAAAAATGAATTAGAAAAAGTCAAGTTCTTAAATAAACAGAAAGTCATTAATGAAACCTCGGAACTTGAAGACAAACTAAGTGAAACAGAACAAAAACAAATTGAAGTAACAGAAAGTTGTGAAGAAACTGAACAGCCTTTGGAACAAATAATTTCTCAGTTGTTAATGCAAAACCGAGAATTCCAAAAGCTGGTTAAGAAGCAACAGCAAAGAAATAGTGCACAGAGACGACATCAAAGACTAATGAAATCCCACTCAAGTCCCGAACAAACCGTATTGGCTAAAAGTCTAGAATCAAATAAATTGAAAGCAAAATATGGGCGACACATTTCAGCAGATTTAGCAATTGATGGAAACGAAGTAGATGACAATACGACAACTAGTTCCAGAACAGATGTGAATGACGAAATCATAGAAGATCATATTTATGAGACATTAAGAATAGAAAATAGAGTTGATGAAAACTTGCATAGTTTAGATAACAAGAGCAAAGCGATACACCACGTTAATAGACCAAAAAGACTTCCGTCCCCTCCACATATCACTAGCAATGAAAGTGAAATTAATACATGTATTGGTCCAGACTCAGACTATGTTTACCTTTCATTTAACAAACTGAATAAGCTACAAGACACTGAAGGTATTTATGATGTTCCAGTAAGATCACCAGAAAAAGTTGCTAATAGAGTAACAGCAGATTATTACGTTACTATGGAACACACAGGACCACCAATCAATGAAATCATTACCGACAACGTCTATGACACTTTATTAGAAGTGTGTAGAAGAAAAAAAGAAGTATCAAATGAATTGATCAATGACTATTTGCCGATGAGTCCAGACCAACAAAGTCCAAATACTCCAGAAATATGGCTTAGCAGGCAGAAGGAACATTTCAATGTATCGAGAGATCGAAAGTCTGGTTCCTTGCCAAGAAGTTTCCAAGTTATTACAAGTAACCCTGAAGAAAATTTATCTACATTCAAATTTAAACCTAATAGCAATAGTAAGACGTACTTAAATAGAGATGGCAAAGTAATGAGCACTGATAGACCATTTACAATTGCTTCAGATCAAAGTGATATAAATTATGACGATATGAGTGAAGGAGAATTGCTTAAATTTAATAAATGTAAGACAAGCGAAGCTGACTATGTAGAAAATATAAGCCAATCAACTTTAGAACTTGAAGAGGAAATTGATAGGTGCTATAAAAATAATTTTGAAAAAATCGACTTAGATAATAATAAAAATGAAAATTTGACAGTATCTCAACCAAACTTAAACGTTTCGACTACATCTTCATGTGAGGTACTGCCTCTAGAAAAGAACGATGACACGAAATCTAATGAAATAGAAATTATTCATCCAGAACATAAAATATATAAGCCTACATCAAACATGCTTTCTCTTAAAAACGTTCTCAGTCGTTTTAAATACAGGAGTCCGAGCAAAAATAGTGATGAAACAGAAATAAATGCCAATGACCAAAGTAGTCCCGATAGTACTAAATCGGACCCAAAAAGTCCTGAAAAACGATCTGCTTTAAATCCTAGAAGCTACTCCAAAAATCTTTTACAAAGATTCAGGAGCATTATAGGTGATGAGCATACGGACGATAACCAAAACAAAACAGAAACTACTAACAAAGTTTCGTGTGGAGAAAATACACAAAACAATCTAATTAAAACCGATATAAAAGTAGTCATAACGTCGACAGATGCCATTCCAACGTCATCAACCATAGTTTATTCAACAACTAATGACCTCCTTAGTAAAAGTGTTTGCGAACATACAACCATGACTGAAAGTCAGACTGAAAAGAACAACTTAGAAGCACTATCTCTCAGCTGCGATAATATCAATCAAAAGTCTGAAACCCACCGCCCTAGTTATGATAAAAATATAAACATGGTGAATAGTTCAGTATGTACGCCTGTAAAGACGAATAATAGTTCCTATCAAAGCTTGAACAAGCTCCCTATTTACATGCAAGGCAGCAAACACTTAGGGGCGAGAATAGCTCAATCAGATTACGTCGATCCAACTACTTTGGCCTACGAGAAATCCACTACACTTAAAAAAGTTAATATCCTCATTAACAAAAATTCAGTAAGACCTGATAGCTTGTTTTCTAATTCATCCTTTGTTACGTCTTCGAGTGAAGGAGTATATCAAGAGCCTCTGAATAAAATTAATACTAATCACAACGCGACTGAAGATAAAACTGCTAACTCTAATCTACAGAATAATTCAGATGAGAGTTATTACGAGAAGTCATTTGAAAAGATTGAACAGGTGACTGATGAGGATGTTTTCAGAGACTCAGCTGTTTATTCTGATCAAGAAGATAGTGAAGAAACGAAAGATACTGTAACGAAAAATCAAGAGACAACTAAAAATATAACAAGAGTAGAAAGTATAAAAAGTAAGACTACAATCCACTCACAACACAGTATCAATGAAAAAACTACCACTCAGACTCGCGTTATTGTCACATCAAATAAAACAGCTCACGTAGAGCGTGTAAATAGCATTAAAAAAATGGTAAATACTAAACCAAAATTAGCTCCTCCGGTACCTGCTAAACCTAAAATAACCCGTATACCTGCAGTATCTACTCCTCCAACTAAAGCCGTTTCTCGCACTCTCTCTAAGAGCTCCGAGCAATCTTCATCTTCTGAATCTGTCAACGTAAAAACAATAAAAAGGAATGTCAATTACAAATCATCATTAGTGAAATCAGAAACTTCAAACTTCAATGAAAAACCTAAACTGCATGATAATAATGTTAAAAATGAAGTAACTATGTCATCAGACACCAAAAGGGTTCAGGCAGAGAACGACAAATTAAAGCCTCAAGGTAACATACAAATGAAAAGGCTAAGTTTCGAAAGAGCTAGCTTAGATTCGGCTACAAGAAAAATTAAACTGAACTCTAGTGCCGAAGAACAAAAGATTATATTAGAAAAACCACAATCGTCGAAATCAGTGTTGGAAAGACGAATGGAGATCGAGCAAATGTCTAAAATTCAATCTAAACTTAACCCAGCTATGAGAAAACCTTTGCAAGCAGCTAAACCTAAGTCTATAACAACAAAAGTGGCGACATTTGAAAGGAGCGTAAGCGACATTGGTGTAAAAGAAAAAGCTGTATGTTCCAGTACTGATAAAAACATTCCTAATAGAAATAGCATTGAACAAAAATCTGATAATGAAGCTGAAAAAAACAGTTGGGTGAAACAGGTTGTCAATAAATTCCAATGAGCTTATATGAAGTGATATTATTGCATTTATAATTCGACTTTACCGCTATCAGTTTAAAAAATGTCGGCTAGTAACCGCATTCGTTACAGTTTAATTCAATTGTAACGCAGTTATTTAGAATCATATGTGTAACTTGCTATTGAAAATGAAATTATTAAATTGTAATCTTATGGGTATTGTTTTTAAAGTCGCATAATTTTATAGTAATAGAAATATTAACTTAACATATATTTGGAATACAAGACTTTGAACAATGATTCCGTCTGGTTTGTACTCATTTTATCAAAATCCGTCAACTTATAGCTAACTTTAACGTTTTAGGTTAGATGTATGACTACGCTATTTTTATAACTTTTCTCTGATATATTTTAAATATTATCTAGTAGGTATGTAGTTAAAAATGAACGTCGTATTATTTCAAATTTATAATAAGATAATTGTTAATTATTGTGTAAATATTCAATCTTTTTTTAAGCTTCGTATTCGTGCCATAGACAAGATAAAAATATTTTGGCAAATACATTTATCACACAGCTCTGTGTATGTATATAATCTGTGGAATGTTTATTTTGCTATTGTATTCAAAAAAAGTGCCATTAGGACATTAAACGAGTATTTAAAAATGGAAATTAATAATTTTGATGCAATGAATTTTTGTTTACTTAAAAATATTTATTTTTCGTTTAGTTTTAACTTAAGTTTTTGTTGTGTAGCTACTAACACCAAAAAGTAGAGATGATTGTTTTAGTATTATTTTTTACTAATAAAATTATTCAATAAATTTCTGTTTATTATTCCATAGATACTATTCCCAACATTTCATGCATTTACAGTTGCGGAAAAGGCCACGAATAACAAAACGTTGGCCACTAAGTACCTTCCTATACGAGTATGTTATACTGACACTGTGTGTATAAACTGAATTAATGCTGTATTTATATCATCAATATCAACAGCTTTAAATAGTGGGAGAGCTAAAGCGTGTTAGCACGAATGGACCGGCTCGACCGGAGTGATACCACGGCCTCACAGAAATCAGGAATCACCCCCTTTCCACCAGTTCTAATACCTGTTCAAGTAGTGATCCGCGCCTCCTGCAACTACAGGCTGGTCACTGGGTTGGATCCAAATGGGCCCATTGGAAATTCGGTTCAGTGGGGGGTGGTGTTGTGACATGTGCTTAGCGAGGTCGAGCTCCAAGGGGTATAGACCCTGAGGAGCGCCCGTCAGCTGCACAAGGTCGGATGTTCGGGATGGTCCGATGGGTATCGGAGATTGTCTAGGAGGGGTGGCCACAGAGATAAGATCTCGTGGTAGGCCATACCTGTCCGGCGGCCGCGGATGGTAGGGCGCGAGCTCCCGCAAGTGGCGTGCTTGGGATCCGTCAGCTCTTACGAACAGGTTTCTACTCAGGCGTCCCACGAAGTCATCCAGGCTCTCCAAGCGCAAGTCCCTGGAGATAGTCCTGTTCCGCACAAAGCGAGGAGCATTTGCCCCTCATATATATTTATATATATATATACATATGTACAAGAATTGCTCGTTTATAGATATTAAAAAGATTTTAGCTTTTAACCTCGGCCTTTTTTTGTAAGTTATGTGCTCTACATAACATACATGGTGCTATTACAAGCTACCTCGTATATAAAAAGAAAGCGAGCAATGTGAGCTAGTGTGTTTCAGAACTTACCCACACCCTGCCAACATTTAGGTTGATCTTCGCTTCATATTGCTACGTACTACAAATCATCATCACAACCGGTGCATTTAAAGGGTTTAAATTCTAAGGAATATTTTATAAAAATGTATATTTGAATATTTTTCGGATATCTAACACACAACGCCATCTAGTCCCAAACTAAGCGGAGCTTGTATTATGGGTACTAATTGATATAAATACATATATATACTTTTTTTGTAAAAAAATACATATCATACATAGAAAACATCCAAACTTCGAAACAAACATTTTTGTAGATCATACATACATTTGATCTGACCCGGGAATCGAACCCGAGACCTCTAGAACAGCATTCGCATACGCTACCGCAGAGCCACCGAGGCAGTCAAATGGGAGTGCCTCAGGGGTCGCATCTAGGTCCTATAGCCTTTTAGTATTCATTAATGATTTATTATATCTATGCTTATATCTCAGTTGCACTCGGTGGTTACGAACAATCATCAAGGGTAAGTAACAACGGCGCGGTCAGTATCTGGATGGGTGATCTTTGGGCGACTTTAAAACTTCCAACGGCAAGATTACGTAGCCACAACATTGTCTTGCCAGTCCCTAGCACGCACCCGGCCAGCGTGGGGACGTATGGCCTTAACCCTCTCTTGAGCGGAGACCGGAGCCCAGCAGTGGGACAATATGGGCTGTCGATGATCGAAGTCGATAAAATTTTTGCAAATGGCTTAAAGATATACAGGATAGTAACCTGTCCTGATATTGCTGAATTTCAACGGGATTTAAATCCATAAATAAAAAAGGAATGTGACTGACTGAGATACTCAGAAATCAACGCCCAAACAGCTGAACCTAGAATCCTGAAATTAAGCATGTAGGTTCTTTATATAACGTAAGTGAAGAAGATTTTTATAAAAGGTAAAGAAATTTTGGAAATACGGGTGGAATGAGGGTTATAGGGGATGAAAATATCTATTTCTGTGCGAGCGAAGTCGCTTGCAAAAGCTAGTAATATGTACATATGCTGTATAAATAACAGTATGAATTTGAGTCAGGGGAAGTGCTACTTTATTAACTTTAGTAGAAAAAGGAATCAAGGCACTACTCATTATTATAATAATAACTGCTTATTGCAAGAGGTTAATAGTGTTAGGAATCTGGGTTTTACGATAGACAGTAGTTTAAAGTTCAAAAATGATTGTGACAATATTTGATGTTTAGCTTATTTGCTTACTTGATGTTTAGCTACGGCGGTCAGTCTCGATGAAGGCCACCCAACTACACAGGAGATATTATAGTGCACAAGTCTGCGCGCAAACACAGGTGCACTATCTGTTCTGTCTCTGTTGTAATCCGATGGGATGGTTAACCGACACGACCGGGTAGAGATAAGGCGCAGGACCGACAGCTTTACATGTTCTCCTAGGCATGAGGGTTCTGATCCCAACTTCCAAACTCCGAGCTGTTATCAAGTACTTCTTCAATCAGAAAAATACAGTAACACTTTTGGCCCGACTTTCGAACCCAGACCTTTCGATGGCTTACGTCAACCACTATACCAATGAGGCATAATGATAATATAATTTACAGAGCATAAAAGTTTTAGCAGGTTAAAAATTTTACGATTTAACATTCTTACAATTTTTATCTATAATAGTGTATAATATTGTGGCGACTTCCACATACAGCGTCAACATAAATATATGACATTGCCATCCACCGAAGATACACTGAACTACGGAGTAACGTAGTGTGCGAAGAAGCTACCAATCCTAAATCGCGCAATAGAAGTTCTCGCGCCGATTAACATATATACAAATTCCCAACATCAACCGTTGGGCAGTAGCCCACCAGGCATGATCACCTCGCCTGGTCGGAGGATCCTCCCTTTGTGTTGGAGGGACATGGCTCGTTCCTCCACAATATAATGTATAATAGTGTCTATAGGAGTGTTTTAAAATACTGCTGTTTAGCCTGGCGTCCGTCCTATCAAGTACATAGTGATAGAATTGAACGAACCCAAAAAAAAATTGTACACAATTTGTATTACCTAAAGAATCAATGTCATTAATACAACTCCTCGTCCTCATTACAACATAATGAAGTTAAGTGCACGTAGAAAGATCTTGGATATTTTACTCTCGTTCAAATTGATCCATGGTCAAATTGACTCTCCCGAGCTGTTAGAAATGGTCAATATTTGCATTCCTAGCGTTGGCAGTCGCTTGGTCAACCGGACGATATCTGATTCGCCCCACTACCGCAAACATGTCAATCCTCACCCACGACGCGTATTTCTTGTCTCCTAACTCCCTCCGTAACGAATTGGATATTTTTAATTATTTTTCTTTTTCTTTTTTAAAAAGACAACTCCCGCATTAGGAATATACATTCCTGTGTCACGGGGATCTTTACAAACATACATGAAACGGACACAAAGTACACCCAGACTTAGAACAACAATTTACAGATCACACAAAGTGTTGTCCCATGTAGGATTTGAAACCACAACACTTGGCGCAGTAGGAAGAGGTGTGGCGACCACTGAAACCACCAGGCCAAATTGTTCTTTGGCTTCACTGAGGTCCAAACCAAGAGAGTTAATAGAATTATTTTAATTTTATATACATTGATTAGTTTTAGTTTTAAATGCATGTCAGATTCACTTCTAGTAGATGTAAATGGGAAGCAATATTGTGATATTCATCATTATCTATGTTTTTAAGTGAGATTTTACATTAGTTTTGTGAATCATAATAAATTCATACAAAATACATTGCTACGTACTTTGACTTACTTTGTTTACATCATCTCGTGTTTCATAGTCAACCATATAACATGACATTTTTTTTAAAAAACCTTTGATTTGTTTATATAGAAAATTCATGGAGTACATTTCCTAAATCCGACATTAATGGATACACCAGGGCAGCAGGTAAAAACTAGTTAATGCTAAAACGGAAAATTTGTTCTTGAACAGACTAAAGAGTTTTTAATTATATCATCTAGATAGTATTTCACATATTTTTGTATGTGTTTAACGAGTATCTGATGTAAGTACGTACCTAATCATTATAAATTCATACAGATCACGTTATAAATATTACAAGTATTTTACAAGTATTTTGTACGAGGTACTCAGAATATATTTACACGTGTCTCAAAGAATATATTCTGATTATTACTCCTATGCATAAAGCTACACATATACGTATAGAGCGTTTTAAGATATAGATGTATAAACTGCGATAGTATCTATGCCGTACTAGTCCGGAATTCTCCGTATTACGTCGCATGACTGCCATCGTCAAGTTTATTTCGAAGACCTACCTTCATCCTTGCATGTCTGAGGCGATGAGTAGCTATACTTTATTAGGAGCTGTGCTCTGCGGTAGTTCCCTCGAGTTTTGTTGCTTTTGAATCGAATATTGGTCATCATTTAATTGGTTTTAATTTTGGCCTATTTTTTCTAAATTACAGTAGCTTAAGTTATTGCTCTTATAACATACTGATAACTGTATCTGCCAATGAAAATCCCGTCAAAATCGGTTTATTTGTTCCATAGATTAGCCGGAACAAACAGGCAGAAATATACACAACAAGTAATGAATTATAAAAAAATAAAACCTGACTGCGTCAATATCATATATAAAACATATTTTTTAAGATATATATATATATATATATATCTATATATTTGTAATCAACATTAAAAATTCTTCATCTTGATGCCACACTTGATGTATTTTGAAAACGGTTTTTTAGATTACTTTTTAGCTCCAAAAAACCTTAATTTTACGTTACGTACTACATACGTACGTACATGTGTATATGCATGTATGTATGTATGTATGCGCAAACACTAGTGCACTCTCTGTTCCCTCTCTCTTATAATCCGATGGGACGGCTAATCGACCATCTACACGCTCTCCGAGGCACAGGGGTTCAGACCCCAAGTTCCAAACTCCGAGCTGAATATACATACATACATACATTGTCCCATGTAGGGTTTAAACCCACAACACTAATAGCGTAATAGACCACGCTTGAACCACTATGCAACCCGCCATTTTATGTGTGTCTCGACGGGAGTGATTCCACGTCCTGTACAGATATAAACGTTTCTTAAACAATTCTTTTTAATACTTATAATTTTATGTAAATAACAATAATTACCCTAATTACCGTAACTACTAGTACATTGCTGTATGGGGCAGATTGAATAATAAAATGTATGCAAATAAACGCAACTGTTATTACAAGACTGTAAACCGATTACTGAAAAGTTTTTGATAAAATTATTATTACTAATCTACTGATACCTTCTTTATTAAAATCGTTTCAGTTGTTAAAGCGCTAAGGTAGAACATACAAACATATATAGACTGCCAAAATTATTACATTTCCTTTTGACTTCGTCACAGACGGGTAAATATTATTTATTTTGCCTACTTATTAAACTAATTACAAACTCTTTTACATACGAGCAATAACTTTTTAAAATATAAAAACAAGACGCGAGTATAGGCTAAATGCCGTCTTACCGTAAACAGGAGGTAACTTTGTCTATTTAATTATGCGATGATTCACAATGTTAAACGTTATGATTTGTGGTCCCGCCATTTTGTCGCGTGATCGTAAACGTATATTCCCTCCAAAACGATATTACTCTGTCTTCGATGCACGCAAGATACTGCCTGTCACCGAGTCGAGGAGGTTGAGGCCAAAAGACTAATTATCTTTTACCATGGCCTAGCACTGTTAGCGATGTTTTTACGATTGTTGTGAATGGCTTTTTGAAAAGAACAGATGGCTATGAAAACTTTTGTTAAGTTACAAGCTACAAAAAAGTTTTAATTTCCAAAGATCTATAACAAGTGTTGATTCTTGCGTCGACCTATAAACGGAATTGTGTGAAAATTAACCGACTTCAAAAAAGGCTAAAGTTAAGAATCTTATCCTTTTTTGAAGTCGGTTAATTTTCGACTGTATTTTTGTGTTATTTACCTCAGACAGGGACTCGACTGAGTGAACCGAATTGTTTTTCTTCCCATGTTTGAATTTGGTCCAGTTCTTGTTGGATTTATTCGTTAAAATTTTTAAGCTTATTTAAAGTGCAAAAACTTTACGCCACAGTATTTATTCGTATTAAAATATTCTTAAAAGTCAGCAAAACCTACTCTTTGACTCTGTTCTCTAATATTTTTGTGCGCTTACTTATATTGCAAGTTAACATACATGATTGAATGAAAATGTTCTTGTGACATGTTTATTTTAACCTTTACCGCGTCTTTGAGACAAACGAGCGGTAAAAGCTCGAAAGTATTGTCGTTGTCGAACAGATCAGAGCTTTATAATTAAGAGTTGGTAAATATTAGGCTTTACTGGAAAATCTTAGGATTTAAAGTAGTTTGGGATTTTACAGTAGTACAAGTAGAATTTTTAGTTTTTCTAGAACAGCAAAATTATTCCAAAATCATTTCAACTTGCTTACTACCTCCTTGCCTAGCCATCCTGAAAAACTTTTCCATCGCAACGAAACAGGCTTACGATCATATTGCGTGCAAGGGAGACAAAACAAGGAAGAAGAGAAAAGTTCTTTAAACGAAAACTCATTCCTTTTTAGACAAGCTTGTCTATAGGTGGTAGCGCGCGCAATGCTTTCTATATTCGAAAATTCAAATTCATAGATAAACGTGGTACATATCCATTGCCAAATATCCATTTTAATCGATTACGGAAGCCATAAACTTGATATTGTTTTTGAATATAAATCGTAGCTAAGATAGTTGGCGTGTAGAGTGATAGGTATGGGCTCGACAAGTTATGCAACAAAACCAAAGACAACGGGATACAGAATGAAGAGTGGCTCCAGTGCTGGCTCTGACAAAGAAATGAGCGGGAAATTGAAGCGAACAAAAATTCGGCAAGTAAACTCGACCTCTTAAAAACTTGCAGTTTTAATATTAAAATAATATTTTGTAAAAGTTTTAAAATGAGGTGATAAATAATTATAACATTTCATGAAATAGTTGTAGGGGTATGTAATAATATTTTCTTTTTATATTATAACATTTTGGTGTTATAGCTTTCTTTGAGTTTATAATGATCAATTACTTTTTATATCATGCAAAGTGAAAAAGCATTTTCTAAATAAAAATCATAGTTAAATTCATTACATTAATAAATTATACCCCAATATTTTAAAGCTATTTTTCTAATCCAATGGTAAAATTAGAGTGCCCGCAGATGTGATTTATGCGTTATTGAACCGAGCAACCTTTTTAAAACCACAATTAGTATTTTTTTTTCAATTTTTTATTATTCTGAAATGCATATTTTTGATCGATAATACCGAATACGTTACTGAGATATCTCTTTTAGTATATTACTAGCTTTTGCCCGCGGCTTCGTTCGCGCAGGAGTAGATTTTACAATGCATTCCAATAAACAGAGGAGCTCTAAATCCATCACAGTAATAAAATATTTCATACAATTTTTCATCTGCAATTTTACCCCCTTAGATACCACCCGTATTTTCAAATTCCTTTCATAGTGCTCACTCACGAATAAATACTTATATCAAGAACCTACATGCAAAATTTCAGGATCTAGGTTCACCAGTTTGGGCTGTGTGTTGATCTCTGGGTATCTTTGTCAGTCAGTTACTCTCCTCTTTTATTTGAATAGATGTATTAGAAAGGCTACGGATTTAGGTAATAAAATTAATTAATTAATTGTATTTTACACTGCTACAATAATGACGACGCGTCAGAAAATGGCCGCTTGCTTTACTCCGACCTGAAATAACGCATCCGTTATTATGAACCAATAATATACCTTGAAGCTACAATTGCCTGTTAAATTTTATTCGATTCGATTTAACTGCTTCGTTGGCCTAGCGGTTATCGTATTCGACTGCCGCGCAAGAGGTCTCGAGCATTCAGATTCGGTTGGGCCAAATAGTGTAATTGAGTTTTTCTGATAGTAAAAATTATTAATAATCGCGGAGTTTGGAAGTAACGTACCTCAGGAAACACGTAAAGCCGTCGGTCCTGCGCCTGATTTCTCCCCGGTCACGTCGGATAACCTTCCCATCGGATAATGAGAGTGAAGGAACAGAAACACAATGTGTTTGCGTTTGTGCACTTTGTATATCCCCTGCGTAGTTAGCTGGTCTCGGCTCTGCTGATGCGACTGCTCGTTTGCCCCTTATTCCATAAAATAATGCTAGCATTATGTTAATGAAAAATTAAGATACAATGGTCTGTGTGACATAGTCCATAAATTAATATGGGGGATTTCATTAATAGCGTGTGACGTTTAAAAGGTGGTCTCATTATAATCAATCAATCATTTAAAAAAATATTATGTGACGTAACGGTATGGGGTTTGAGCCAAATCTCTCGACGTCTCAACAGAATTGAGGAGGAGAGGTTGTAATATCACTAAAAACGTGGCATGTAAATAAGGGATACCTCTAATAGACGGCCCAATGACATCTATCAACCGAGTTACCGTTTAGATTTCCTTGATGTTCGATTTATAATCTTATATTACTAGTGACCCACCGAAATCAATCAATATTTTCAATTATTAATTTTGATATTGATTTGAAATATTTTCGTTTCTTTAATAACAATTTGATTCCACAAATGGCGGAGTGCACCTCGCTGATTCCTCACTCCTCGCTCATTATTAGCCTTATGAGTTGAACCCTTTGCACAACACATTGTGTAATTCACAAAATGTTGTTTGGAGTCTGGGTGTTCTTTGTGTCCGTATTATGAATATTTGTAAAGATCCCCGAGACACAAAATTAAATTAAAATAGGTTTTATTTTATGTAGAAAAATACTAGTATAAGTGTAATTTGGATCTGCTAACTTAACGTATACATAACTTAAGTTTTATAGACTTGAATGTAATAGATTGCACGGTTGGCCTAGTGATTTCAGTGGTCTCCGGATGGCGGTAAGAAAGCAGTTCCCGGATCCCTCTCGTCTCAGGCGCAGAGTGGCACACCGTGTGGTTTTAGTCGGTTCGATTCCGACACACCGCCCCACCGCAAAGGCCCGAGTGGGTTTCCACATGTAAAAAAAATGTGCCACTGCTGCGCCAAGTGTTGTGGGTTCAAGTCCTACATGGGACAACTACTTTGTGTGATCCATAAATTGTTGTTCTAAGCCTGGGTGTACTTTGTGTCCGTTTCATGTATGTTTGTAAAGATCCCCGTGACACGGGAATGTATATTCCTAGTGAAGGAGTTGAAAAAAAAAAGTGTTTTTTTACTTCGTTAATTTAGTGATGGTAATAAAACCATTTCAAAATACTTTGTGTGTTTTAGAACGATTTGAAGGTTTATATCGTGTTCCTAGGTTAAGATTTCAGTTATTTTCATAAATTTTTTGTCCTGCAGTCAAAAGGTTCGGTGCTTAATCAAGCATTCTTATATGCATTAAACGCATACCTAATAAATTTTGGTGCAGTCCTTACCATCACTAGGGGTGTATTTACCACAACAACGGTTTCTATGACAACGGGTCCGTGTAATCGATACCTGTTTCCATTTTACCACACTCGATACGACAGCGCAATGCGCAACACTAGTTCCACACACGAAATTTGATATTTATTTATTTTTTGTTTTATTTCGAATTTTAAATATGTTTTCTGTTGACCGTTAAGTAATGTTAAGTTTTTAATTATGTATTATCCGAATTATTTAAATAGGCGTCCCAGCAAGATGAATGAGTATGGATTGAAGAGAATACCGGATTATACAGAACTGGCTTATAAAGAAGCTGTGTCGAAATTGAGATACTTTTTATCTGGAAATTATGCACCCAGTGTAAGTTTTTTTTTAAGTATTTTTATTCTGAAATTTAATATTATGGGATCTTCTCCACGGGCGAGAGAATTGCTGCGATTTTAATGTAGTTTCACGTATTTCTATAGACTCAGCGTTTCCGTTATAAGTCGGGACGATACCCTAATGGAATAAATACATAGTTCGTGGAGATAACCGTCCGTCGCGATTCCATCACCCGTGGAGACGGTCTCTAAGTACATTCATACTTTTCTTCAGTGAAATTCTAACTGTGAGTCACACTGTTTTCGATTACAATAATTTGATATCAATTTATAAAGAATATTACGTTTATTAATGTTGATACTTACCTTATTTAAATAACGAGAAATTAATCATCCTTACTATAATATCATAAATTCGATAGCAACTCTGATCTCTCTATTTGTTACGCTTTCACGGTTATACTACTGTATTGAATGAAATTTAAATCGAATCTCGAGGAAGAACCAAGGCTACTGTTAGCAGCGACAATCGACATACGTTCGAGTAAAAGCTTCTTCTTCTTCCCATGGCGCTATAACCCGGTGCAGGTTTTGACCTCTTCCACAATTTGTCTCCAGTGATCCCTATTCAGGGCAGCACATCTCCAACAAGACTTCTTTCTCAGAGTATACAGTATACAGTCCCGCCACCGCGTCCTGGGCCTACCGCGTGGTCTTTATTGCTGACGGGCCCAGGATCGAGTAAAAGCTAGTTTGTACGTATCACTCGTTAGCAATCGTTATTTTAGTTGGCAATGTATTGTTACAGTGTATGTGAGTGTTATTTTTAAGTATTTATCAACAGTCATTAACAATCAACTGTTGGACATAGCTCTCTTTAGATTAAGGAGGTTCTGGTCTACTATGCCACGCTAGCCAGACTTAGCTTTGTTTCAAATTTTCCTTGTTTTTGAAATGTTGTTGTCGCACGTAGTTTTCAGTCTTAGTAAAACGTTGGATGAATAGAAGTAGCGAGACTCTATTGTTAATAAATGACCACACGGAGAGTAAATCATTAACAACCCATAATGTCCCACTGCTGGGCTCGGGTCTCCTCTCAGGAGAGGGTTAAGGCCATACGTCCCCACGCTGATCAAGTGCGGGTTGGGAACTGGCAAGAATACGTTGTGGCTACGTATCTTGCCGTTGGATGGTTTCAAGCCGCTCGAAGGCCTCCAACTAAGCTTCACGACTGTTATCCTATGATAACAACCGGGACCGACTGCTTAACGTGACCTCCGAATCACGGGAAGCTCATGGTGACATGCCACCAGCGGTCACCCATCCAGGTACTGACCGCGCCGTCGATGCTTACCGTCGGTGATTGTTTCTAATCACAATGACCACACGGAGAGTAAACAGTTAGTTGAAATACAATGGGATAATAAAAGGGACAATAAAGGAATATCAGAATATTAATACACAATAACAAACAATTTTACAGAAAAAGCCGACTTCTAGAACTGGACCAAATAAATCAATAATAAAATTTATTCCGTATTCAATGTACAAGATTTGGGTGTTTTTGTTAAGAGTAGACTTAACTTAAAATAAGAAAAATATGAATTTCCAAGTACTTATATGATTAGAACATTTTTTTTACTATAAAGTTACAATTGTTTGTACAAAAAATAGGACCACACAGAAAGCAGAAAGAAAGAATCATCAAAATCGGTTTATCCAGTCGAAAGTTCTGAGGTAACACTCATAAAAAACACACCAATTGAGAACCTCCTCCTTTTTTGAAGTCGGTTACTTATAGATTGCATTGAAGCAAAGAATTAAATGGTCGTATTCTTCATAAGTTTAATTAGGACATGAATCAATAGACTAATCCATCCACTATAATTCCATTGCTTATAAATAAAAGCGATATTACACCTCCAGGTCCGAAGCTACGGCGGTTCAGCCTCCATCAAGAACCTGGATGAATCAGACGGTGATGTGGATAAGAAATACACTAGTTCATACACCCTTGACAAGCCGCGGCCCAAGCTTACCGCTAAGTATACGACGCTGTACGCTGATAGTCTGAACACGCCACATTATACACCATATAGTACAACAACTGGTAAGTAGATCACTTATATGCACTAAGATCATCGTCGTCAACAGCTTTTAACAGTCCACTGCTAGCCATAGTCCGTAGAAGCAAGGCTTAGGCCTACTATATGGTATACTATAAGATTTGGTAGAGGATTTGTTTTTATATTGCTTTCTCTTTGCAGAGCACTGATCCGTTAGTAGGCTCTTACGATCCCCATGGGATAAATCAGAGTGGTGATACTCTGTATTCTTAAATCGCCACATTTAAATACCATATTACAGATTATTTTTAGTTCATATGCGCGTGACTCGAGCCCCGCACTACGGTATTTTGGTCTTCTCTCCTTACACAGTAACACCCATGCTCAATATTCAATTGTGACGACGCATTAGTGTCTCTTAACATTTAAGTATCAATCGGTGGTGGTAGTCACTTACCATCAGGTTTTTTATGTAATTAAGACCCTGCCAAAAAGAAGGCCCTGCCAAAATTATACTACTCTGCCTGATGGAAAGCATACTCATTGCTACTGCAGACTGCAACAATGCAGCATGGTGACCCACACTACAGCGGCCTAGAGATGCTTCTGCATCATTGTGCCACAGGTTTCGCACTGGCCAACGTAACACTACATCACGAACGCGTTCTAACTTCATCACCATTTTACTTTGATCTTCTGTGCGAGGGTAGTACCGCCCCTATCGAGCCGGCTCAACCGTCCTGAAATCAGTGTGACTCTACTACCTTGAGAAACACCCGTGACCCAATTTCATCATCATCATCTAAGCTGGAAGACGTCCATTGCTGGACTTAGGCCTCCCCCAAAGCTCAACAACCGGTCCTGTGTTGCTCTCATCCAACGGCTTTCCGTGTCACGTGTATATTACTTTGAATTATTAAATAAATTGTTGTTTTTTTTATGGAATAAGGTCCAAACGAGCAGACGTATCACCTGATGGTAAGCGATTATCACCGCCTATGGACACCCGTAACAGCAGAGGCATCACAAGTGCGTTGCTGGCCTTGGGAGATGGGGAGGGGGATGAGGGGAAGGGTTGGATTATGGGCCTCCGGTATCCTCACTCACTCGGTGTCACAACGCAGGCGCTGTTTTCTGAGCCAGCGTGGCTCTACCACGGTATAAATAATTGTTTGCAGTTCCACCACCCCCAACCGCTGCTTCTACAGCTGGTGCAGACCTAAGTGGTAGCACAAACCCTGATGTCGTCAACTTTATTCAGAAGCAAGAAGAATACATCGAACAGCTGGAAAGAGAAAGCCAATACTGCAGGGTATGTAGTTCTGATCGCTGTTGGTCATGTTCTTCCGTTCTCATGCCCGTAGTGATAGAAGCTATAGATCGATAATAATTCAGCCTGATGTAAACCAGAAAAAAGTTTTCTTTGAAGATTTTTTTCCTTCTAATTGTTACTTCTGTATGAAATAATTTCCTAGCATGAACCAACTTTAGGTAAATAATGATTATATTTTCTTAAACTTCTCAATGTGTCTGCACAAGCAATGTCTTCAGTATCCTTCTAATTTACTTCCAATTTACTTTTACGATCTTTAATTCTCAAAATGAACGGTTAAAGTTAAGTATACTTAAACCTATATGACCTAGTTTGACATTTCTACTTCGAAGTCACTTCAAGTTTGAATTTATACATTGATTTTATTCTTTTGATAAATCTAGATATTCTGTGCATCTCCACGACAAGTTTTTAAAACATCCAATATTATAAGGTTTGAATACAATACAATTTCGTGCAAATGTATTTTTACCCCACTGCGAAAGATTGTTGTTCGAGTGTATGTATGTAGCCTCCTTTGGCACGCCCTAGAGCCGAAACGGCTTGTCGTATTTTAATGTGAGTGGTATCAATAGATTCGTCTTAGAAAGAATTTTTAACGGTAATATATGCTTATGATTATTTTTTATTCAAAAAAATAATTTAATAAACACGATAGTTATTCACGCAGTTAGGTTTTTTAAAAATAATTTTACTTGTTTTAATTCATTAACAACGATATCTGGCATAACTTACAATGAAATATTAATTAGGATTATTTCTAGGATGAGCTCAATAATCTTCTTGGAAAAGTAAAAGAAGTGATATCAGAGAATGAACACCTTCACGAAGCACAAAAGAACAAGTTGATCTCTCGCATGTTCCACTCTTATGCCGGTTCTGAGAGTGACGAGTTAGATGACCTCGGTGACAGTACTGGTTTGGATAGTGATAATAAGGTAAGTAGGGATTCAGGTGACCCTTGTCAATAAATAGGTTGCTTCAATAATTTCATTTTTTCCAAGTTTTTTAATACGCGAGTATGCGAGAGTGAGTGTGTGCGTGTGTCTGTAATATGTATGTGTTGTTACAATAAATTATTTTAAAAGGTTTAGAAAATACACTTCATTTTGGAACATCAGAAGCTCCATTATTTTTTTTTCTCTTTTGTCTTCTCTTAAGTTTTAGTTTGAGTTTGTATTCAAACAATAATTTAAGTTCAAACTCAACTTATATTTATCATATAGATGCATGAATTAAATTATTTACCTGCTAAAACTATCCATGACACTTGTAGTGATATTTTACATAGGTAACTCCATCAAAAGGTCGTAGATCTACCAAGACCCGCTCCACTAAACTGGAAGGGCCCAACATCGTGTTTGAATCCCGCATAGCGGAGCTAGAAGCTCAACTCACACAAGCGAAGATTGATTTGAAGAAAGTTCAGGTAATATTGTAAAAAATGATCTTCTGGATTTTTTTCCTGCCTGATTCATTGGGTAAATGGATTATTCTGAAAAGATTTCGGCAAGGACCCGTCCGTTCCTAGGGTCACACATCAGGAAAATATATCATGGTTTGTTGATTACCTTTGTCATTCGAACATGGACCTTTTATTTTGAGAGTTCTGTTTATTTATACCCCATTTATGCACTTGGCTGTCCTTTGAATTACAGGTATTTAATATACATTAGGTCTTTGCCTAGGTGTCCAGGATCTGCCTTTGAAATAGTCTGAATTTTAAATTTGACCCATCAGTTTTAGCCGTTTGGGTCTAAATGTGTGTTGTATGTTTCTTTAGGAGGAAAATAATGAAAACAAGCGTAAGCTGGCCTCTGGGCTCGTTGATTCAACTTGCCTTGATGGTTTCAAGCGGCAGATTGAAAACTTACAAAGGTAAGCTGATGGTGAATTTGGAAAACTATTAGTATAGAATTTATTATTATAATGAAAGAAATGTTTCGTTATAAAAGTGTATCCAATATTTTTATTGTAAATTTGACTGGAATTTCTAACTCAATCAGGATATACATGAATTTATTGTCTATCTCGTTTCCGTGAATCGGGTTTATTTGAGCTTTAAACTCAATACTTTTATTTCGCGTATAGTGTAATATTTTTACTCACATTTTTATTTGTTATTCAGAGACAAATCGTCCCTGGAAACCCAAATCTCGAAACTAAAGCTGAGCTTGGAACAGAAAGATGACGACGGCAGATACAAGCGAGGTTCTGATGTAGTGGAACAACAGCTCAGGGACGAGCGAAACAACCTGGAAACTGAACTAAGGAGGCTAAAGGTAATAATAAACAATGTATTTAGTAATAAACTTAATAAAAATTTAAGAAGATTTTTTTTATTGTAATTATAAGGGGCCAACGAGCAAACCTGATAGTAGGTTATAGAAATCTTTCACAATTCGTGAAATTTCAGTCCATGAAGCGAGACAAAATCGTAGCAATTGAGTTGCAATTAAAGGCCCTTGGTCAGTTTGAGCCCCCGGTAAAATACCTTCTCCTTGAAAGTCAACAAATGGATTTCGTGAGACTGGTTTTCTGAGACTTGGTGGTATTTTGGACATAGCCGTGGAGGTAACAATATTGTAAAAAATATTATCTTAGCAAAAAGAGATGTGATGTTGAAAAGCAATAAAAGATAAATTCCTAACACCGATGTTACTTTGAGGCCGTGATATCACTCTGGGCGAGCCTGGCTCATACATATGTATCATCATCAACAGCCCATAGCAGTCCAATAACTTCAAGGTGTGTCCAAGCATGCAAGGTGACCATTATTTTCTTTCATTCAGGATGAGTTGGCCAAAGAGCGCAGCAAAGTCCGTGAGCTAGCGGGTGAAGGAGCTCGACGTGCTATTCAAGAACGGAGTGCGGCTGAACAGCGTTACAATGCTCACTTTGATGAGTTGCAACATGACCTGGCAGCTCAATATGACAATGTGGCAAAATTACAGGTCGGTATCTACTTTCCTGGAGATTTTGCCCCAAAGTTTAAATATCCAGAATCTTCAAATTTACACAGCACCTCGAACTTAAACTGTACTACTGGTGTATTAACTTAGTTCTATAAGAAATGCTACGTACCTTTTGCGAAATTAAATCCAGTCACTAATGTATAATTAGATTTTTATATCATTAACTTTTAAAGAGGTATCAGCGACTTCGATCATCACACAATATTTGTCTTGGGTGAGAATTGAACCCAGCAGGCTTAGCACACAGGGCCACTAACTACTAGGCCGTTTACTAAATAAAGTAAATATGTATGAAAAATCAAAATTACTATGACTTATATTACATTCAACAGCTGGACTTGGAACGTCAACGTCGGGAGGAAAATGAGTTAAAACGAGAGATCTCCATGAAGAATGCGGCCATTGACGAGCTGAAGATGGAACTGAAGAACAAAATGTGTTTGTATATTGTTAACAATCCATTCAATTACTCCCTGGGATTCGCAATTTTTTTTAGATATTAGTTGCCAAACTCTCTACTGACTCTACTCTGCCTCATGGAAAGCATTAATAGAATTCAAAATTGGTGATCACCATATTCAATCCGAACATGGATAATGCAGTATTTCAAAGAAAGGATGGGCTACCCTCACAATGTATTTAGTTGAATACCTTTACGTTTAATCTATTGTATAACATGGACGTTTGTCTATCCCTTCACACATTTTATTTATCAATCAACAACCCATAATGTCCCACTGCTGGGCTCGGGTCTCCTCTCAGGAGAGGGTTAAGGCCATACGTCCCCACGCTGGCCAAGTGCGGGTTGGGGACTGGCAAGACAACGTTGTGGCTACGTAATCTTACCGTTGGATGTTTTTTTTTTTTTTTAAGCCGCCCGAAGGCCTCCAACTAAGCTTCACGACTGTTATCGTATGATAACAACCGGGACCGAATGCTTAACGTGACCTCCGAATCACGGAGACGCTCATGGTAACATGCCACCAGCGGTCACCCATCCAGGTACTGACCGCGCCGTCGTTGCTTGCCCTCGCTGATTGTTTCTAATCACCGAGTGCAACTGGGCTATTTTTTGGCTGGGATTTTATTTAAAGAATGGAAAATGGGGTTTCGTTGTTAAATAAGGATGTAAAATATCGAAAGTGGAGAAAGCCAGAACTGACACTACATATAACATTTATTTAAAACTTATGTTTTAGCATCTTTGCAAGCGGATCTGGTTCAAGCTCATGCTGAAAAGGCTTCTCTTGAAGAAGAGTTAGCAAGCGCCCGCCTCGCTATTGAACGTAACCAAAGACAAGCTAAGCATGAGACTAATAGACTCCACTCTGAGGTAAGTCATCATTATCATCAACAACCATAAAATGACCTCTTTTACCGTGGGAGAGCCACGCTTCGGCATGAATGGGCCGGCTCGACCGGAGTGATACCACGGCCTCACAGAAAACCGGTGTGAAACAGCGCTTACGCTGTGTTTCATCGAGTGAGTGAGGATACCGGAGGCCCATACCCCAATCCAACGCCCCCTGTCCCCCTCACCATCCCCCTTCCCCCCAGGCCGCCATAGTGTGGGTCACCATGCTGCATTGTTCTTTTTCGCATTGAGGATGGTGACCACCACTCTTGGATTCTGCTCATGCTTTCCATCAGGCAGGGCAGAGTCATTTTGGCAGATTAAATATATAAAAAAAAAAAAAAAAAGAAAAAAGTTTACTAAAATTTCTAAAGTTATGGGTATCCATTGGTCTTCAAGGTTTTAGTTAAAAATAATTATATCATCTAAGCAAAATGTATTCTGAGGGGGAAGATTCATAAGTGGAGCTAATATTCATATAATATTTGAACTGCCTCGGTGGCATAGTGGTAGTGTATGCGACTGCTGTGCCTGATATCTCGGGTTCGAATCCCAGGTCAGACCAAATGTTTGTATGATCTGAAAATATTTGTTTTGGAATTTGTGTGCTTTCTATGTATAATATTTTTGTATTTACACAAAATATATATGTATTTATATCAGTTTTCTAGTACCCTCAATACAAGCTCTGCTTAGCTTGGAATTTAATGTCATTGTGTGTTAAATGCCCCAAAATATTTATTTATAAATATTTATAAGGCGTCCCGTCTGCTCTTTTGCCTTCTATTAAATGAAAAAATAATGGTTTAGTTGTTTTTCACTCAGGTCCATTGAAAAATAACAATTTGAATGTTTTTATGCAAATTTCAACGATTTGACCACAATAAACATGAAATATCAAAGATTTTGCTGATTTGATGACCATTAATTTTTTTTTTTTTTTTTTAATATTTAAGCTGCCAAAATGACTTTGCCCTGCCTGATGGAAAGCATGAGCAGAATCCAAGAGTGGTGGTCACCATCCTCAATGCGAAAAAGAACAATGCAGCATGGTGACCCACACTATGGCGGCGTGGGGGGAAGGGGGATGGTGAGGGTGGGCCTCCGGTATCCTCACTCACTCGATGAAACACAGCGTAAGCGCTGTTTCACACCGGTTTTCTGTGAGGCCGTGGTATCACTCCGGTCGAGCCGGCCCATTCATGCCGAAGCGTGGCTCTCCCACGGTAGTATCATAGCATAGCATATTGCACTATTACATTATTTTCTGAAGAAATGACAGATGAATTGTTTAATTTTTTTTGTTTATTTATTAAAAATTTATGCACTTTTGTTTATTGGCGGACTTAATGCCCAAGGCATTCCCTTCCAGTCAAACTTAGGGTGGTGTTGAAATCTTGTTAGGTAGGTGATACACAGAGGTTTCCGTATGAAACTAACTGCAAACAGTACACACAAAAAGTATAGAAATACTTAAATATACATAAACACGTAAAGAATACATATCTTAAATACACACACAAATAAATACATATATAAATATACATACACAACATTATCAAATATTGTATAATTTTCATTTCGTTTGTTAACTGTATTATTTATGACCTTTAAAATTCTTAGATCGATCAAATATTAAACTGAGATATACTTATTACGAGGTTTCACTTTTCTTTTAATTTATTTTAGATTCAATCCCTTCGTCAACGTCTGGATCGTGCTGATGCAGATTTAGTTCATTCACGTCGCGAGAATCTACGCCTGTCCGAACAGATTGCTAATCTTGAGAAAGAGGTATATAACTTGTCTTGAAATTTGTGATTGTCTCACTTTTTCTAATAATTGGAAAATACCCTTCCCTTAACAAAGTGTCGTATTGATAAGTAAAGATAATTTCACAGCAAACAATGAAGAATCTAACTCCCATATCACCGGAGAAGAACAAAAAGGAAAAAGAACTATCTACGGTGTTGGAGTCGATGGAGAATAAACACGGTACGTACTTATCCAAGCTTCTTCAAACATTTAAAATTATAATCTTCTCAACTTTATGGTATATAGCATCATTTAATGGGTAAACTATTGATGTTTTGAGATATTCCTCAGATCACATTTGATCTTCAACTTCAAAACATTCATACTTTACCGTTTCATCTTTTGTGCTTGCATGTACTTCTAAGCTATGAAAGGGCTTCAGTTTTTCTTAACTTTCAATAGTTTATTCATCAGATTGTTTGAAACTTGCCCTTGAAGTAGTGTCCACAGATAACAGTTAAAGCTAGAACATTTGGTTCCACAGCTAAAACGGTGGCTGAGTTGGAGTCCATGATACATTCACAAAACAGTCTGATGGAGAAACTCACCGGCGAATGTCGTTTGCTCACAGACAAGCTCGACGACGCAAATCGTAGGCACAAGTACGAACAATTCCAAATCTTCTAGCATGATTTATAGCATGTACTTTAATAGAATCACCCATTTTAATGTTCATTGCTTCATTTCATTACCCATTTAAAGTATCTTAACGTCGTGCTGTGTTTTTATTGGTAACAGGCAGAGCGAAGAGTCGCAGCCGATCAGACGAACCAATCAGAACACAGCGCGACCGTTCAACGTCTCGCGATCGAGTTCGCCGTTCCAAACGCCACTCCGAAAAAGAGTCCGATTCGTCGAATAAATGTCCGCCAATCATAATCGGCCCATTGACGACCAATCAGGATCTCGTTGACACCAAAGGAGAAACAATATACAATCTACCACTTATGATACAACAACCCTTTTTACTTGAGAAAAAGGACCCAATTAAAGTTGACATAAGTGTAAAATTGATACCTAAATCAAGAAAGAAGGAGAAGAAAAGACGAGGAGCTCAGATTGATGAAATTGTAGTTCAAGCTGATGAGTTTAAGGGTGTTAATAATAATATTAGTATGGAGGTGTCAGATAGAGATGTTCATGTCCTGAATGAGACGGTAGAAATTATAGAAGAACACAATAGTGATGGTAATGTAGTTCAAGATGATGATAAAATTAGCGAAGAGGATCAGAATATTGAAAAGAGTAATGAACCACAGCTGGAAAACGCTTCTACATCTTTAGAACCGCAACACGATCTTGATGATTCCGTCGTTCCTATGAAAACTGATGATAAGATATTAGCTGATGATACTAAAGAGAATATTGACGAACCGAAAGAATCTATTTTACAATCGGAAAATACCGACAGTATAATGGAAGAAACTGTCAAAGAGAAAGATGGAGAAGGAGAATGAAGTGGTTTAATAGAGTATTTTGAGATAGAATGAGCAAAGGAATTGACAACGTGAATCATGTATACAAGTAGAGTGCGTAGTTAAGGCTAGATTAGATTTAAGAAGCACTGGTAGTGTTAATAGTTTATGTATTATCATTCATAAATATGTTATTCTTAAAAAATAATGAGGCAATCGTTAAATATTATTTTAAATGTTTTTCAAAGTTTATATTGTTAAGTTTAAGTTCTCCTTTCTAAGGGGAGGCCTTTGTCCAACAGCTCTTGATTATAATGATGTGTTGTAACTTTTTTGTGGATTCTGATAATAGCTAAAAATCATTAAAATGCCTTAAATTTATCAGAAAATACCACTTGACTACCAGTGTCATATATTTTAAGAAACTTATTAATGTTTGTGCAATGTAATTGAAATGTGTAGCGCTTTAGATGGTAGGTATTTATCTATTGCGTTTTGTTTAATTTTAACATTGTTTATCCTCGGTGTTGTGAGAAAGTACAAAGTTATAACTTTAAATGGGTAATGAAAATGTAATGTGCAATAAAACAATTCATAAAACATTTTTTTTATAAATTAATTTGTAAATTTCAAAACGGCTATAGTATGTTTTTCATTCTGA
Organism: Hyphantria cunea; assembly: GCA_003709505.1. Lineage (NCBI taxonomy): Eukaryota > Metazoa > Arthropoda > Insecta > Lepidoptera > Erebidae > Hyphantria > Hyphantria cunea. The sequence goes on from PKRV01002300.1 coordinate 1,005,774, forward strand.
TCTCGGCTATAGAAAGGATCCAATTCTGAATTCTCGATTTGCATTTTAAAATATGGATGAAGACTTTTCAAAAAGCATTTTTGGCTTTTCAACATACACGACTTGGATTGGTCCAATGTTCTAAAGACTTGGTAGATCATTATTATCATCAGCCTATAGCAATTCACGGCTAGACATAAGCCTCTCTTGGAAGATCAAACAACAAATGTCAATGAGAATTGGATTATTTCTTTAGTTACTGCTATGGTTTTTTTCGAAATTCACTCACAAATTTCCATTTCAGAGCAGAAAGAACACAATTGCTTTGCAGAAACGCTGAACTAATGAGAAAGCTTAGAAGCTTATGGTGTTCACATAAGAAGTATTGCACCACCATTACACCTTTGCGAAGCTACACCCCACTGAGCGGCTACCCCAACAGTCGGGCCTCTTACGACTTAGATCGCACTTACTACACATCCACCCCTAATACTTATAGGTATAGGTTTAGAAGAACAGATAGCCTGAATGATTTAAGGGATGACGTGGGTGGTTTGACCAGAAATCTAAGCGATCTATCGATTGATAAAATATTTGATTCCGATAGCGATCCTATTAAGGTGAGTGAAATATACGAATATAATGATCTTGTTGCAGCTTTACTGAGTCGCATGCTTTTTTGGCTTGTTGTTACTTTAAATATGCATGTTTTAGATTTTTTTAATAATAACTGACGATGTTTAGGTGCGTACATAGGATCCAAACGATAGGACTGAAGATGATGTGGTTTTTTAATTCAATCAAGCTCTGTTATTCATAATTAGTAGGGAAGTAACTTGAAATGTCTGGTCTAAACTAGAAAATAATTCAAAAACATCTTCACAGGTCAAGATATTATCTGAAGACTTTAATTTAGTTGAATTGTGATTAGAAATCACACAGAGATGATGTTTAAAGACAGTAGTCTTGAAAGTTATAAATAAAAGACTAGCTTTTGACCGCAGCGCTGGTCGCATGTATGTCGGTTGTCGCAGTAAAAGTAGCCTAAGTCTTAATTTGCTCAAGAATCAAAGTATCTCTAAGAATATTTTCATTCAAATAAGTGCAGCGATAAGCCGTGAAAACCTAACAGACGACAGACAGTTAACCTAACACTTTCGAATCCACACCAAAATAATAAATTCGAAAGTAACTCTGTTTGCCTGCCTATCTTTTCTGGCCAAAAGCTAGTTTATCATATTAGTATGGAGTTTGAATATGCCTATTATTAAGCCTTGTCACGTTGTGTGTTTGTGTGTTAACACGTGTGTGGGTGCAGGCAAGAATTGGCCACTCTGCAGCATCAAGTAAACGGCCTGACGCTCTCATTGCAGACACCACATACACCTAGCAATTATCAAGGTATGTATGTTAAATATATGATGTTACCTCAATCTTAAGCTTAAGACTGATTTGTTGCTCTAGCGGACTGCGTCGACAAATGCTGATCAAGAGGTCTTGGGTTTGATTTCCGGGTCGGGACTAAAATTAATATTGAGTTTTGCTGATGATGGAAATGCTTTTAATAAGAACTCGGAGATTAGAAGTTGGGGTCATAACCTCATTGCCTCGGGGAGATTCTGTTCCCGAGAGAGTGGTTCAGTCCTCGGTCGTGTAAGTCCCGGTGGTTTCTCTAAAACAAATTCTTATGCTGCCACTTGGCCTCTTATTTGTAGTAAAATGTTGCTAGTGTGAGAAAATTACTAAGAAATTGCCAACATTGGATTGACTCATAAAATTTATTTCATTCAATAGTACCTCGTTTGTGTTAGGTCACTTTACAACTCGCGATTGTTGAATAATATCGATAACATTTTAAGGTAAACAAATTTCTACAAAATTTTATATAAGCTGTCTCTAAAATTTCAATAATAATTTACTTTATTATATTTTTTAGCACAACCCACGCGCACAACCTCATCAGACAGAAATATTGCACATTCCCCGTCCAACAACGGACACGACTATCCCAGAACTGAGCCCTCCGGACACCCCACAGACGAGCCGATCGGACCAATCGCAGCACTCTCAACAATCAAACGAGACGATCCCTACGAAACTCCGGGAATAACTGAGGCTAATGCAGAACCCAAAAAAGAAACGCATAACTTTGACCATGAAGAAAGAAAAATCTCAGAAGAAGCCCAGCTTGCAAGAGATTATGAAGATTTAGAACTTCATAGAACAGAAGAATCGAAACACGAACCCGAAAATAACATCAAACAGGATGCTGAAAAACCAATGGAAGTTGAGCCAACGGAATATGAGACCCAAAATTATCCGTACGATCAGAATTATGAGCATACGCAAGAAACCATGGACCCTCAATATCAGAATCAGTATGATCAGAATTACGAACAGCCATATACTGAACAACAACAATATGAAAATTTCGAGCAATATCCGCAACAGTTTACTGATCCAAATACGCAGTATGACCAACATTACGAAAATTATGAAACAGATGCTAACTATCAAGGTGATCAGAATTATGATGCTTCGCAATATGGACAAGAATATCAAAGTGATCAGAATGCAGAAACTGATAGTAAACTACACAAAGATGCTCTACAAAAACAAGATGATCCCAATACAGCACAGATAGTAAAAGAGAAAGGGTTTGAACAAAATGGTGGCAGCAGAACACAAATCGAAAATAATCCTAGCGAAAGTTAGCAATATTAATTTAGTTTATATTGTTTTTGTTTGTGCAATAGTTTGTTATTAAAGACTTTTGTTTTACGTATTCGTGCTAGTTTGTATTATTAAATTGTAGATAAGCTTTTAATGTCAGTTAGAAAAGAAAATACATTTTTAAATGGACTATTTTAATTCATTACACACCCTGAAAAATGAGACATACGTACATTTAGAACCATAGATAAGAGAATAAGCGAAATAAAAGCACTGCACAAATTGTTAGAAATAATCAAAACACTATTACATAAATGAAAATTATATATTTGATTTAATTTAAAGTGTTTGCCATTGTAGACTTTGAAAACAAAATGGGTTAAAACTTCATCACAGTTCTATAATACATAAGTATAAAAAAAAGTATTGAATAATATGAATGAAGCATACTCGGTGACATAGGCATAGAACAAAAAAAATAGAATAAAAAGATAGCAATAGGCGAGATGACTTATTTTGAAAAACTGTTTTATGGTGTTTGGAGGCATCTCTAATTGACAAAAACAGTTATATTTCTTCAAAAAATAAAGTTTTCGTAGGAAGAAATTGCGATTTCAATTTAGATTTAGAAAATGCTCGGTGCTGTCATGGCGTCCTTTTGTGTAAGATGCGACGTCACTATATGTCAACCATTTTTTTTTTTTTGACGCGTTGGAATGCCTTTAAGCACTTCGCTCCCCCCCCGCGGGGACAGGGGGTTAGCTTTGTGTGGGACTCCTGACTAACACCAGCCAGACTACCCACTAAACCACCACGGTGTGCCACTCTGCGCCTGAGACGGGAGAGATCCGGGAACCGCTTTCTTACGCCATCCGCACTATATGTCAACCAGTGTCAACTATAGCTCTTAAAACCAATAAAGAGATCGTCGATTATATCCGAACAAAGAGAGTTTTACACATAAGTGACGTAACTCGCTACGATTGATGTTCAACTGGAAATGGTGGATTGCTGTATTTTGTAGTTTTATTTTTTTAATTAATTATTAATCTTGCTCTAAATATGAAAATAAATAAGATTTTTGTACTCTATGAACCCCATTTCATCAGATAAATATACGAGTATAATTTTAGTGGTTCTTGGTTAATGTCGTCATTCCTATTAAAATAGTTTTAAAAGTAACTACATTTATTACCGTACGTATCTACATTTACTATTGACTACACGGTTGGCCTAGTGGTTTCAGTGGTCGCCACACCGCTTCCTACTGCGCCAAGTGTTGTGGGTTCAAATCCTACATGGGACAACACTTTGTGTGATCCAAAAATTGTTGTTCTAAGTCTGGGTGTACTTTGTGTCCGTTTCATGTATGTTTGTAAAGATCCCCGTGACACAGGAATGTATATTCCTACTGCGGGAGTTGTCTTTTCTATACATATATAACAGAACACCGTTATAGAATACAGGCCGTACAAAGAAACAATGGGATCGTCTTTGATAATTTAAGCTTGAAATAATAAGATTGAAATAATTTAAGTATTAATTAATATGAAATTAAACTGCTAAGTTCAAACTTCTTGTTTCTCTCTATAATATCAAAGATTGTAACGTACTACGTAAATTTATCAGAAATAGGATACTCTCGTCTATTTATCAAGTTAATAATTAATGAGTTTATGGTAAGCAAGAAAAAATTATATAAGTCTCGCAAACCTACTTAAAATTAAATCCTATATCGCCAATGCCTACCCATGTTTTTGACCATGTTCATGGTTATTACTCATCATCGAAAACATTTCCAATAACTTGGCTTTAATCGTTTATTTGAAAGGCAATTATTTTGAGAATAAATCCTAAATAGGAGTCAGTAATACGATTTCATGGATACAGTTTCCAGAGAATATTGATTTGATATTTATCAAACAACAATAATTTGGAATGTGTTAGAATTACATACGCTCTTTACGGATATGTAGTTTCTGGCCTTCCGCAAGTAAATTCCGCCATTCACAATGAAAATTGTTTTGAACGATATTATATTAATTTGGGCTGTTGTTAAAATCTCGGCGGTGAGTAAATTATATAAACACTATGGAGAATAATAATAATGAGTGGGCCCGACTGCAATGATAACCCTAAAAATTTTAAAAGTTTTATGTCGGTACATTTAAATTTAGTATACATTTTAATAGTAAAATTTTGAGGCAATCAGATTGTTTTTTTTTTTCACCGCTAAATATGTCTTTTAACAGACGCAACCCAAGAACACACAAGCAGGATATACCAAAGATTCTGACACCTGCGAGAAATACAATGAAAACCTTCAAACGATGTGGGCTACCTTATCTAAGTATATTAACTCTACGGATTCTATGGACGAACAGGCTTTGCACAACATAGCCAATATTATACAAGCGTATCTAGATCATCAAAATAATCATAAACAAGATGTAGTATTCCAGGCAGAGGATACAACGGTAGACAATCAAACGGATGATAACATTACCAGAGTTTTAAGAAACATTAAAAAGTTACTTGGGACAGACGACGCAATTACAAAAATAAAAGAAACGGTCCTGGTAAACTTTAAGCCAAGTTATGGAGAACAAAGTCCAGACTGTAAGCAGATAAATGAAGATAACATATCCTGGTCTATTTCTTTGTCGTATAAAAATTATTTAGAAAACACCAAATGCCGCGACAATGGCAGCCCTAAGTTATTTGGGGTGAAGGCACAATTAAGAAATCAACAACAAAATTCAATACGACACATTCATGATTTTTATGATTATGTTGATGAAAGTATAATCGGTGAAGCAGAACAGTTCCATGAAGATATGATACCGATAGTTATAAATTTTCATTCACCTGGCAGGATTAATCAATTAAAAAATACAAGGATTTTACAAAGAGTTTTTGGAGGTTTAAATAGACGCTCATCACAATCAGTGTTAGGTGATAGTTCAAAAATAGCTGCATATACTGAGCCTCGAAATATTATGAACGAACAATTTGAGGAATCCTGCATAAAATATGCAAATAATAAATTTTTGAAAACACTTAGAACTATCATTGAAAGGTACAATAATTTGCGGGACTGTGTACATGATGATACGTTGAGAACGTCGAATGAGATAACAAAAACACCCAGAGACTTCAGATACACTGAACCAATGGTACGCGTAAGTGACAATAATATACAACTTATTGCTAGTATACGACCTGGTCAACTAAAACAATTTCGAATTAATAATAATTTCGGCAATAACCTGGAAGCATTTGAGCGTCAGAAACCACCCAAGACATTATTTGTTATCCGTGGACCTTCCTATACTAGTAAATTATTATCGCAACTCACAAATAAATTTGGCAATTTAAGCCCACCACATCACCACCACGCATATTACTCGTCTCAAAATAATGAGCAACAAATAAAATATCCTTTTGACTATATTCTAAATTCAGGGTACAAATTTGATAATAAACAGAAATCACTTTTGGGTAGCCCAGACGCAAATTTACAAATGACAAACAAAATCCTGAACACACAGAGTGCAATGTGGTCAAAGGGAATCAACAATGGAAACAACATTAATGAAAACGGACAAGTAAATATTAAGCCTTTTTTGGATACGCAGGGGCAAATTAGTAGGACAAGTGAAATTTTAGAAAGTAATGCTAAAGGAAGTGAGTTACTAGACACTAATAATGTAATAAGTAAAGATCTATTGCAAGATACAGAAGGTATTAGTTTTGATACAATAAACAAAGCTCCGACCGAGCTTCAAAATTTCTCTTTACGCGATACACAAGTTGATTTAAATAACACTATCGATGAAAATGGCTACGTAGAACTCTTATATCTTATTAAGTATCCTAAATCAACCATATATCAACTACAATACATTGTGAAAAATACATTATCTTACGATGATTTTATTAAAGTTGCTAGTCATGTGTACGTTAACGATGAAAACAAACAATTAGTGAAAGTACAACGATTCTTACCAGACAACAGTATACAGGTTTTACTTGAAAATTGAGAGTTCAAATCTCCATTAGCCATTCATGATATCATATATAAAGGAAGCAAGAGTCGAGATATTGAACGCATGAGCGGTAATATTAAGACTGAAAACCAAGAACACTCTGTTTCAAAACTGGTAGCAAAAAACAAAAAAAGAAATGTGATGAAATGCCTGGACGATCATGTTATTTTTCTAAAAGAAGCTAAAATTGTTGCTATTAATCCAGTTTCCTTGCAGGAACACAAAACGCAAACTGATGTTGAGCAAACATACTCTAACGTAAGAAACGAAATTGAAAGTGATACAAAAAATTACATAGATCTTAAAATTAATACCACGGGTTCCTTACAAGAACAGGAAGTAAAGCCAACTAATATTATGGAGATAGATTCTATTCGATCTGAAATAAAAGTAGTTCCTCTAAGACAAGATGATAACGTTAAAACTTATGTGGATCAAGAAGATTCTATTCAAAAAGACTTTATTAATTCTGATACAATTCATGGAGAATCTCTGCGGAATGCACAAATTACAAGTAGTAAATATCCTACAGATGCCATCGAAGGAGACAAAATGCAAATCGATGATTCTTTTGCAAAAAATGAAAATAAGAGTAAGGATACAGCAGCTGCTATTGAGGCAAACTCTCATAGACTTTATAAAAATGGTAATGATCTGTATAATAGCGACTCCTAATAGATAAAAATTAAGCCGTAGTTTATGACGTACATTCTAGAACTGCAGATGAGACCGTTAAAACTCGAACTCGAATCAAAATCAAATGGTTAAATACAAAAGCCGAAATAAGTAATGATGTTAATAAAGTGAGGTTTTTGCAAAAACGATTTGGCACTAATTTTAACTTTAACTCATCGGCAGTAACCAATGCGTGTGACGATCAGGTTGATATTGAAACAGTATCAATACGTCACGATGAATATACTACGAAAACAATCTTGAATAGAATGTCTTATGTGTACCAGAAACTAGATTCTTATAAACCAGAGAGTGCTGCTGCATTAACTTTAGGGATTAAGTTTCTTAAAGGGAAAAATAAATTTAATTCTACTTTTCAGGTGAAAAGAAACAAGCAACAAGTAAATACATTACAAGCGTTTAATAATACGTAAATTTATTTTTGCACAGGTTAGTAGATACTATTTAAGTGAATATTGCTATTTCAAAGAGATATTTACATATTTGCAAGGATACTTTACGATGTATTAAGCGTTCTTAATGTTTGGGAATCAATTAACGATCTATTTTTCAGAATTTGAATCATTTCGAGTTTATAAATTATTACCTTAATATGAGACTTACTGAATGACTGACTAAAATTCGTCTTATTGACTTGTACAAGCATTGAATTTAAACTCTTTTCTCATTTCGCAATAAAGTTTTGGAATTACAGTTGAAATTACCTGTATAATCTTATTTCCTACACTTAGTAAAACAAGTCTAAACTTAGTTAGGCTAGTTTCACCACCGTGGAGGCGCTCCTCGAGTGGGCAGGGCGGTAGCACGGGACCCTTTCCATCCGACTGACGCTTTCCGGGCACGGGTGCTTCGCGAGTACCTGCACTCGTTCGTCAGGAGGGAACTGAGTCCCTCCTGCCACCACTGGCAGTGAGGACTCGGCACAGCACACGCTGGCGGTGTGCCCCGCTTGGGCACCGCACGCAGTGCCGGGCCCTCACTGCAGTCATCGGAGAAAATCTCTCACTGCCCACCGTCGTACGCTCCATGGCCGGTGGCGAGAGCAGTTTTACCGCGGTTGCGACCTTTTGCGAGGCAGTCATCTTGCGGAAGGAGACGGCGGAGAAGGCCCGGGAGGACTACCTCTACTCGGACCCGATCGGCCACCGTCGAACCGGGCGGCGGAGGCGCGCCTTCCAGTGCCTCATACCGCCCTGGGTGTGGACGCGGATGGCAAGACGGGTTATCCACTTCACAGGCCAGCCGTGAGGAGACGACGTTATGCGTGTGCTACGTCGCCTAAATTGAGAGTTATTAACATCAGACCGTGCCCGGTTCAGTGCGGGCAGGCGCTAGGAGGGGTCTGGACGGCGTAAGAATGCGGTTCCCGGATCCCTCCCGGCTCAGGCGCAGAGTGGCACAACGTGTGTTTTTGTCGGTTCGATTCCGACACACCGCCCCACCGCCCCTACCCCGTCAGGGTGAAGGCCCGAGGGGGTTTCCACATGTAAAGAAAGGCTTATTTTGACATTTAGTGGATTTTCCCTGTGTGGCAAAAAGCCAACTGCTGGCTTCCCGCTCATTCTCAATTTAAATGCGTATAGAACAGAATTGTTTAAGCTTGCTCCACTTGCGCCTACACAATGACGTGAAATAGTAACAATGCCAGCCACCGCGCCTTTAACCAATCTTAGAGCAAATATTTTGAATAAAGAATATTTCAAACAAGACGCGAGTGAGATCGGCAGCAAATTTTGGAATTGTGAATAATACGTGCAATTTACAGTTTTAACAATAATTCAAAGTGACTAAATAATGCCTAACAAAGTAATTTACTATTTAATACCTTTTGTTTTGATTTTCTCAGTGTTATAAATGTAAAATTGACTGAAAAGTAAACGTAAATGCGTACTAGTTCGCCATTACTAAACTTTGTTCCATCATTGTAAAAGCTAAGATGTTTGCAAATATATCTTGACTGTTTGTATCGTGTGCTAACATAACTCAAGTGACTATCAAAAGTATAATCGAGAGAATCGGTGCATTAATTTGATATTTATTCATATATATACACAGCAGTAGCCATTATTCTAAGCCCTATACCTATATGTATATAGTTATATGATTGATTGGTTACTAGTGATTTTTGATCAATCGATTGGATTGGATACGGTATGTAAAAAGCAGAACTTTGAATATTTATTGAAATGTCGGAGGACGAGAAGTTTTTAAGTTTAATTTAGATTTGTTTTATTTAGTTTATTCGATTATTTGAAACTTCTAACTGAGCATTAACTCGATAGCAACGCGAAAATTATTTACAATATTAATGCAGTGGAATTGCCAGTGTTAGCAACAAGGAAAACGAAAGGTAAATAATATAATAATCCATTTGCAATTTTTTTGTAAGAAATAAATAAGTACCTAAGAAATATGCAAGTGGCACAAGCGTTGGAAATCTGGCTCATACTTTCTTTATGCATAAAATTATAAAGGAAGAAATAACACAAATACTTATGACGATAAAGTCATGCATTAATTTTGTATCGCAAGTTATGTCTCATCCCTAATATTGGTGCCACCGTCGTTAGCACTGTTATCAGCGCCAAAATGATGAAAATCATGGTGGCTTCATTTAGATTACGACTTAAGCCGTCCAGCGTACTTGTATTAACAGAGCTCAGTGATTAATCAATATACAAAAAACCTTTGACAACTAAAACCATTCTAAATTCTAATGTGATAGGTCGGCCATTTTTTTTTGTACAGTTGTACACCACTTCGAGAGCAGTGTGGCGTAGATTACGTATCCGAACTGCGGTCAACTTTCCCGATTACTTCGTAGAGTAACTTCGCGAATAGTGTGGAGGCCTACTAAACCATCTTTGGAACCTACAATGGCCTACTGCGAAAAAGGGACGTTTTTATCCATATACAGCAAAATTTCTAGAGTCCAGGTAAAATAACACAGTTGTCTTATTTTAATTTTAAAAGTAATGAGGAGGAACGGGTCATATGTTCCCCCAACTCAAAGGGAGGATCCTCCGACCAGGCGAGGTGATCATGCCTGGCGGGCCACTGCCCAACGGTTGATGTTGGGAAGTTATATATATGTTAATCGGCGCGAGAACTTCTATTGCGCGGTTTAAGATAGTAGCGTAGTTCGATGTTTCTTCGGTAGATGGCGCTGTCATATATTTTTATGTTGACGGTGTATGTGGAAGTCGCCACAGTAATAGTAACGAAATATTACCACGCATAATTTTTTAACATTCATTCCGTCGCAGCTGGTTGTTAGTGTAAAAGTACAGAAGTCGATGTAAATAATATCATCATTAACAGCTTTAGATTGTCATTTAAGTTCATATTCAGTATATTTCTGGTGGTTTTGAGTTTTTCCCTGGCCTACTCAAATGTCTTGCTGGCGGTAGTGTCGCGCTTTCGGTCGTTAATCTTGACTTATACCGGTTAGGTAATACGTTATCCCAGGATTAAAAATATCCAAGGTTGCCTGGAAGAAATCCAAGGTTGCCTGGAAGAAATTGCTTTTTAGCGATAAGGCCGCCATTTGTACACGGTGATTCAATTGATGTATTATGTAAACTATATATTTATGTAAACTGTTATATCTGTTATACAATAAAGTGTATTCTATTCTATTCTAGTCTATTCTACGTTGGCTGGGGCTCGTATACCGTTTTTATGTATAGACCGACTCAATACTATGGTCCTTTCTCATAGCTTTTTCAAAAAGCCAACCCAGATCTTAATACTGTACTCGCATAAGTTTTTATTATTTTTATTTAATCAATGTTTGTTTCGGTATTTCATCCCAGAGCGAGTCTTAGGAAATTACGGTCTCGTCTAGCTGTTAAGTCCGACGTGTGAAAATAACTGTAAAGACTTATTAACAAAATAATTATCACTTTATTATTATTTGCTGTCCAAAAATATGTTGGTGTTAACTTAAAACTTTTCTATTATTCATTTTCATTGGTACTTTTATTTTAAGTTCAACAAGTTTTCGTGTGTCCTGATGTCTAACACTTGTGACCGTTTTTCCTTTCGTTTTTATGTAGAAAGCTCTTTCGCTGTTTCGTTATTATTTTTTTCTTACCTGAGAATCTTAGAATTTTTATTTACTGCTTTTCTGGCTTTGTTAGCCAATCTCTTGCCTCAATAGCAATGCGAAAATTATGTGCAGCAGTAGTGTAAATATGTGACTGATTGTAGTCTATGACAAAGATAGATAGAATATGCTGTCTATTGTTTCAAAACGCGTTGGTTGTCAAAATTGTCATTCAATCATTCGTCAGCGGTCAATCTCATTCGTTATCCTCACATAGCTCACAATCACAAGTCTCACGTCGCTCTCACGTTGTTGTGTTAGAAGTTATTGATTCACAACATTGCAGTTATTTAATAGAATAAAGTGTTCTACATTCTTCGAAATGGTTTGCGAAAAGTGTGAGAAGAAATTAGGACGTGTCATAACTCCGGATCCATGGAAAAATGGCGCCAGAAACACCTTAGAATCAGGAGGAAGAAAAGTAGGAGAAAATAAAGCTCTTACTGCAAAAAAGGGACGATTTAATCCGTATACAGCGAAATTTCTAGAGTGCAGGTGAGATAACAGTATTGTTTTATTTTTATTTAAAAAGTAATAGCAATGAAATATTACCACCACCATATTTTAACACTTTGCAGCTGGTTGTTACTGTGAAAATACAGAAGATGATGTGAAGAATATCATCATTAACAGCTTTAGATTGTCCATTGCTGGTCATAAACTGTTCATTCGAAAATACTAACATAATATAGTGAATAACATAAAATTCCCAGGATTCAAAATGTTTCCTTATCATAGGTATTCCAATGGTCTTGAACCAGTTGCCTCTATAAGTGTTCGGTTGGTCACCAAACACTTCTAGTCTACAACATTTCTTTTAAATAAATATTATAAAACATTCTATTTGTTCGAATTTCAGTGAGACAGTATTTTTCTTTCCTGTGAACTTGATATTTCCAACTTATACCTTTAATATAACAAGAATTTGAATTGAAAAGTGTTAATAAAAGTGTTTTGTCGCTTTCACTGAAGAATAAAAGTTCATGCTATGTATATAAATAATTCGCATGTCACTATGGATACCAAAATTATCTAACTGGAATGCACTTATTTTTAAAGTGTATACCACACATATCAATAGGATAGTTGATATCACGCTTTTACCAATTTGATATTGTTTAAGCAACATAATGATAATACCCTCACATATCTCATTCTCGGCCATCAGATGCCCAACTAGGCAAAGTCTATACTATGGTAACTAGATTGCTGAAACATACTTTATATTTCTAAACATGTACATATTTTGAATTAATTAAACCCAGACGGTGAACAAATGATCATATTCAACACACAGATTTGTCCTGGTTGGAAAATGACATATTGAGTGGATCACTAGAATAAAAGGCCTGTTAGGGAATAGTAATCCCACACACTTGCGACCTGTGCCCACTTGGTTGGGCGTAAACCCCTCAGCTTGTCTTTTTTTTATATATTTATTGATACAACATATACAATACAGGTGATAGCTATAAAACATCATAAAACCTTGGCAGGTTTGTCTGGATGTTCAATCACTTTTGAGCAATCTATTAACATACTCGTATATTCATTTACAAGTATCTTAAAAACCAAAAACGAATGTTTTCATGGTAGTACCAATAATTGACTCAAAATACCGATCAATAGGAAACCGGTTATTAAGCTGTTCGCTGCTTGTCCCGGCCGATGCTACCTGACTATGTAATGACGTTATGATATGTAGTGTAGTTATGCAGAGGGAGTGAAACACTATAAAACAGGATGTTGCAGTATTTTCAAATTTTATTATGTTATGGAGTTAAAGCAAGGAAATAAAATATTTTTTGTACTTATATTTAGTTCTTGTCCCGTTATTTTCGTTTTTATGTTTATTAAAATGTCATTAATGAAAGTTGGTATTAAATATGTGTTCAGTCATTGTCCGTAATAATTAGTAATCCTGGGTACTTCTAATTTTGAGTGAGTTATTTTCTGTGTGTTCTTCAAATTGATTTACAAAAACTATTATTTTCAGCTGAATTTTTTTGTTCAATCATTATAAAATATAGCCTATATCACTAATGAATAGACTCGCTTTTTGTTAGTCAACCAATTTTTAATATTGGATCAGTACTTCCGAAGATTACCCCCTAAAACTATGCAGTATTTGTCTCTTTAAAAAAAAGTTATCAAATTCTTAACTCCTAATCTAGACACCCGGTATTGTGTCAAGCCAAGTTTAAAGACAGAATATTAATATTAAAAACAGAAACAGATTTGGTGAGCAGCACCGTTTCTATTATTACATGAACCAAATTGAGCTACTTTTGTTACTCATAACTGAAAAACTATTTCACATAGACATGTCAAATTAGGCTCATATATACAACACTGACCTTCAAGATTTTTGGACATTGATATCTATATAACCGTTTCAGGTGTGTTTATGAGATTTAGAAGATTTATATCTATATAACCGTTTCAGGTGTGTTTATGAGATTTTGAGGATTTATGTAAATCCTCTCTAGACACAAAGAAATTATTACTATTTTTATTATTATAAACATAAGGCTATCTTAGTAGGTACTAAACAATAATTCATATATGAAAACTACGCAAGTCTAACTAGGCTTCAATGTATTATCTTAAGTATTAAGAAGAAATTACGTTTAAGTTTTTGTTAAAATTATTTCATGTTATAATAAATAAATTTCAGGATTGACTATTGAACTTTGCACCTATTTATAGCTCACTTCTTTTGTCACTGAACTGAATAATAAACAAGGCAAATATCATAATAATGAACTTGGGTCTCATTACACATTTTCTGTGATCAAGAACTAATTTTATTGTATGTAAATATTTTTTTTAATTGTGCTTTTTTATTTTCAGAATATGCCGTACAAAAGTACATCAAGTGGGCTCACACTACTGCCAGGCATGTGCTTACAAGAAGGGTATCTGTGCAATGTGCGGCAAGAAGATATTGGACACAAAGAACTATAGACAAAGTTCTACGTAACATTGTTTATTGCTAGTTATATTTTAGGGCTTAGCTCACTGATGTGGCATCACCATTTTTAAATGCCTTTAAATAAAATGATTTTATATCTCAATGAATGTAAAATCTAATGAAACAGCATATTTGTTTTGTAAATAAATATTTTCAAGCTCGGTCTAATGCAAGCACTATGATTTACAAATGTACAAGTGGGTTCACACAACTGTCAACCATGTGCTTACAAGAAGGGCATCTGTACAATGTGCGGAGAAGATGTCGGACACAAAGAACTATAGACAAACTGCAGAAGTTTGTACCAGGGTTTCTTATTATTTATAGTCAAGGGTTTAGCATACTGATGTGGCTTCACTGCTATCAAATGCCATAAATAGTCCACTGCTGGAGACAATACCACTGCAAACCTAAACCCTCCTTTCTAAGAAGAGTCTAAGAAAGAAGGTTTTGGCTTACTGCACCATGCTGGCCAGACTAGTTGGTGTAGAGTTTGTTTCAAATTATTCTTCTCTTTCCTGTGATATTGTCTTGCTGCCCTAGTAGGCTTTACTTTCGAATACTCACGGGATGATTATCGAGTGATGATGCTCTGTATTTGCAATCTGCCACGACACAGACTAACATAATAGTAAATAATAATACTTGATTGTAAAAACCAATAACTTCCAAAGTAGCGCTAGCTGAGTGTGAGCAGTCAGTTCCTAATCACAAGCAAAAAGAAAAAACCAATATTAGACACTTAACTAACTATAAGTTTGTATAAATGGTTAGACATTATATGTATGTGTGTGAGCATAAAGTGTGAAGATATATAATTTGCTGCATATCTGAGACTATGAGTTAAGATTTATATCAAGTTATGATTTATATATCATAATTGAAATGTAGTACAGCAGAAAATTTAGTTTTGTATCTAATGTAAATGTTGTAAATAAGTATGTTTAGGCTATTGTTTAAAAGTATTAGTATTAAATAAGTGAAAAACACATATAGTACTTTTTTATTATTAAGAAACTATTAGCTCCCGCTAACTTACAATTGACAGCATTACTAAAGAATTAGATGCCGTTGACAAAAGTCTGCCCCACGTTCATTGGTTATGAGATTTTAAGTCATGGTCCGTTTTACCGGGCCATAAATAGGTCCACAAGAATTTTAAAGCTTCTATGTATTGGCTACGGCATGTTGATCTCTTCGGAGAAACCAAAGGTTTTGTTTGTGCGATTATGAACGAAGATATAGTACAAATCGCATGGTTGACATCTGTCGGGAATGCCACCATCCTGGGCAGGCATATTTTTTCTGGTTGTTCTCGCCTTATTAACTGTGAGTATTTTTACTGGCACAACCAAGTAGCCAGAAACTTGGACCAACAACTTGCCTTAAAATAGCAACTTGTCAATTTAGAGGTGGCATACTACACGTATGTAGACGACACCATAAAAATGATAATGGTGAGGAATAATAAAATAAGCCTGATATTTTCGTGCGAAATCGATCGATATTTTGTAGGGTGCCGTATATTAATCACGTGAGGCTGCTTATAAGAGGAGGGGTTTGACAAAAATCACTAAATATTACCAGGAGGTAAGATTTCGCGTATTTATTTTTGTTGTTTCTTCCGATAAACAATATCTGCGTAGTGTATTATGTACTAGTAAGATATTTGTTCCACGCATGATTACACCATTTCTCTAATATTATTTTTGTGCCAGTTAAAATCTTTCTGTCTATATATTCTTATCATGGTTCTAAATTTCAGAATAAAATTTGATTATATTTTATTTAAAGGTAATATATGTATAGAATTACACGTGATGTAGGTGGAGTGGGAGAGGTAGATTTAAACCTCACCACGTATCACCAAGAGGGAGACCAAAAAATGTTAAATACATCACGCGATTAATGCGTCCGTCCGTGAGGAGGTCCTGTCTTTATAGCCCTAAGCACGGGTTTGTTGGTTCCTGTGAGTGAAAGCGAAATCGGTGGTCTAAGGTCTAAGTCTTCAAGTCTTGAAGATGATCAAGATGATGGAATTAATGATAACCAATGTGGATGACATGAAATGGGAACCGTCTTTCCCAAAAACAAAAAACTATCTCTCGTGGTCTACTCTCATATCTATAATTTTCATCACATGTTCGTTGTTTTATGTCAACTTAGAAATGTAACGTGCTTATATTATACATGTATATAATAATAATATACGTAAATTCCGTGACAAATATTTGCATATCATACAAACATTTGGTCAAACCCAGGAATAATAACTCATTTGTCGCCAAAACGAACTATGGACCTAAACAGGTACTACAACAACATTTTGAAAGGTAGTATAGCCACGCTGATTTTAGCACGTGCGGGTTGGTTCGACCGAGGTGGTATGTGGCGATTTCCACATACCGGGAACAGAAACACTACAGCGCCATCTACCACATATACACTTAACTAAGGAGTAATGTACTACACGAAGAAACTACCAATCCTACATCACGCAATGGAGGTTCACGTGCCGATAAGCATATGTACAGCATCCCAACATCAACCGTTGGGCAGTGCCCCGCCAGGCATTATCGCCTCACCTGGTCGGAGGATCCTCCCTTTGTGTTGGAGGGACATAAAACCCGTTCCCCCACAGGTACTACCCTCGTACAGAAGATCACGGCAAAATGACAGCGTGCGTGTGCGGTCGTGTTTCGTCGGTAAAGGGGAGATCAGAGGCCTAATGATGCTGAAGCAATTACTAGGCCACCATGATGCATTATGATGGTTGCATTGTCTGCGTTCGCATAACTAAGTTACACACAACGCCATCTGGTCATAATAAACGCCCAATCTAAGCAGAGCTCGTAAACCTTAATAACCTAAACTTTATATTTATATTATAAATTTAAAATTTTGGTATAAAGATAGATGAGGCATTGCAGAGGCAGGGGAGAATCAAGTTAGCTCCATGCAATTGGTGCAGCGATATAACGGCGAGCAGGCACTTTCGAATTAATAATTTTAAATATTATTTGGAACTTTTCACAGTATTTATTTCGTATCTACCGTTAGGTATTTAATTTGTAAGTTGGTTAAAAACCTTTAGAAAATAATTACCAGTGTTATCAACATATCCTAAAGGCTGGTAAATAAGTAATTGTCGATATTAATCGAACATGTTCCACATATTTATACGCTTGTAATATTAATATTCAATCAAAATTGTTGATAACAAATCTACCAACTAATTGGCGGGCAAATTATTTAGTGTTGCAGTATTTAGAAACTGTGAATCGATTAATTGTTTCTGCGACTCAAAATGATTATTCATTATTTACTTTTTTGTATCACAGTCCTTTATCGTACTATGGTATGTAACTAATTATTTAATTAAAGTTTAGTTACCTAAATGCTTACCTACGTTTACAAACCGCCAAATGGTTTTTAATTAATTGATACCGTCCTAATTTGAATAAGTTAAATTCTTATCTAAGAATCTATGCGTTTTGATATAAATTAGGTATATACATAGAGTCACTCCTATTTCCCAGAGGCGTAGGTAGAGACTATTGATCTCCGCTTACTACGGTTCTGAGTCCTGTCTACATTGCCTGACACTCCTCTTTTGCTTCGTGCACAGTTATCAATCGTTGCATGCATGCTCGTCGGTTCCTGGTGCTTTTCAATATTTATTTGTCTCACTTTACCCATCATTTATCATGTTTCCATAATAAAAACCGGCCAAGTGTGAGTCGGACTTGCGCACCGGGGATTCCGTACGAACCTGTGGGTGCAGAGCCCGTGTAAAAATCGATTTACCGTTAGACATGTGTCTTCGCGTCCTCGTTATGGCGGCGAGCACTCTGTGCCCAAACCTGTTCTTACACTTATACCCTTATTATACTATGGTACAATTACCAAATGCGCAAGCATAGCATAATAAGTGACGGAACATTATCATCAGTAATCATTCTTTTGTCATTAACAGATAACTTCTTATGCCGAGAAAACGGAAAGTATTATCTCTAATGGCGAAACCAGTGCAAGCTTTACCAACCTTCTCAACACCATCGTCAAGGTTAGCGAAGAAAGAGTGCAAGCTATGAAGAAAATGGCCACCTTGCATGACTACTTGATGACCAAGAATGGAGAAAAAAATGATTATTATTACGATTATGACGAAAGAAAAGATAGTCGGAAAGCCTCTTTAGAGGGTCATGAGGTGAGTAATAAATTATTCTGAAGACATTAACAACGATACACATAAACTGCATTAGATACCCCGAACATTGACAATAATGGTATATAATATTTGTACTAAAATTGTTGACTGAATTTTTGGCTTTACATTTTAAATTTTATCATATTTTACTTGTAGCTATGCCCTTTTTTTTCATCTTTTTTTGTGCGGAAATCCTCTCGGATACCACTCGAACCGACTAAAAACCGCACACCATATCGGGTACTAGAAGCCGGGGAACCAGGTGCACCCTCCCCCCTCCTGTGTGGGAACCCATATGTTCCCGTTACTATCCCTTTAGGCACGCACGCTCCGCAGCGTCCGCGCCTCCATCCGAGCCTGCTTCTGCTAGGATGACAGATGGCCTCATCTGTCACCCTTAGGCTTGCACTTATGGAGGGCGGAGATCGTTTTGCGATCTCCGACGCCCGAGTCACCTTCGGTACCTGGCCCTTTCCCAGGCCTGGCGGGTCGGTAGAGTTCTAAATCTCTCCCGGTCCCGCTCCGCCGTCTCCTTAGTAAGCATAACTTGCTCCCAGAAAGAAACGGCGGAGTTCCGCGCGCTCTCGCTTCGCAGCATGGCCGTAATCATGCTACCGAGCGAGAGAACCCCCACCCCGATAGCCGCCACTAGATCACGCCTCGGCTCCCCCCACGCCGGACATTCTGCCAGCGTATGGAGCGCCGTATCCATGGTCTGGCCATCGAAGTGGTGGC
Organism: Hyphantria cunea; assembly: GCA_003709505.1. Classification (NCBI taxonomy): domain Eukaryota; kingdom Metazoa; phylum Arthropoda; class Insecta; order Lepidoptera; family Erebidae; genus Hyphantria; species Hyphantria cunea. The sequence goes on from PKRV01002300.1 coordinate 1,025,198, forward strand.
ACTCGGGCTTTGGCTCCTTACGGATCAGACACAGGTGATCTCCGAAGCATCATTTTACAGTGATCACCTGTGTCAACCAGGGTCCCGTGAGGCCTCCACTAGAGCCAGTCCTCCATAACGGGTCTTACCACTGCAATAACGGCGTGCACAGCCCTCGGTTGCCCGAGCCGTTCCTTCGATTCCTCCACAAGGTCCTGGTGGAGTTGGGATTTCTGATCTTCGATTTCTCTAGTCTCAGGACTCCTACCCAACTCCCGCGCCTCCTTGCGCCATTGATAAAAAGCTGCAAGTGCTCTCGCCTCCAGTTCCCAGGGTGGAGTTCCGGCCAGGAGACTTGCCACCTCAAAAGAGATCGTGCGGTACGCCCTTACGATCCTGATGGCCAGAACCCGTTACGGCCGTCGCAATGTCGCAATAATGCTTTCCCTCAGTGCCTCCGCCTACACTGGGGCCCCATAAAGGGCTATGGACCGCACAACCCCCGCGTAAAGTCTCCTGCAGGAATCATCGGGCCCCCTCATTGTAGTTGTGCCCCTAAAAAGATAATTTAAACAACAACTTAGCTTTGATTCAAATTTGTTAATCAGCGTTAACTTTCATAGTGCGATGTATGATAATCTTCTTACTACGTAGTTCAAATTGACTTCACTAGGTGGCGCGTAACTACTTTTCTATATCGAATCGATGACGAACGATTTTTTTAACTAAGTTACAGAACCACAACACACCTTGGAGGCTCATTATCATATGCGACCGTACTAAAATAATCAAATTGATCATATAAAGAAAGCAATGGCCAACAGACTGACCAATTAAAATACTACTGTTCAATACACTACTGCACTCGCTAAAGTCGCCAAGGTGTACACAGCACTGCACAAAGAATTCTAGAACAAACTGTCAAGCCACAAAACGTAAGATTTGTCCTTCAACTACAGTGTCTTTGCCGGGGAAGAGCCATGCTTAGACACGAATGGCCAGGCTTGACCGGAGTGATACCACGGCCTCACAGAAAATCGGTGTGACACAGCGCTTGCATATGCAGAACGAAAAAAGACGACAACCAAACAAGTATCTAATGGTCAAAATTAGTATTTACCATTAGTACCTATTAATAAACTTTATGATTAAACTCTGTCTAACTCCATTGCTGCAATTTCCAAAACTATATTTTCAGTACACATGTCCATTGTCCGTTTTAACCTGTCTTTCTGACCTTTCTTCCTTTCATGGTCAACAGCCGACCTTCACTGATTTAATTTAACTAGTATAAAATATTTTTCATTTGTCGGTTCGAAAGCCTTAATACTGGACTACAAGAGAATTTGAGGGCTTACTAAAAAACATTTCAAAATGAATGTATACACGTAGAGCCTTGAGTACTGATTCAATTATTTTATTCATTTCTACTCCGAAGCACTTTATTTGGTACCTATTTTACAATGCAATCAATTTCGATGGTTATTTTATAACGTGTAAATGTCAGAAGTAAAATGGAGCGAAGAATTATTATTTATTTATACTTTGCTGGATTTATGTATGAAGTATGTAATTTTTTGTTATATAAATGATAATGATCAGCTTAAAATTAAACTTGCAATACGAAAATGGCTCAGATGTTCGACTGTTTAGTCATGCAAAAGACGACGATCGAACGATGTACAATTAGTAAATTCGTTTTTTCTGCCATGGACATATACATTTTAAAAACAGCTAAGACAACGTTTCTCTCCGCACAGATTTACATAGACGCACAGAACAGAAAAAAGTTAACATATTCAAAAACGTCGTTTTCTAAGAATCATACTTTACTTTGTCAAAATAGAGCGAATATTGAAAGACATTTCAAACACAAAGAAATAGCGAGATCATGGACCTATTGCGGTGGTTTATAACGAATCCAGAAAATAGAAAAAAATACGGTTATAAAAAACAAACTACACTATAATAATTAAACACTACACCGGCCGAACGCATCCGCATTACGCTAAAGCCTATCCTGGGCATCATTGGCTCTAGAGTATTGTGAATTAATCTGGGCTGATACTTAACATTCACAATCTAGTTACCTATGCGCCCTTAAACCTTTTAAATAACTAGAATAATGATAAGCTCAGTTTTTAAAATTAATCGTCACTTACACTTATTTTAAACACATATTTTTCCAGAATAAGTCAGATTCAGTAAATAGCGGTTTATCAATAGAGGATTCATTAAGTACATACGACTCAAACGAACCACCAGTTTCCCAAAGACAGAAAGTGGAAAAAAGAGATATCTATAAAATATCTACTGATATTCGCACCAACGACTCTAAGAGCGAATTAGTTAAACTTAAACATAATTTTAATCCTGTTGAAGTAATGGATCTACAAAAAAGTCAATTTTATGTTGAAGGAGATATTTTTCAAAATACAACAAATTTATATATAAAGACAACACACAAAGAAAATAAATATCAAGGTGTTACACGTAAAAGACACTTTCGTTTGCATAAAATAACGAAATTAAAGGATAACAGTGATTTCTTAGTAAATAATAAAGTAAAAAGACTTCACCCACTAGAAAGCAAAAATATTGTACCCCTTCCAGATGTGTCTGATGAGTTTAGTACATCTAATTCAAAATATCTTTCTAATCTGACAGAATCAAAGAGTTCAAAAGAATATGAAAAGTCTGACATAATTGGTAAATATTCTAAATTGAATGAACCCCGAAACTCGAGAAATTTTGTGATTTTGAGAAATCGAGAAATCATTCTCTCTGAGGATAAGGACGCTAAAAATGTAAATTCAGAAATTCCTTTACAAAGCAAAGAAATCGATATTGCTTTGGAACGAGCAAATCATTTACTGAAGGAGCAACAACATAAAACACAAAATAGAAAAGCTTCACAAAATATTCGACTTCCACTGACGACAGGTTTTGACACAACAAAAATTGAAATGATTACAGAACTTCCGACTATCAATAATGTAAATGAAAACTCTAAACCACAAAAGGATAGGTTTACGTTGACAATTATAGACATTGATGAAAATCAAGCTCAATTTAGGTCTGAGAATTTATCTAATATTCAAGGTTCTACTTTACTAGATATAGATGAACCTAAAGATGTGTCGTCAATGTCTAAAGTCTTCCAGAAGAATGAGACTGACAGCCTAAAAAGCACACTGAAACCATCTCTGATTGCAAAACAACAACTTGTAGAACTAGGAACAATTAATACAAATGAGAAGAAACCGTATGATCTTGGTATCATAGTTGGAAGTGGCCAAAAAGTGAACGTTCTTGGAATTAATTCCATTGCGCAAACTGAAGACATTCCTGCTAATAAACCTAATCCGAACACAATTCAATCTTGGAGTACAGTCTTATCTAATAAGCCTGATTATAAAAACAATTTTAATTATAATCCTAGTATAGTAATGGAAACGCAATCTAAGATATTAAGAAATAAATTTCATGCTCCATTAAACATGAAGGACATCCGATATAAAATTACAATGAAAAAGAAAAAAGTTGATCTTAGTGATGACTATTCTGAAGCAGAAATGACAGCAGCAGATAGTAACGAAAGTGATGAAACATTAGAGGGCAGATTTACTAAAGTTAGCGATCAATCAGATCATGAGTACTCAGAATCAATAAAATATATACAAAAGGATAAAAGTATTGGTAATGTTTTGAGATATTCTGGAACAGGTATTAAGTGCAAAAAAACATTAAGAAGGTGTCAGAAAGCGTGCACAGAGGCGTACACAAATGTTTGTCAACGATCAAAGTGCTCTCCAAAAGTTGAAAGAGATCTTAAGTATCAATGCAAAAAAAGTTGTGATATTACATTTGGGAAAAGAAAATACAGTTCCGAAAAGTAATCCGCATTCATTTCAATCGTCTTGAATTGTTACTGTAAATGTGGAAAGAAATACAGATACGGCAATACGATTTATAATCACTAATAATGACATATTGATATATATGTTTCATTTATGAATTAATAAGTTTGTAATAAGATTGTGCAGATGTAACGGTAGCTTCCTTTTCCATTTAAATTTACAAAAATTACAAACTATTAAAAAATGATTCAGAATATTTTTACTCAAAACTGTGACACTGCTATAAATAGTTTTCTATCTCTGTTATAGAATTACGGCCAGTTTCATCGTTTGTATTACATTATTAAACTATTTATGTTCATGAGTAATAAACATTCAGTCAGTATCATACTATGTCCATGTGGTGAAGAATTAAGAATTGGAGTATCAAAACCCCTATTTATCCCATGTGTTTTACGAGAGCCGACTAAGTAAGTGAGCGTATACTGTAATACAACAATGGAAAGAGAAAAAAACTTAAAACTAACCCCATACCAAAACCCAATGATCGACGTGGCGTTGTAGACCAAAATCTTTTTTTAAGAAGAGTTCTATGTCTAGCAATGGTGTATAAAGGTTGTTGATAATGAAGATTATAAGTATGTACCTAATGAGGTCCCGTTTCTTTCAATACGTAGTACAACTCTTTACCTCGAGGGTATTTTTCAATTTTTCGATATCGCTTTTGGTTTTCGAGATATCGTCGATTCAACAAGAGAAGACGCCGAAAAAAGGTGGCATTTTTCGTCATTTTTGCATTTTTCGATTTTTGATGTGAAACATCTATAGCCGCACGTAAAATTTCTGGCGTGGCGACGCATGCCGTGGCGACGCTTCGCCACGCTATATGATTGTATATATATACAGTCTATATGCAGTAGTGTGTACGGTGTGTCTTTATTGGTTTTGTAAGTTATTCAACTCAAACTAACATTGATTTTAGCTGGGGATTTCAATGTAAATTTTGCAAAAGATGAATCAACCCAATTAATTACGTTTCTCCAAGAAGAATTTCAATTGCAAATTAATAACAATCCAAGAGAACCTACTACCAGATACGGATGCTGTATTTATTAGATATCTTGATAATGTTATGTTCAATACTTTTGTAACATATTTCAGTTACCATCGACCAATTATCACAGTAATACCGTCCTCAGAGGCAACGTCGAATATAACTATTACCGAAGTCACTGATTAAACGAATTTAGTAGTCACGATTTGATATAAATTCGCAAATTTTTGTATTTAATGAAAATAAACGTTTATTCAATAAATAGTCATCGTTATCTGGAAAAAAAATCGTAATATTTTATTTTATCATTATGACATATTTAGTTCCTGTCACAATCTGTTCTTTTCTGCATATAACTTTTATTTTTTTACTTTTTCGATATATTTTTTCATCCCCTTGTAACCCTTGCCGAGAGGTATCTTTTGAAATTCTGGTCACAACCTCTACCATCCACGTAACCCTAAACCTCACAAAACTGTAACAGAGACTATTGAAGCAATCGAAAGATCATGTTCAATGTCTATTTGCCTTTTATCCGAATTAGGATAGGATAAAACAATTAATACCTGGATTTGGCAAAATATAATTATTGATTTCCTTTCCCTCTTTTCTTCTTTCAGGAGACAAACAAAAGTAAAGAAAGCAGAACATACAAGTATGGCAATCATACGAAAAAAGATTCCACTAAAAACCGATCGGAAGTATCTTCAAGTGAAAGAGACAGTTCAGATGACACTGATGAACCAGATCTGCCACAACGAGAAACTGCAAGGTGTTATAGCTTGATTCATATTAAAAAAGGGAGGAGATCGTGTATTAAAGCCTGTGATAGGGCCTTCGAGAATGTGTGTGATGAACATAGGTGCACAAGTGCAGCGGCAAGGAGTGGAGAACGCGAATGTCGAAAACAATGCAGGAACCAATTCGATTCAGCATAGATAGAAAAAATGGCAGGGCTTCATACATGAATATTTGGGATTAAATTAGAACATGTTGTTGTAAAAAATATATTGAACATTTCGGCTTTTTAGAATCTCTTGTAAATTATTTTTTATTTACGAAAACTTTAGAAACTAACATTTGATTTTCAGGTGCACATTATTAGTTTTCTGTTAACTATTTTCTAACATCACTGTTTGTATTTTTTATTTTGTCAAATAATGAATGCATTGAAACAGTAGTATTTACGTAAAACTGTAACAAACATCCATTCATACCTAAAACTTTCGCGTTTATAATATTAGTAGGATACCATGATTGCCTTATTACTATGAACTATATTGAACTATAAATAATATTTTAGAAATGTAAAATATAAGTGAACAAAAAATTTTTGTAATATATAAACAATTAAGTTAAAAATATGTTTCAAAATGTATGATCTCGTTGAGCAGCCATGGTGGGTATAACTTGAATGAAAAGATACGGTAAATATAGTTAATGTTCTGATATTTAGTCGTAGTAAATAACGTGGTAAAATAGGGATTATGAAAATCTAATAAAAACCCAAAGTAGAATACGAAAAGCTTAAAAATAACTGAAATTATTAGTGTTGCTATTGACAATAATCGTGTAGAAGGAGTTTATAAACGTGAGGGATGGGAAACGCAACCTTCTCCCTGCTGCTGGCCTTGAAAGTCACCGCCTCAGAGTCGTAGAAATACGCTCTCGAACTAAACGGTTTGGTTCTTCCTTCCTGTGGAAAACAGTCAAAAACTGGAATTCACTACCAGCGCACTTATTTCCCTCCCACTTTAATCCCGGGTCTCATTAGGCAGGGCGTGCAAAAGCATGTCACTAGGCCGCCATAGTGTTGGACACCATACTGCATTATCTACATTTGTAATGAGTATGGTGGCTCCCACAGTTGGATTATACTCAAGCTCAAAAAGAACCCTTCTTGGAAATATTCACGAACAGAGATTCAAGAAGGTTCACCAAAGGAGTTTTCAAATTGAATGTAATGAACTTGAACACTATTTCGATTATTTTCTTTATTTCCGCTTAGAGCCGTTTTATGTGCACGCATTGTACATTTCAATCAATTCCAGCACCTAGGTGTTTTGTAATGTACACAAATTTTAAAAGAAAAATGTTGGCTACATCTATTTAAAAACTTAACTAATTATAATGAAACGAAGAATCATTGTTTATTTATACCTCGCTATGCTTATGTGTGAAGTATGTATTTCTTTTTTGTATTTTTTCATTGTTATATAATATCTAGCTTCGCGGCTCTGCTCGTGTATGTGTTGCTTAACGTAACAAAGAGTAGCCTATGGCCTTCCTAATGAATCAAAGTATCTCCAAGCCAAAGTTCATTGAAAGCAGTGCAGTAATTTAGTCGTAAATCGTAACGGACAGAGTTACTTTCAAATTTATAATAATTAGTATGGCTGACTCTAGAATGTGAAGGACAAACGTGCAAGTGGAAAACTATTTTATTGCCATTTCCTCCTTTTCATTAAATATAAAACAGAAGTTCGATTGCTTAATCGCACACAAAAAACTAAGTTTGTATAATTCGTTTGTTTTCTGCCATGCATATTTAGAGCTCAGCAACAGTTAAGATAACTTTTCGTTTCCGAACAGGCATTCGCAGAAGAGAAACAAAAAATAAATATTTTTAATAACGATGTTTCAAGGAACGACTTTGTACGTTTACTAAGTTCTTTGATAAAAGTAAATGAGCAAAGAATGAATGATATAGCGAAATTAAATAAATTGCAAGATTATGGAACTATTGCAGACGTTTTAAGGAGTCCTCAAAACGCAAATCGAAAAAATTTCATGATTTTTCTTTTATAAATTGAAACCTCGCTATAAAACTTTTATGTGACTAGTCCTTTTTATTTAACCTGCCTCATCGTGTCCAGACATGAATTTCATACAATACTACACCAAAACACGAGATTAAGAAAATTAGCAGTAAATCTACTTGACATGTAGTACATATAGTACTTACATAATTCTACTCTCACTTCAGACACAATAATGTATGTTTTCAGAATAAGTCAGATTCAATAACTAGCAGTATGTCATTAGAGGACTCCAGTACATATCACAAAAGAGTCTCATCAATTTTTGGAAGACAGGAAGCGACAAAGAAAGATCTTTATGAAATATTTGATGATTTTCGCACCAACGACCCTGAGATTGACCCAGAAATATTTAGGGATGATTTTAATTCACACGTTGTTGTCGATCGACAAAAAAGTCAACATAGTTTTGAAAGAGATGCTTTTCATAATATACAAAAATTTTACAAAAATACAGCGAGACCGAGAATTCAAAGTAAACATCCAAGTGTAACTCGTACAATTCACTCCCGTTTATATAAAACAGCCGATTCTGAAAATAATTTAGCTTTAATTAATAGAATAAATAATTTTAACCCTCGAAAATCACATTCACTTGTGACTGAAAACATTCCTCAAACACAAAATTTAAATGATTTAGAACCGAAGATACGAAAGCGTAAACAACGCAAACATAAACATATTAAGCCCCTCCCAGATCTCTCTGACGAGTTTAGTACATCTAACGCCAAATTTCTCTCGAGTCACAAAAAATCAAAGAATTCAAAAGAATATGAAAATACCGATACATTTGACACACTTGTAGATACACATAAAAATAAATTGCCTAGATTGAATAAACGACAAAAACCGAGAAATCACAATAACTCCGAGAGTAGGCATGAGAAAATGAAATATTCAGGAATCCCTTTACAAGGTAAAGAGTACAACGAAGTTCGTCACATACAACCTGAATTAGATATTGCTTTAGAACAAGCGGAAAATTTAACGAAACAAAAACAACATCAAAGAGAAAATAAAAAAAGTTTGCGTAGTATTCTACGTTCACTAACAACAGAATTTGTTCCAATAAAAGCTGAATTTACTACGGATGCTCGAAATGTCAAAAGTGGTAATGACAATTTTAAACCAATTAACGATGAATTTGCCTTAACAATGTTAGATATTAATGAAAACCAAGGACAATTAAAGGCTGAGGATTTACCTGCCCATGAACCGTCCTATTTGCTGGATATAAACGCTAACATGTATCAACACATACTGAGACAAGAAACTCCGAAACGTAGTAAGGCGTCATTCGTTTCTAAAGATCTTCAAAAGAACAAGGCAGATACATTAAAAAGTACAGTGAAATCATCTTTAAATGCAGAACTACAGCCTGTAGAAACAGGAATGGATTATCAAGATAAAGAAGAACCTGTAAATCACATCGGTGAAAAAGGTGAAAGTGACCAAAAAAATACGGATTTTTCTCTTTTAGCTAATAAGCAATCTGAAACCATTCTTGATACGAAACTGGATACGATTAAACCTAAAAATGAAATCTTGCGCCAGCCCAATTATAAAAACGCTGCTCCGTTTAATACGATTAATAAACCAAGTAAAGCTAAAACAATACAACTTAAAATAGCAAAGAAAAATTTTGATGTTCCATTAGTCATGAACGATGAAGAAGATAAAATTGCAAGTAAAGAAAATAAAGTTGATTTGAATGATGATTTTTCTAAAGCAGAAATTGTATTGACAGATAGTAATGAAAGTGATAAAAAATCGGGGGATGGGTTTTTCGTCACGCATGACCAATCAGATCACGAGTACTCAAACTCAGTACCCATAAAACACACAAAGAAGAAAAAAAGTATTAGTAACATTTTAAGGTATTCTAGAAGAGGTATTAGGAGCAAAAAATCGTTAAGAAAATGTTGCAGAGCGTGCGTAGGGTCATACACAAGCGTTTGTCGAAGATTAAGGTGTTCGCCGAAAGCTAAAAGAGATCTTAAGTATCAATGTAGAAAAAGATGTAAACTGACATTTGGAAAACGGAGGTATAGTAGTTCCGAAAGATAAACCTTTTAATGTATTTCTTTCATAACTTTGATTGTAATAGACACGTCTAGAGTAGAAATAAGTACAGGACAGATGGTAATGACAATTTAGTTTAGAACATAATGGCTCTCATGTGTTGTATATAAGCGAAACAAAAGTTGTTTCAAAGCCCAGTTAGTCATATGCTCATTTATACACTCACTCCTATTACAAATTCTTCTTCTTCTTCTTTTCTTCTTTTTTTAAAGACAACTCCCGCATTAGGAATATACATTCCTGTGTCGCGGGGATCTTTACAAACATACATGAAACGGACACATAGTACACCCAGACTTAGAACAACATTTTATGGATCACACAAAGTGTTGTCCCATGTAGGATTTGAACCCACAACACTTGGCGCAGTAGGAAGTGGTGTGGCGACCACTGAAACCACTAGGCCAACCATGCAGTCAATGCAAAAATTGATACTCACATATAAATTAATGATGTTCACATCATCGTCACATCAAAAGCCACTGCTGGATATGAACCTCTCTTTAGAAAAAAGGTCTACTATACGTCTTATATCACGCAGGCCAGACGGAATGATAAGGGTTTATTTTAAGTTTGCCTTACACTTTGCTATGATGTTGACCTGCGTAGTTTTCTCTAGTCAACTTTTACTCACCCATGGAGTGTAGTGGGCATAAGTTAATATTTATTCTTAATCCATCACCATACGGAGGATGTGTGATGATGAGAAATCACAACTATCATGTTCGATGGATTATCCGGTATGTGGAGGCCTCAGGCCAGGCGAGTGATCCACTGCCCAACGGTTGACGTTAGGATGTTGTATATATGCCAATCGGCGCGAGAACTTCTATTCCGCGATTCAGGATTGCTAGTTTCTTCGTACACAACGTTACTCCGCAGTTCAATATATCTTCGATAGATGGCGCTGTAGAATATTTCTGTTGCGCTGTATATGGATGTCGCCACAGGTAAATTGTTAGTGTGAATTTCAAGATTGCAGGCCTTAACCTTGACGACTTATTGCTAACCTTTAGCTTAGCTTATTTTCTATTCTAGCTTTTCTTCTTTCACATATTGACGGTATGAAAGAAATACGTTTGCTTCCTATTGCTCAAGTTGGACGACAAAACATCGATATAGCAGATCGGGCTACGAGCACGCCACAAATTACTTAGTCACAGGTCAAAGTTCATAGTTGGAGCCCCTAAAAAGACCGTTGACAGTCTTTGTACAAAACTTTAATATTTCCTAGTATTTGCGATGTGGAGATCTGATGACAGTCTGGCAGTGGTTTGGGAGGAACGTTCGGAGGGTGATCCCGATGTAGGTAGAGGCAATGAAAGCGTGTTATTTCACAATAAAATCCTTAATGCAATAAAACATAAAAGACAAAGTATATTTCAATAATGTGTTAGTTAGAGTTTAGTAAGCGTGACAATTTGATTCTTTTATATTATAACAATAATATATATAAATATCATCATTTAATGTATGTAATATACAAAATTATGCGAACAAGTATGAAATTTGGCATATGTGTTGCTTATGTGGATGACTGCAGAAAGCTAAATAAACTATAGTAAAATTTGACCGGGGCAACCACTTGTTGTATGTAGAAATGTAAAGTTTAATGTATCCACGCTTCAAATACTCAAAAAGTTCAGCAATAATGGAACTAGTTTTGAAACGCTAAATACGCTTCAAAAAAGTTTTTTTCCTATTTCTAATAACCACAATGTGTAGAGAGTGGCAGTGTACAAAGAAATCTTTATATACTATAAAATGAGTCCATTTTTTTCTATATGTCCTTATCGTTCAAACTATGCTACGGATTTTAATGCGGTTCTACCAATAGAAAGAGTGATTCAAAAAAATGTTTATAAGTACAATACATGCTTGCACGCATGATAATTATTATATTGTAGCTGTGCGAATGCGGTTACCAGTTGAGAATTAAGTCTAACACTCGATGCAAATGAAGTAAATACAACAAAACACAAGTGCAGGTTTTATTAGAATTAATTTAAAGAAAACTGTGTAGGTAATTTATTTTATTTCATTTGATTTCCAATCATTTCTTTGCACAACTGCAACAAATTTGTAACACAAATGGAATTTTCCCTTGAAAGTGTATTTAATTTAAGAGTTCGCGTTTTTCTTTCAACTATTATATTATTATTGTACCTCGTAAGTTGGCAAGTTATATTTATTTTATTTATTTTTATTTGTTTTGTTGCTGCGTCTACCTCGTTGGTCTAACAGTTAGCTTGAGTAAATACTAATCAAGAAGTTTCGATGACCGAGTCGGGCCAAAAGTGTTGTTGGGTTTTTCTAGATAAGAAATGCTTAGTGACAGCCTGGGATATGGATGTTTGACGATGTTTCACGTCCTTGCCCTGGAGAGCATGTTAAGCCGTTGGTTCCGATTCTCATGAGTCAAGTCAGTGCTGTCAAATATACTGAATACCAATTCAGTCTTCCAATTCAGTTTGTCCTCAGGAGATTTGCGGAGGTCCAATGCCAGTCACTACGTGGAAAAACTGACATTCAGGTAAAACCGGTTAATGATCTGGTTTTGGAGATTACAATTATGATTCTCTTTTCTTCCTTCAGGCGAAAAACATAAGCGAAGCAAGAGTATGGTACAAGTCTGACCTGAGTACAGATTCCTCTGAAAGTTCAACGGATGATTCTTCCAGTGAAGAAGACAGTTCGGATTACAGTGAATCTAGTCGGACATACATACGACCTTCTGTTAGAAGAGCGCTGAAGGCTTGTGTGAAAACATGTGTAAGAGCAGTTAAGATAGTATGCAATAGTCACAGCTGTACGAAAAGAGCGTTAAGGAAATTAAAACGTGGATGTAAGAAACAATGCAGAAGGAAATTCGTTATGTAGTAATTTATTTATTTTAAAACTTCACACGTGCACAACGTACAATGGCGGGCTTAATGCCCAAGGCATTATCTACTAGCCAAACTTTGGGTGGTGTAGAAATTTTGTGAGGTTCTATAAGGTAGTCTTTACTTACTTGCTGTCTCGGGTAAAAAGAGCATATAGTTATTTAGTAGAAAGTAATTAAAAACACTGTTAAGGCAGCGAAATCAATCGTTTTATTTCCTTGTGGTGACGGATTAAGAAGACAGTGTCGCCACTCCTATTCCTCCTATGGGCGTCGTAAGAGAAGATTTATGGTAGTAAGTTATCCAGAAAAACATTAATACAAATAACCCCGGCCCGTAACCTACCGGGGCTTGCGAAGGGATGGTGTGGCGGAATGGAAGGAAATGAGAAAAATACAGTTTGAAACTCAATCGTGTAATTGTAATATGTATATATTTTAATTTTTAAAAACTTGATGCTGACACAACGAAAAGAGCATTTAGTCCCCGAGGAATTCCATTTTACAACTTCTATTGCATTCTTTCTTCAAACCCATTTTCAACTTGGCTCTACAATCGTAATAGTCGCAAGCATCTTTCGCTGCTCTTTGGCAAGCTTTTTTGCATACTTTTGAAGCTTTTTTTAGACATCCTCTCCATGGTTTCCTTCTTAATATCACATCTGAATTCGATTCACCTCTATTATCAGAAATATCCTTAACATATACAGTGTCAGTGTCTCCGCCCTGAGTTGCTATTCTGTTTAGTTCAACGTTGTCAAGTGGTAACGCAATCTCGATATCTGTCACTTCATCGGAATCTAAGATTATTTCTTCAGACTCTTTGTTATTCTAAAAATTAAAGCAGATATAAATAGAAATAAAATGAATACGTTTATCTAAGATCGCAGAACCCCATGATATGCTCAGCCATTAATTAAAATATATATTTTAGTGAGAAATGTAGGTATTGGTAGGTCAAAGCCTCTTTTCTAACAAGTAAAGAATAGAATAGACTTTATTGTACACCAATACACATTATTATAAGCTAAAATTTAAGAAAATTTGTGCAATGGGAGGCCTTATTAATAATAAATAACAATAATAAATATTTCGGACATCTAACACACAGCGCCATCTAGTCCCAAACTAAGCAGAGCTTGTATTATAGGTACTAGATAACTGATATTACTACATAAAATTTAAGAAAATTTGTACAATGGGCGGCCTTATTGGCGAAAGCAGGCAACCTTTGGATGGACAAATTGACCTTGAGAAAGAAGTGAACGAAATAAAGGGTAGTGTAGGTGTTTAGGGATATGCTCATCAGTGAACAGACAAAGGACGTTGATGAAAAAACCAACTTTTATATATACAATGGGATTCTTCAGTAAGTTCATCATTATGATCAAATCAAATACAAGCTTTGACGCCACAAATCCTCATTCAATCGTTATATCACGACAGGTATTATTACAGCTTTATTTTTACACTTAACACGTTACAAATATACATGTAATTATAATAATTTATTCCCGTTTCATTGTTATTTGGCCCCTATGGATAAAATACTCCTCCATACTTTTCCACCTTTCCCTGTCTTCGGCCATATGCATCCAACTTTTTCCACTTATATTCATTACGTCATCCTCCCATCTTTTCTTTTATCTTCCCACTTTCCTTTTGTCTTTTGGGTCCTGCCGTATAGTTGTTTGGTAAGTCCATCTCTTAACCTCGTATCTTGACAGGAGCCCTGCCCATTTCCACTTCTGTTTTAAACAGTGTTGTGCATCACTTAATTTAGTTTTCATGTGGATGTCTGCGTTTCTCGTTTTCTATATCTTAGTTTCAGTATACTTCTTTTCATTGCATGTTGGCATGATGTTTTGTTCTTTGCTTTTTCTGTAAATACCCATGTCTGGCCGCTGTAAGTTAAGCTTGGGATAATGCAAGAATCCATTATAGTCTTTTTTACATTATGGTAGTAGCCCCTTTTAGAATTTCTTTTTGCTTCTTTTTTCTTACTTTCTATAGGTTTTCTGTAGTTTAATTGTTTTCTTATGACCGTGTGACATAATTTTAGTTTTGGGTGCGTCCATGTGTAAGCCGATTTTTTTGTTTTCAGAATTTGGTTTTTATAGCAGTTGTTGCAGATCCAAATGGAGCAATGTCGTTTCCAAACTGTGTGTTAGTTTGTTATCAAGTATCCATATGTCATAGTTTTCCCAATTAATGTTTTTAAAAAACCTCAAGTACAGCGATAAATAGCTTTGGAGACTATCCCTGGCGCACCGCTCTTCCAATAGTGAACTTCTCCCCTTGTCTTTCCAATTTTACTCTGCTTATACTTTAATCATAAATGTTTTTTACTACCTTCTGAAAAACATCTATGCTAAAAGCATTGTAGTGGTACTAGCGTTTAGTCTATAGTAAAGGATAGAGGTCTACCAAGTCATGCCTATTGTTTTGAATTGGAATTAGAATACGAAGATATGAATAATCATCTGTAAAGTGTATTTTCTCATTCAAATTGGCTGAGATGATAATAACTCGTCAAGTATATATAGGCTATGATTAATTTATTGCTCTTGTAAATTGAATTTTATTTTAATTATGTCAGTGTTATAATACTATATTGTAGTGTTAGGGCCAGTTTTCCAGATTCTGATAAAGTTCCAGTCATTTATTTGAAAGTTGAAGAAGAAAACAATATTATTTGAAATAAATGTAGTTATATAACATATAAATTCAAAGTAATTTATCAGGGACTTTATCAGTAAAGGGAGAAATGAACCCTGAAACTTATTGCTCTGTAAGTTTTCTAAAACTAAACAAAAGGCCAATCAGAGGGTATTATATTAATATGAAGTAGTGTCTTACTTTCATGATGGCCAAAGCTGTTAATAAAGACTCGTTCCCATCTAAAGTAATGTCATCGATAACATCATCCTCTGAGCTGTCAATATCCCAAGCGTCTGTTGATGTAGCCATCTAGATTAAAACAAATGAAAAAAAAACTTACTTAAAAATACTGCTAATCAAATATCCTTTACAAAAACTATGATATATAACGTTAGATTGCTTTAGGCAATAAGGCCGCCCTTCGTACACTCCATCTCACATTTAAATACTCTCTTCTAACTATAATATTATAGTGTGCAAATGAAGAATTTTCCATCTACCTATCTACCTAACTATGACAGCAAAGTTTCTAAAAATGTTCGTTGTTAAAATAAAAATACACTGTTAACGATTGTGATGATGATCTAGAAGATCTCTTGTCTTTTCTTTTTCATTATAGCCAATGTTAAATCGGTTTCTATAGGTAAGGCATTACCGTCGACCATATAAACATACATAGTCTGTAAAAGCTATTACCCTTCCTTTTCGCTTCACCGTAACTGACTGAAAATTGGCCATATCTCACCAAACTCTTCTAGAGGCCAAACCAATCAAATGATACACTGCATTGAGCATGACTGATACAGCAGTCTCTATATCGTTTGCTTGTCGGGTATTGGATTTACTTTATCATTACTAGATTTTACCCGCAGCTTCGCTCGCGCAAATGTAGATATATTTCATTATTTTAATAAATCCACTAATTTTTTTACAAAATTTTCAGCAAATCCATTTTCATAAAAAGTACCCCTATTTTACTTCTTTATGGGTGGCATTTCAAAATTCCTTTGTTAGTGATTACTTACGTTACATAAACTACCTATATACAAAGTTTTAGGATTCTAGGTTCGGCGGTTTGAGCTGTGCAGTGATCTTTCAGTGTCTTAGTCAGTCACCTTCCTCTTTTATATATATNTAGATAGATTCTGGATCCCTCATCATAGTCACTTTTTCCTACCCCAACATACTCAGTTCTTTTATTCAGGCCAAAATGATAATAGTATCAAGGATCATCTTGACATCAGACAGGAAGCCGGGCGTAAAACAAACCCTTTACATTAACATGACGAGACATCCAAACTCATGAGACATACAGTAAAGTAAATTAAGCCACACTTACAATAAATAAAAATAAAGGCAAAACAGCTCCAAAGGCGCTCATATTTCTCTTTTTTACACGTGCCTTCGTGTAGACAAATACCTGACTTTAATATTCATTTCTGCATGAAATTGTTATAAAAAAATGCCATGATTATCTGTTGTACGGTTAAATTGTATTTATAGCAAGTGATTCAAAATGATTTCATGGTTATTTAATCGAAAATGTTCTAGTAATGAGAAAGATCTTCACGGGAAATAACCAGTACCAATTTCAATTTTAATTTTCGTAAATTACTTTAAAATAATTTGTCCTTTTAGTTTATGAAAATTAGAACAAATGTGACTGTAATTCCTAATCAATCAAATGATGTTATCGAAAAAGGTTTTACGTACAGACCAGGTGACGATTTGTGGAAGATGGCTGCCTTGATCTGGATGCGAGAAGCCTAAAATGGATCAGAGTGGCAAACATAGGTACACGCATATGTCTAGCAGTGGACTGCAATAGGCTAATTAGAAGTTTTATAATTATGATAATGTTACGAAGAAAGAATATTCCAGAAAAATACCCGGGGGTAAATGGGGTTTAGTCATAAATTTTTTCAAGACCGTAAACAAGCATGAACCTAAACAGTTGAGAACTCATTAATGACTATTAAATAATAATACAATATTCAATTTTAATATTTATTTGATTCGCCACGATATAATTATCTTTATTGTATAACTTTGTAGTAGAGTAACACTGATTATAGTACTAGGGGACCGGCTAGAACGAGGCAGTACTTTTTTTTTTTTTACGTTTAGGAATGCCTTTATGCACTTCGCTCACCCCCGCGGGGACAGGGGGTTCACTTTATGTGGGGCTCCTGACTGACCCCAGCCAGACTACCCACTAAACCACCACGGTGTGCCACTCTGCGCCTGAGACGGGAGAGATCCGGGAACCGCTTTCTTACGCCATCCGAAGAACGAGGCAGTACTGCCCAAAACTGACAGCGTTCGTACTATCGTGTTTCGTTGTTGAGCGCGAGACCGGAGGCTCAATTTTGCAGAAGAATTTTAATAAGCACCATAGTGTGGGTCTCCATGCTGAATTGTTATATTGTATGCATTTGAAACAAATGTGGTTACTACTCCAAGTTCTTCTAAAGGCAGAGTAAACTCACTTTGGCAGCTCCAAATATATATAAAAAGTATGTGCGTCTAAATATTGATTAAAAAGTTACACGCAGTAAGTCTCAAATTTTAATATTTAATTCGAATCGTTTACTACCGTTTCAAAGTAATGCCGTTTATACCTATATTAGCTGAGAAATAAAATTCAAATTCTAATTTTTATTGCTAAGTGTAGGTATATATTGTGATCTTATATAGTAGGTTGTCTCAACTTTGTAGCCATTTCCAGACATCGCACATTTGAGAGAAGATCGCACATTTTGACCAGGTTACACAACTTTTACTTAAGTATTAAATTATGAAATGTTTGAATTATATCAAAAGAATGATATAGTAACTATTAACTAAAATATGAAATAAAGTAATAAACAATTTTATAATCTTGGAAAATTAAGATTATTAATGACATTCCACATCGAACAATTTCCATATTAAACTGCAAATCCATATTCGCCGATCTAGGCTCCAACAATTATTATCGGTTTTACTTTAACGGAGCTGGTACATCACTTATTAAAATAAACTAAAATCGACTTATCGCCAGACAAACTGAACGTGAAATAATTAAGGGGAACTATGATATTGTAGGTAACTTGTACTCTATATCTGTTACACATTGTTAGTAAGTGCCTTTATCATGTATAATACTACATTTACTTGAAATTGTAGGCTGTAACCTACCTAACATAAATAATGAATCCGTTATATTTGCATTGCGGACACGAAAATCTAAAAAAAATTGGTGAAGATGCTCTTTATCTACATCATTTTTCATACCCACTTATAGAATTGCTTGTTTCGAATAACCTGCGTTGATTGTGTACAGCGTCGTATCTTTCCAAAAAGCAATACCAATCAGCCTTACACTTCTCTTCGCAAATGTATACTTCATAAACACTTGGTGGTTCATTTGCTGTGGGTTTCTTTTTAGAACAATCTTTTATACACACTTCTCGCCAATAAGAACAACTCATTTTGTTGTGTTCTGTAGTTGACGTCAACAGCATCTAAAAATGTATATGTATCATCGTTACGCAGTATAAAGTAAAGGCGCTTCCGCTGTCTGTTCCCTGAAGCAATATCCCTTTATCCTTTTTTCATTTATATCTATTTGAAAAAAGAGATACGAGTCCGATCAAAAGACCTCAGGTTCGAAAATCAGATCGAATCAAAAGGGTCGTTGGATTTTTATGGAAGTTTTTCGGTGTTCCACGCCCGTGACTCAGAGAGTTACATAAACTAGCATGAATCGCAAAGCGTGTGATGCATGGGAGTGATACCACGACCTCACATAAAACCGGTGTGAAACAGCGCCTCCGCTGTGTTTCACCGAGTGAGTGAGGATACCGGGTATACCTATACTCCAACCCCTAACCCCATCTCCCAAATTTTAAGGCAACGGTTGTGGATGTCCATGAGCAGCGGTAATCGCTTACCATTAGGCGATGCGAATGCTCGTTTGTCCTTGTTCCATAAAAAAAAAATACCCTTACGTCTTGAATGTCAGTCGAGTCTACTGTCAAGCAAGACAGACAGTTTCGGTCCATCAAGCGTGGTTTATCGCAGTCTTTTGGACAAGATACAGTGACAGATGTTGATGATTTCCTTAGTGTGATATTATCAACCATTGCTCCTGAAAGAACAAATATATCACATCACGAACTTTAGTATTCCACTGCTGTACAAAAGCCTCTTCTTAGAAGGGAGGTTTTGGCGTACTATATCAAGCTTTAGACGGATCCTAAGCTCTGCAGTGATTTATCGTTTTTTAAGGGTTCAGTTACGAGTTTTAACGAAACAAAATATCAGACCCACGGGAATGATAATAGAGACAAATTTTTGTAGTCGTTCAGTACTTACCCACTGCATTTATTATGACAATAAAGGCAAGAGTATTCATTCCTAGTAAATATATATTTGTTTCTCTTTATAATCGAATTAAATTCAACATTGCTGTTTTAACGACTAGCAGCAATTATCATTTCAAATTAATTTCATGGTTGACAAGCACACGACTTGGTTTGTTCGAGCTCGTAGTCTTGTGAAACGCAGTAAATACAACTAACGCTATCTAGCGGAAATATACGCCAATTAACTTTTGGTCTTGTTTGTTAGCTGTCAGTTTGGCATCGACATAAGTCAATCACGTGTTGTATTTTGAGAATTTCTTATTTATTTTAATTAACTACCTTATTGTGACTTGAATACATTGCTTTACTTCTTTTTGATTTAATCTCTATGTGAAATTATAGGTTAAAATGTATTTATGTATTCATATCAGTTTTTTAGTACCCACAATACAAGTTCTGCTTAGTTTGGGACTAGATGGCGTTGTGTGTTAAATGTCCGAAATATTTATTTATTTATTCATTAATTTATTTATATTTTGGATGCAGTGCTAATTATGTTTAGTGAGTATGACACCTATCTACAGTCAGCCTCAAAAGTACCTGACCTTTTGCTAACGCGTTGTTCAGCTAATTTTGAACTTTTAAGGTGATCATTCAATTATGGCACTAAGCTTAGTAAGCTTTTTATATATGCTACGGTTGTGTATGAATTTTGAAACATTCAAATGGTGGAGGTTGACTATGAAACAAATCTAAGGATAGTGTTAGCCATGTTAACCCATCATAGTAGACATGAACAACGATTTTTAACGTTTACGTCCATAATTCGGCAACACGCAACTTGGCCTGAATATCCCAGAATTAATAATCTTTCTTCGTTTTGTCTTTTCGTTGCCAGATGATGAGTACCCTTCTTCGATAAATATGCTCTCTTTCAAATTCAGGCCGATATTTCTCTAGCTCCTGAGATAAAGGCGTTCAACAAAACAAACCAACTCCTCAGCTTTATATTAGTACAGATACCTAGTTGTAAAATATTTTGCGGTTAATTTTACAAAATATTTCAGGCAAGTTTGCGAACAACTTTAATAACAAAGCAACCTGATATTCCTCGATGTCAAAGTGGTTTCTCTCAGAAAGATGACAGTCTTTTATTACAAAATAAGAAAATCTGTAAATATTCAATGGCAACCTACCATCCATCATATCCTCATCACTTCAAAATGCTCACCAAATTCAAGCCATCATTGACCAGAACAACCGAAGAAAATAATTCATACAACATGAACTATACGGTCAGAATTGATGACTTTTTTTCCTCCATTTTTTTAAAACTAGTTTCAAATCCTATTTAAAATATGATACAGAAACCCTTAAAAAATTATTTGACAGAGAAAATTACGATCGATACGTATGTATTGGTTCAATAGCAGTTACGAAAATATCTTTGGGAAGGTTATGATCGAATCTGCTCCAAGTTTCTCAGCGGTTTGTGCCTATCTTCACTGGTTTTGTCAACTGTATGCTTAAATTATAAGTGTTTAAAGTTTTAATTTGTTTAAATTCTACCTATTGAAAAGGGTTTCAAACCACATTACTCGTTAAAAAAAATCTGTAAGTTTATTTGAGATAGAGATAAATCACAGAAAAACTCTATTAGCTAAGTGTTAGTCTATGGTTTTTTGCTGCAGATAAGTACAACAGTTATTTCCTTATTAATTAAGTGTATAGAGAACGAGTGTGTATTTGAGCAGGTATAAACCTCTATTGATTTGTTTTTATTATTGTTACTATTTTCATTTTGTTTTTCTTTTTCTCTTTTTTCCTTTTTTTTTATTTTTTAAATTCTTATTGTAATGATTGTATTAATTGTGTGTACTACTAAAAATCATACATAACAATCTAATGTCCATGATGGTTGTCTGGAAGAGATCGCCGTGAGCGATAAGACCGCCAATTGTTGTAGTAATCCTTTTTGTCACTCATTTTATTTAGTATTTTTGTAATATGTACGCAATGAAGATAAATAAATAAATAAATACAACAACTGGACAACCTTCATACCTTGACTAATTTTAAGCTTAAAACTCACAGGTTCTCTGGTGGAGCGAACCATAAAAGGTAGAATTCTATATCTACCTACCGTCTACCATAGTACTATCTTTTAGGGAAAAAGGTCATTCAGATCATTGTAATGTCTTAAAGAAAACAAGAAAAAATTTTTTATTCTTATTTATTTATAGTACATCAGATAAAAATACAATATTTATAACTGTGATAATAACATGTTTATTAGTTCCAGTAATCCTTTACTTTATCATCGACATTCATCTTTAACAAAAATAATGTTAATAAATACAATTAATGATAACCTAATAAACAAATGGCCCAGAAATGTTTTGTATTTAAACACTGCAAACTTAATTAAATACTTACCTTTAACTTATTTTTTCCTATTGGTAATACTTTCGGACGGAATGTCAAATGGTAATAATAATTATACATTTAATTATTTTTATAATCAAACAATATCAAGTGGATTATTTTATTGGTCATAAATATTAAATTGTGACAAAATTAAATACCTATTTCGTTAGATCTCACAACCTAAAGACTGACAAACATTTAGTTGATGAGTTATCATTATAACACACAACATAGACCAAGGCACATTTGGAATGCAATTTCAAATTTATTGATATAAATCCATAGACGTATAAAAAAGTCAGACATAGTCTAGTGACAGCGGGACGGTTTACGCGGTAAAAAATATAAGTGAATTCATATCCAAAAAAAAAAATAAAAAAAATATAAGTAAATATACAACATGTCGTGTGTGGTAAAACAGTGTAAAAATGATGTGACAAAAAAAACTATATTTACGTGAGCAAATCATCCGAAATATAGAACATATAAAAATTACTATGAAAAAAAATACTAAACTATTTTAATTACTACATTTTTACTAATATTCTTCTAGATTTTGTGTGGTAAATAAAATAATAAGAAACGGTTAGATTTACGATTAATAGAGAAATGAAATTAAACAGCAGAAAAAAGTCAAATTTCGAACAAATCGAATAGGTACTTTTATATATTGACTGTGTTTCCAATTACATAAATATTAGTTGTTTGGCCATCCTGAATTGACTTCGAATTAAGAGCCGCCGCCATTACGGTGCCTCAATTTTGTTTTAGAAAGAATTCCGTCAGACTTTTTTATACGTATATTGTATAACCTTAATATTTCTGGCACTTAATAAGACACTTTCGAGGATTTATTCTAATTTTAAGTACTTCTTATACTTAATTATAAAGAAACAATAATTTCATTTAGTTTAATACAAATTTCTTGCAGTTATTACACAAATATACTTTGTATACATACACAATGTAAATAGATAGATATGCACTTTTTATCCAGATTTACTTACAAAATAGTAATATATACAATATAAGACCGATTACTACCAGTATGCTATTTAAATAAAGTTTATTTATTTCGTCAAAATCGTTTTTCTTTAAATCTATTTATCGTTCAAGAAAGACAATATAATGATAACGAACGTATTGTCAAAGTTTCCAGTCAATATTTTGTTTACGCAGTTCAAGCATATTGATTATAAATTTGTATTGAAGCAAATTGTACATAATGCTTGACTTCGGTATATTCGAGGATCTTCTGCGATCGACATTATACCACATAACAATCTATTTCAATAATTAATAACACTTAAAATTAGTATTCATACTCTAACGCGGGAAAAATTACAAGTTTTTTTTTATATATTACAATTTCCCGCCACTAGGACTTCTAGAGCTGCTCTTTATAGAAGTAATCGAAATATTACCCGAGCTACTAAACGTCGGCGGAGGCGACCGAGGTAATGTAAATTTAGTTTCAGTTAAATTCTCCTGACTCAAAGATTTTTGAGTGTTGAAAACCGGTATTTTCGATGAAACACCAGCAGCCTGCTTCATCTTCTCCGCTTTTACCGGTATATTACTTGGTTTTGCGGAAATAGTCGGTTTTGAGCTCGTCACTAACGGTTCGGTTGACCGCAGTTGCATTTGATCTAACTGCGAGAGTCTACGGTTTTCCAAATCGGTGCTCGTTACTATTGTTCCTTTTGGAGATTCGTATGTAGCTGTACGGAATTTAATATGACTGTTTCTTGGCAGATCAAAATCTGAATGGCGTTTCTTTGGTTCGTTCGATACATTTTTCGTTCGTTTAGCGTCCGCTTGCTGTTTTGCGGAAAAGTGTCTTTCATTATGAATGAAATCATTAAGCAACTCAATGTCTAGTTCGTACGTTAAAGGCGGTTCTGCGTATGATGGTATCCTCTGCCTATTGGAAATCTTGTCTTTACTTTCTTTCAGTTTCTGGGTTTTCTCTGTGCGCGGAGTTACGACTTGTATTTCAGTTATGTGATCTCTTTTATTTTCAAAATCTTTACGTTCTTTTTCTACATCAGTAATTGCTGAGGGATTGACTGTGTATCTCGTCTTAGTAACCTCCACAGCGTCTCGACTAGTCGTTTGTACATCTTCTAAATCTTGAACTATTCTTATTCCCATTTTCGATAATTCTTCTGGACTTTTTTGGGACATGAAATCAGGATCATTTTTAAGTTTCTCCATTAATGCTTTAGCTTGTTCCTCATCCATTTCGGTTGTATTTAATATAATAGTTTCTGTTCTAGTGAAAGCAGGTTCATCAGACGTGAAATGCATATGGGGATTTTTCCTTTTGATTTCATCTAAAACTCTGTTGTCAATGTCCTTGATGTCACCTTCTTCTAGTTTCATCTGATCTACTTGTCCTCCTCTCATGATGCCAAAACTTATTTGTTCCACTTGTAAAGGTACTTCAGTTTTACTTGTGATGTATTTAGTTGACATTTTTTCAACGTTTTGAGTAATCACTTTGTTCCCAAATTCATCTTCAGCGACGTTAACTGTTACAGTTTTCTGTACAGGTTCCTGCGTCATAGTAATCGACATATTCGCTGGTTCCATATAAAGTGTCCTGTTTTCCTTTTCGTCATGTCTCCTTCTGATTCCTTCAAGAACATCGGGTGGCATCATTCTTATAGTAGGTTCACCGATTTCGATCGACTTTGTATACGATTTTCGTTTTTCTTCAACTGGTTGTATCTTTTCAGTAGTTATTGTTACTATATTGGTTTTATCTTTTGGTTCTGTCCATTCTGAACTTGAAAAACTGTCAACCTTTTTGTTGTATTTTAGACTGTTATTATTGGACCCAACGCGGATGTTGCTAACGAAGTCATCGTAATCTCGCACTTTAACACTTGGCGTACTAGTTTTCAGATCAAAGTTTACGATATCAGGTTGATGCATAGCTGATTTTAGGGCATCTGTCATAGGAGGAGTATCTTTACTAGTACTGGCTACGGTTTGTGGTGTTTCTTTATCCTCACTTTGATCAATATGTACATTCAAAATAGGATTTTTTGCAAGCAACTTCTTCATCATATCAGATTTCGGTCTCTCTAAGCTGTTTGCGTATGTATTACGAGACATTTTAAGATCGTCCGGGATATTTGTATCATAAGACATACTTATTTTTTCTTCATATTTCGTTGATGTAGAAGTGGGTTTTTCAGTAGCTGGTGGCAATTCATGAGTGCTGTCCAAAGAACTCATGTTACTGCCATCAGATGTAGATTTTGCAAATTCAGACACAAGTTTCAGGTGCACCTTCATATTTTCATCCATTATTCTTTTAGCCAAATGATCAGATGTTTCGTGCTCCGTCTCTTTGTATAATTCAAACTCTTTTGGCTTTGAGTGACTAGGCTCATCGTTTTTATCTGATTCTACAGAGCTGTTTGATCCCTTGACAATGGCGTCCTCTAAGTTGCCAAACTCAGAAGCCTTTTTGAGACGGTTTCGCTGGAAAGTGTTAAGCCCTTCCATTGCTGATGTTTTAGCAATATTCAAACTCAGACGTGGCTCTTTATGTTTGATTATGACTCCTTTATCAACATCTAACATTTCTGGTAGAACATCTTGATTCGACGTATCAAAGAAAGAAGTTTCGACTACTGACATCGCTTTCCTCTTTTTGGGAGACAAAGTTGTCTCTTCTATTTCTGCATCTTCAGCCGATATGTCCAGACTTTGTGCCCTTTCTAGAGTTCCCGTAGTCTGGATGCTTGATTTGGTTCTCAATTCAAATCTGGATAGATCACCCAAGGAAGCAGCTTTTCGTTCATTTTCATCCACAGTAGATGCATTGTCAGACACTGAGTGCGCTGTTTCATTCATGGGAGAACTGTGTATAGTAATGTCACTGTTATTGAGTTCGATAGTAGTCGAGCCTTTATCGCTCTGGTTTAACGACCTCACAGAGTGCACATCTTGGTTTGAAGACATATTAGATTTTGAATCTTCAAAGAAATTATTGAGTGAATCACTTTCTCTCTTGAATGGTTTGCTCACAATATCGTCAATATCATCTTGGCTGAAGTTAATAGACTCGTCCAGACGTGCATTGCTCTTAGTTTTATTGACTTTAGGCGTCGATGTATTGATCTGTGTTACATTTGAAGCACCTGATCTGCTTGACATAGTGGAATCATCATGTAGTAAACTTGAGTGATGCTTCTCATTGCTCAGGAAATCTGTAACTCTCTTCAGTTGTTCGAGTATGCTATCATCTGTTTTGTTCTTATCGTGATCAGGTGGAGAAGGAGCCTTACCTTTGGATTTCTTAGGTTTGGGAGCTTCCTCTTTCTTGGGCTCAAATTTCTCCTTATCGTAAATAAATTCCGAAGAACTCTTTCTATTAGACCTAGCTGCTTTTGCGGCATCCAGCATGTGCTGTGGTAGTTCTTGTGGGATGCCATTTTCATCTCTCTTTATTCCACTTGAGTTTAAATCCGTTCTAGCAAATGATGTCATAGTGGTCTCGGAAGTTCTTGATGGTTCCGAAACTCTTGATGTTTCCGAAACTCTGGATGTTTCCGAAACTCTTGATGTCTCTAGACTAACACCGGTTTCCGGATCAGTAGTCTTAACGCGGGCATTGGGTATAGGAGGAGCCATTTTCTCTCTTCTTTTAGCAACTATCGGCTTTTTCTGTTCTGTTTCGTTCTCATGTTTAATTTGTGCGGTTGGCGCTGGTCTTTGAGGTTCGGGTTTATCTATTTCATCAACAGATTTCTTTTCCACGGCAACATTACTTATGGTAGTGGTGACCGAACCATTTTCAACACTCTTATGTTTTAACACTCCATCATCAGGTACATTTGGAGGAAGAACTCTTATGCCAAATTTCATTCCCCTCTTCGGGTCATATTCTCGTTTCTGCACTTCTGATTGCTCGATATGTTGCAATGATATACCGTTTTCAGGCTGAATTATTTGTATGTCACTGCCAGTTGAATGTCTGTTTTTGTTTCTTTCCGGTTTGTTGACACCGCCAGATGGGACATCAGAATGTCTAGACTTGTTAGCGAGCTTGCTATTCTTTTCGTTTTCTCTTTCTAACGTTGTAACTCCTTCTTTCTTCTCTTTTTTTGTTCTTTCAAGTGTAGTGGATGTGATAATTTTGTCGGATATCATTTTTTTAATGCCGGCTTTAGACTGTTTTGTCTCTAAGGTGGAATTGTTGGAGTTCGATGTATTTGGTGACTTTGGCGGGTGTAGTAGCTTTGCTTCTTTCTCGAGCTGAAAAAAAAAACCAATGGATCTGTCAGTACCTAGATAAGAAACTCGATTCATTTTTTTTTCTATGGGTATCAGACCTTACGTAGTAAGAGTTGTGTCCAGTGTCGCGGGGGACATTACAAACATACATTAAGTAGACAAAAAGAACACCTAAACTAAAAACATCGGGATCGAGCCGTAAATGCTCAGCGCAGTAAAAGAAAGGCGAAGTGATCGCTAAAACTAGTAAGCCTTCCACATTCTAGGGTAGGGATTGTAAGCGCGGTTTTTGTGTCTTAAATTGTAGGAGCTCGTTTGAACTCCTATACTATAAAACTCTAGAATTTAACGGCATCAAAACAGTAACAATAAAAAACGATTTACTAAAATCTATACGCGCAAACACTTGTTAGTAATATCTTGGGCATGTAGCCGCATTGTTAGTGGTAGATACAATAGGTAGCGAGACATTCCAGCACATACTCATTGTATTCTAAACATGCATTGTTAATTTCGATAACATAAGACTAGAACGTCGGTTATATATCATAAACTTCCTTTAGGAATTCTAGCAAATCAATGTAATTGGTTACTAGTGAATAAATCTAGACATTTGAGCGTTATTTATACCGATTTGAATTCATTAAACAATTCAAAAGTATGTTTAAACCTGGTGTAAACTGTTACGCGTCTCTGTAGCACGTTGTGATTCCAAAAACAGAAATAAACATCTCTGAACATGTAAATGTAAACATATAAATGTAACTGTGCATAGTGCATGGCACTGTGCATATGGTATCTAATGTATGGGTGTGATGTGTACAGTGTTGTGTACAGGCATATTGCATATAGTGGCTCAACTGAGTCCACAGACAAACTGTTTAAAACAGTTTTGTGGACCTATGTTTTAGATTAAGATTTAACTATTGTGAACAATAAATTTTAAATAAAAAAAAAACATGTTTTATACGGTATCAGTAATAATATATACTAAATCGGTAAAGAATTTTGAGTTTTTGAGTCTTACACAAATCAACTTACATAACTCAAAATTTTAACACGAAATAAAACTCTTTGGTTTCTTTCTTAATTTTTCATCAAATCAACCACAATGTGCATCAGCAATTGTTGACAAGGTGCATCTATTTACTGTCCTGTCCTGATTTTGGCATATATTCCAGTAAATCAATGAACTTTAACAGTCCTCTTGACATACCCCCTTGGGGTGGTCCGGATGGCGAAAGAAAGCGGTTTCCTTCCGGATCCCTCCTGTCTCAGGCGAGGAGTGGCACACCGTGTAGTTTTAGTCGGTTCGATTCCGACACACCGCCCCGCCGCAAATCCCGGTGGGGTGAAGGGTGTTTCCACACGTAAAAAAGGCCTCTCTTGGCGAGTCGGCGTACACTTTTACCATACGGACACTATACGAATAAAGTTTGTGTCAAGTTATCCTTCTCTTTGCATGCAGTGTCATTGTCCTGTGTAGTTTGCCCTCTTAGTCATATCTTATGACACTCACAGGATGAATATTAATGGTGAATTAATGGTGGCTCTGTGTTCTTAATTCCTGACGGACTGTACCGTGTATCTGCCACCGTAAGATGGTAAATACCGTAAGAGTATAATCTACCTAGTGAGATTGAAAACTGTCAAAAGATTGTCAACTGTGAAATGCTTACAATTTAACGTACTATTTTTAATTAGGTTATATTGTATCGATGTTTCGTTGAAACACAATCTGTAAAGCTCGTCAAATTGTCAACTCACTCTAATTAGTCGGTCTTACATACTGGCCGTTCTATGACCATTATGGTTAGAACTTCTTATATTAATCACGAATTCATTTTACTGTTACAACAATTTAATGCAACTGATTCTAAGGCTGTGAGGTATTTACAACATGAAATCAATTTACAATCACAAAAATACTTTACATTTAGCAACAAATGAATTAACAAACAAATATGGCGGCGCGGGAAATGTGCTGCTCAACCATACCATATCACAATTTGACGGTTTCACTTCGATAGATTGTAATCTAACTAAAAATAATATGTTAAATTGTAAGTAGTTTGTTGTTGTACAGTTCACAACATTTCGACAGTTTACAATCTATCGGTTTTGGCAATCTCACGGTAAGATATATATTATAAACATTTTCTTACCGTGTTTACATCGCTGGTCGAGCCGGCCCGCTTCAATAAGGGATGCTGCACTCCCCTTCCCGCCCCACTGGCCCTCCCGCCCTCGATAAGCTCCAACTCTACTGGGTATGGCGACGCGAGAGACAGAATACCCACAGCATCTTCTAATGGGGTACCCGTGAATTCAATCTTGATGCTTTTTATCTTATCACCTGAAATTGTAAAATAAATATATTGGTTAAGTATTAACTCGGAAGTAAACGTGGCAAAATGTAAAAAATGGAAAGTCCCCCCGTAATTGTGCAGTACTATTTTCTTTAGTGGTTTGTTACGAATAATATTTAAAACGCTTCATACCATGTCTTCAATTACCCGAAACAAATATTACAGTTACAATGTTGGCAGTCTGTGTTTGTATACACCACCGTAGTGCATAAGGCTGCACCGATTTTAATATACAAGATGCCAATAAATTCGTGATGGTACCCCAGTTGACATAGGCTATACAAATTTTATCAATAATTTTTACATAGTCGGGCTATCGACTTTTAAGACAATAAATCGTAGTTTCACTAATTAGGTCTATTAAAAAATAATTATACTGGGCTTAGAAAATGTTTTTAGATTCCTTCTAATAAAGCGGTAAAAGTACCTCTTTGGCAAACGAAACAACACAGTCAATAAAAAAATATTGTCGAATCGAAATGTCAAACATGCGACATTATAAAAATGTCGTTATTTTTGCTAGAAAGTTCCTTTTGCTAAATGTCAAATGTTTAATGCCTTTGACATTTCGTTTGCTGAGATTGGTTAGTTAAGTGATAATAGAATTGTTATAATTGCGTGTCACGCATACTATCTTATTATCTTAGATGCCTGAGACGAGACAAATACTCATTATAAACTTGGTTATCTTTCATACAGGCAATGTATTATTAATAAATAATAGCTCATGTAATTGTAAATATCAAACTTGATAGAACCTGTGGGCCATTTTCCGTTATTTCATTATAAAAACTAAGCAAAAGTTACATAAAATTGTACAATTAAAATTTGTTGACCACATTTCATTCAATCTTAAAAAAGTATGTATACTATGTTAATAATAACAAAACAGTTGAAGATTTAAAAATATGATAAAGTATAAAAAATAAGTCCCATGAAATTATCCGAAGAAAACGTCCACACCGTTCGTTTATATAAAAAGACGATCAATGTTTTTGTTTTTTAACCCACGATGCAAAAAGAGGGGTGTGATAAGTTTGACGTCGATGTCTGTCTCAGTGAGTGTAAGGGTCTGTCTACCTGTGACATCATAGTTCTCAAACGGAAGGACCGATTTCGATATGATTTTTTTCATTTGAAAGCCAATTTTCTTGAGGTGGTTTTTAGCTATGTTTAGTTAGAATCGGTCCAGCAGCTGATACTTATATCCAAGTATCAGTTCTTTTTGAAAATGATGTAAGTCATGTTTGTCGTATATTTACTCGATTAAGTGCTTAAGTAGGGAGTTTTCATTTTTTAAATTTTAAGTAGTTCGTTGTTGCTTTGTTTTTTATTGTGGTAATATTGTATTATTTAAATAGCTAATATTTTAGTTCTGTGTCTAGTCGTAACTTAAATAACAAGCTCTTTCTAGTTTGAGATCCAACAGCCTTGCGTGAGATATGTGCAGATATTATTATATTTATCAGTACCTGGCTGCAATTTAGCAGCGGCAGCTGGTCCACTCCTGAGCACGGAGTGTACGATAACGCCATCTCTCGCGCCCCCACCACACTTGAAGCCTAAACCAGTGAAATCTCGCGCCCATAGTTTCACGCGTCGAATTCTAGCTCTCTGTGGACAAACATAAAACTTAATTAATATTATTTACACAAAATTGTGTTGACGGAATAAGAATACGGTGTGTCATCATGCCTATTCATCAAGTGGGTGTCATAAGAGTTGACTAAGAGAGCTAATTAGTCATAAAGTTGCAGGACAACAGTACTGCAACGGGTAAAAAAAATTGACAAGACGCTCTATAATAACCCGTCTGCCCAGTGTTATGTAGAAAGCCAGAACTTCTATGGACAGGCCTAACCTCAGTAAACGACTGTCAAAGGCTGTTGGGGAACAGTTTCTAGAACATTAAAATAATATAAATAAATTCAAAACTATTAAAATCCATATACAATTACTTTTTTTCCGACTGCCTCTGTGGCGCAGTGGTAGCGAATGCGACTGCTGTGCAAGTGGTCTCGGGTTCATTCCTGAGTCGGACCAAATGTTTGTATGATCTGCAAATATTTGTTTCGGAGTTTGGGTGTTTTCTCTATGTATGATATGTATGTATTTACAAAAAAAAAGTATTAATATTAGTTGTCTAGTACCCATAGTTTAAGCTCTAATTAGTTTGGGACTAGATAGCGTTGCGTGTTAAAATGTCTGAACATATTTATATTTATTTATGTTTTTCATTTTTAAAAGGCAACATAACGATACACTAAACAGTTTGTTTTTTTTGTTTATGATTATTTAAAAACGTTATAGGTATCTCAATCGGTGATTAAACTAATGTCAGCATGATGACTTGAGGATGGAGTGACATCATCGACGAAGCCTTGCGTCCGTTTGAGTGTTACCAGTGTTAAATAATTATCTGATTTATATTCTATGTACGTCGCGTGATGGACTATTGAATAGGTAATGTGAGATTTCGCAACATAGGTGGTACTTTTATATCGCATTACTGTATGGTAAGACTTCTTCGCTATCTGGGAAAGAATATGGCTATCTAATAATCTAGTGTTTCTTGTTGTATTTTATTTTATCGTATAGGTATTTCTAACAGTGAAAAAAAATTTTGAGTACAAAATAGAATAGAATTTTGAAGTATATTTTAAATGTTAGGCACAAGCCCTCTTTGAATATAGTAAATTAATAACATTATTAATTTATTCATACGTGCTTTAAGCCTGATAAATTAAAAATTCTTGTAATATAGACATTCTTGTTTTCATTTCGCTCCCATTAATTTTATCTTATAACGATTAAAGCAGGATATTACATGAACTATAACTATTACGCTGTAATTAAGAGCTTGAGTAATTACAAAAATCGACACATACCCAATAATTTAAAAAGCCATTGACCAATAAAATGACCCACAAACAAGGTAATAGTTGTACATATGGCAACACTACGTAAATAGTCGACCTTGCATTCAACCTTCAAGATTAAATTAAAATGCTCCCATTAAACCTTATCAAAGATATTGTTATGTCAGTCTTGACAGTTGTGAGAACCGGAATTGAAAAAAAAAATAGTAAAATAAATGATGATCGATTGTTAAAAACCAGAATCATTATTGCCAGAAGACAAAGTTATTTTTTAATTTTGACGTTTGAAATACAGTAAGTTTTTGTTTGTCAAATATGTCAGTGTCATTCGAAGTGCGTATAAAAAATGCGATTTTTAACAAACACGCTATATTTAATCAAGATTAATCGTTTAAACGATTAATAATATTTGTCATTAGTGTACACAGTTATGAGTCATTGTAGATCTTAGATTACGATTTAATGAAATCAGCATTGTGATTACCTGAAGGGTATAAAAATAGATTAGTTATAGTTAGTAAGGCAATATCTAGATTATAATATAACTTGTAATTTTGCTTCTTTATCTTCTTGTACAGGTTTTTTAAAGTATAAGTATTTCTGGAGTTGTATATATTCCTATATATATATTGTATATTATTTCCAAGGTTATTTTGGACCTATTACTTCAACCTTTACTTTGGTTTTACCTGAATATCAGTTTTTCCACAGAGTGACCGGCATTGGACCTTCGCGTGTTTGTGTATTTTGACTGCCTCGGTGGCGTATTGGTAATGTATGCGACTGCTGTGCTTGAGGTCTTGGGTTCGATTCCCGGCTCGGACCAAATGTTTGTATGATCTGCAGATATTTGTTCCGGAGTTTGGGTGTTTTCTATGTTTAATATGTATGTATTTACAAAAAAAAGTATATGTGTATTTATATCAGTGGTCTAGTTTTCATAACAGCAGCTCTGCTTAGATTGGGACTAGATGGTGATGAGTGTTAGATGTCCGAAATATTTATTTATTAATATTTATGACCACTGTCTTCCCAGTAATAATGACATGACACCGAAAATGATAGTTTAACGTGTTCTCCGAAAAACAGGTGTGAAACATCGCCAAACCTCCATACTCCAGACAGTTATTAACAATGTCTTGTAAGAAAAACCCAACAATATTTTGCAATCCGTGCAGAACTTGCAAAGCAAAAGATATGTTAAATATATACAAATTATATAGTACAATTTAACATCTATGTGATATCTAGAGACACACAACTTCATCACAAAGGGAAGAAATGTAGCTATTTATGTATGTATTAGACTTTCTCTGGTCGTTTTATGTGTTATTTATTTAAATAGCCCGTTGATGACCGCACAGAATCTTGATTAATGCCATAAGGGTCTATAAAATGCTTGGTATTTCCTGTACTGGGTCATGTTGAGGTTGTTCATATAGTTATCTGTGCTCAGAATGTTAAACTAGACTTATCTACTTGATATAACATTTAAAACGTGCCTTTGATCAACCCATTTGATGTTTTTATTAAGAAATCTTTGAAAAAGGTTCTATTTAAAGGTTCTACTGTCTCGGTGGCGCAGTGGTAGCGTATGCGACTGCTGTGCATAAGGTTTCGGGTACGATTCCTAAGTCGGACCAAATGTTTGCATGATCTGCAAATATTTTTTT
The DNA here is from genome assembly GCA_003709505.1 of Hyphantria cunea. NCBI lineage: Eukaryota > Metazoa > Arthropoda > Insecta > Lepidoptera > Erebidae > Hyphantria > Hyphantria cunea. The sequence continues at coordinate 1,059,487 of PKRV01002300.1, forward strand.
CGGAGTTTGGGTGTTTTCTATGTATAACATGTAAGTATTTACAAAAAAAAAGTATATATGTAATAATATCAGTTGTCTAGTACCCATAGTACAAACTTTGCTTAGTTTGGGACTAGAAGGCGTTGTGGGTTAAAATGTCCGAAAATATTTATTTATTTATTATTTATTTACATTAATACGTAAAGTAAATACCTACTTTGTATCCATTTTTTATGAAAATTATGAAAACGAAGGAGTATGAAATTTAACACAGTATAATTTCATATAGAGGCGGAGTACAGGAAGATAGAATTTCAACCATTAAGTAAGAGACGGATGACGATTTTCCGATTTTCATTACCATTTAGAAATTAATTCTAGGAATTACATCTCTAAGGGGGTAAAATAAGCTATGATTGAATATAAGACAGTTCGCCCTCATCAAAGAACTACAGAAACATTTAAGACACCACAAGGAACATCCAGAAGAATAAATTGTGGATGATACAAAGTATTGTCTCATGTAGATCAAAACCTAAATACAATACATAACAGTAAGCAGAACTACGCCATCTGTGCATCCCAAGAAGTGTTACGATCAGTTATCAAACTCGTTTACATCTCCCTGAGTGATCTGGCTTCGTATTCGAACCTGTTATCAAAGCCAAATACTCAACAATGTCCTTGCAAGCATTGAGATGTTTTTTTCACAATAGTCTTATTCAATAAATCATCTAGAAAAACCCGCCATAATCTGTCTTATACTTTTTGTATGATGCCGGAACAAACAGCAATAAACAAAAACTTTTGTATAATACAAGTTGTGAGAAGGTTTTTTTTAGCAAACATTGCTTTAATAAATGGATATTTGCAGATCATGATAAATGTTGGAATATCATATCATATCAACAACCCATAACGTCCCACTGCTGGGCTCGGGTCTCCTCTCAGGAGAGGGTTAAGGCCATACGTCCCCACGCTGGCCAAGTGCGGGTTGGGGACTGCTCAAATAAAATATGAATGTTGGAATATTCATATTTTATTTGAGTTTATGACATTCGTTGTGAAAGTTAACTTGCTTCGTTGGTAGGCTTCCTTAGGGAAGTCGTTGGATGCGGACAGCACAGGACCGGTTGTGGTGGAAAGGCTTAAAACAACCCTGACATAAGAGAGAAGATACATTTAAAGAGAAAGACTGAATTTTCGTAAGAGAGTCACTAAGAATGGACTGGCTCGAACGAAGGTACCATTGTCTAATTAAAAACGGTATTTTCGAATTCAATGGTTGCTTTTCACTGAGTAATTGAGGTCACTAGAGGGCCAATTCACTCTCTATTCGTAGTAAAGAGGATCATAATACGCAAGTCCATGTGCAGTGGTAGTCACTCATTATGATATCAAAAAAAACAACCCTTAATGTCCCACTGCTGGACTCGGGTCTCCTCTCAGGAGAGGTTAAGGGCACATATCCCCCACTCTGGCTGAGTGCGGGTTGGGGTCGGGCAAGACAATGTTGTGGCTACGTTATCTTGCGGTCGAGTGTTTTTTGAGCCATCTAAAGGTCTCAAACTAAGCGTCACGACTGTTTATCCTATGATAACAACCGGGACCGACTGCTTAACGTGACCTCCGAATCACGGAGACGCTCAAGGTATCATGCCACTAGCGGTCACCCATCCAGGTACGGACCACGCCACTGCTGCTTACCCTCGGTGATTGTTTCTAATCACCGAGTGCAACTGGGCTATGAGCGCCTCATATATCTGATCCCATCTTCAGATACCATCATCATATACCTGTCACAACCTGTTAGTTTCTATTTTCGTATTATTTTTAATTACAATTTAATTTGGTTAGTTTTACCCAACTAGGGCGAAGCCAAAGGGAAGGTTAACGTTATATATTAATAGGACAACATTACATATATCATTCTATATATGTATGACAAGTCTTAGTTATCTAGGTATTTCGTGACATGAATATTTTTATTCTATTGTTCAATAAAATACAACCTCCAGAATATATCGTATTTTTCTTTTTTTATATACCATATATTGTATTCTAATTTGTTGAGTTTTCAAGTACTGTTTACATTTAAACAAACGTTTCTATCTCGGGTATGAGATTCTACAACAATTGATATCTTATCGCCCGATCTGATTTTGAACTTGACATTGTGTTGTGGTTTAATGCACGTGACAATACATTTAAGAATTTTAAATACAATACATTAAAATTTGCATTAAAGTTATTTTAGAAGTGTTAACATTCGCTAACGGTTTTCCCAAATGAACAATTTGCGGTTAATTTTTTGATGAAATAATATAGTTTTTCGCATATTTGGATAGCATCGTAGGATGGTCTTCATATTATTGTATTGTATGATAAAGACTATATCTACTACAGAAGTTCTTCTCCCCTTCCAAATACAGATATTTTGACTAGCTCCTAGCAGTTTTTTTTACGTGTGAAAACCCACTCGGGCCTTCACCCCACCGGGGCTTGCGGCGGGGCGGTATGTCGGAATCGAACCGACTGTCGAATCGACCGACGGAATCGGACCGAACCACACGGTGTGCCACTCTTCGCCTGAGACGAGAGGGTTCCGGGAACCGCTTTCTTACGCCATCCGGAAGCTCCTACCAGCAAAGTTCGGTCGGAATGGCTTATCATCTGTTTGCGGTAGCCAAGGCAGCGAGGCAGCAACAAGGCAGTTCTGAGTGTTAAACCTTAGATAAGGCTGTTTTCACACGTAAACGATCTATCAATGTGATGTTGTATTTCTATTCAGTAAATATATACCATATAACAACAAAAACGACGAAATACTACACCGCCATCTACCGGAGATACTTCGAACTATAAAGTAACGAAGGAATCGAAGAAACTACCAATCCTGCATCGCGCAATAGAAGTTCTCGCGCCGATGAAGATATATACAACTTTCTAACATCAACCCACCAGGCACAATTACCTCGCCTGGTCGGACGATCCTCCCTTTGTATTGGAGGGACATGTGATCCGTTAACTATAGCACTTGTCTTTAACTCCGTGCATTTAATTTTTCGGAGCATATACGTGAAATATTCCATGACGTTTGGAGATTAGTTTCCTGATGGTCCTATCTTAATTAAACGATATTAAATATAAACTAGGTCGTGTGATGTCAGATTTTCCTCCAATGACATTTTAATAGTTAACTTCATAATGTATCGTTAGAAAATTGGATTAATAACTTACTAATTGAAAAGCTAATTTAGATAAAATATTTTAAGTAACTGCTTTAAGAGTATGATTGTTTTAACCTACTAGTTTCTGTTGCTGTTGTACATTGCACTTCAGTGTTTAAAGAACTCTGATATTCAGATAACTCTCTGATAACAGCATATTTGTGATGTACTTAAAGAAGCAACAGTAAGTTAAAAATAACTAATCGACTACCCTTTTAGTTGAATATCCTTGATTAGGAAATTGGAAATTATTGTGTTTAGGTATATTGTTTGTAGGAAATTGGCTGCGAGTTTAGATGACTATAAATTATAGTACTTAGGTTAAATATCAGATTATAAATCTGTCCAGATTGGCGTAGTAGGCCGAAAACTTTCTTCGCAGGAAAGGTTTATATAGCCAGCAGTAGATTATTAAAATCTGTTGTTGATGATGAGACACTCTTTTTCACCAGCAAATAATGTACAAAGTACAACTTTCTACACAACGGATGCAACTGCTTTGAAGTACTCCGATATCAGTAACCCTGCTTCGAGTAATTTCTGTTCATTTAAAACCTCGGTACTTTGTCAATTACTTACTCTGTTTACCGCCTCCAGAGTTGCTTACGGATATCAATACACTTGTTTACAAATCTAACATTGCGCACTAGCTCGGCATTCCTGAAACCAGTTCGAGAGCCTAGCAAATCCGGACCACATCGATTTGTAACGACTCGCATAGGAATGCAGATCCAAATCATATTCCTAAGGATGGCACCTGCATATCTAAAGTTATCGTTAAAAGTGTAATGCAATAAGCGGTTATATTAAATCTATGTTTGCTTGATTACGTAATAAAGATTGGTTTAATAATAGTGGTAAAAGCGTAAGCGATTGTAGACAGAGTATTAACGCGAAATACATGCATCTCATCTTGGGCTTAAAGTCTCCGCCACCACCTGGAAACATTAATCCAGACAGAATACCACAAATAGAGATGTCCTAATACCGTTTCTGTGACGTAGCACAACAATTGAACTTGGAAAACCGTTATACATAACGTGTTTTAAAAAAACAACATTGGTTAATATAAAAACGGCGTGGTAGGAAAGCGTTACTAATGCGCTATATACTTTACAGACTACTTGCAAACAGAATAATTTACGTATTAACTCGGCAATTGTAGCCTTTATTATTTACTGTAATATCACTTATTATATATAATAACTAGCTGGGAACCGTGGCTATGTCCGGTTTCTGTGCTTTTTGATGTGTCTTCTGTTTTTGTGCATACCAACCTAGCTACCTTACTGTACTTATCTCTATCAATGGTATCTGGTTTTTCAGTTATTTACTGGTCTCCAAGCGAGCTCAAGACCACTTGTGGCAAAGTTCTTAATTGAAACATCAACTAACGATCCGAGAAGAAACTTTAGTTGTCTGTTTCAAATTATCCCTCACCAAAAATTAGTTCTGACAACTACCCAGTTTATAAAAAAGAGTTATATTTCCAGCATAGTTCTAACATAGTTATATTAATAATTAACTTATGATAGATAACAATAATTTATATAATTTATAAATATTTTACATTGGTGAAGTAACTGTCGCAGAAACTTTGATTTGTACTTTGTTGATAGGCATGCAAGACAAATATTTTGTTATAAATGTACATAAAAGATAGAAAATACATAAGCATTGGCCGTGAAAATAATGCGTTACTTTTATACACTTTCGTAAAGCACTAGAAAAAACCCGTTTTGTACAATTATATACAATTATAACGTGTTACAATATCGCATATTTTTGCATCTTCTACCGCATTTACCATGGGGAGTGCTTAAACCAATACCACCTTCAAACCTTCAAGAAAAGGGCGTACTCCTTCTTAAAAGGCTGGCAACGCACTTGTGACGCCTCTGGTGTTGCGGGTGTCCATGGGCGGCGGTAATCGCTTATCATTAAGCGATACGTCTGCTCGTTTACCCCTACATCATAAAAAAATCATTATTACTAAATCTGTATTTAAGTATTAAGAAAACTATAATTTAATATAAGATATACTTATTTTATATTTGGAAAAACTTACATTCCTATCAAAGGGCGTTGGTAGCTGTGCCACAGTTTAATACTTTTGGAGTTTTTCATCGTTACCATTTTTTTTCAGTGTTAGGTTGTAAACAGTTCCAAATAAATCATTTTATTGTAACCGCTAAATTTAAATTAATAAGACTCTTCAGACGTTTCTGGCAAAGCTACGTGTTACAAAAGGCAAAATTATTAAAATACTTTGTCTTCTGTAAAACAACTCTCCACTCCACTATTAACACTATTGGATTAACGCATTTTTTTACTTTTTTTACAGATACTTTTAAATTTAAATTTAATAATAATCTTTGATAAATATCCTTATTTAAATAACAGGCATACTTTTGTAAACTGAATCGGAGCGTCGTTAATTTTTCTACGAATAAAAAGACAAAGAATACAGTCCAATAAGCTGTTACTAAACCTTACGTTACTGTAGCGAATTTCACAATTAATACCAAGAAATATTTTGTAGTAGTTCACACCACATAATAGTTTATTGAAAGTCATAGCGAATATATGTTTACGCAGAATTGATTTAATCAATTCGTCACCTATCCACAGAATAAGTGAACAACTGTTAACACAAATATTATAACAGTTGTTGATCCTAGATACCAGCCAATGAGCCATATCGAGTCTTCATGCCTTATGTTAGCCACGTCTCATCTGTGTTAAGGTCAAGTTCAGATGACGGACAATGAACGCGCGTGTTACTAACAAGTAACGCTTGGTCATCAAGAAAGGCATACTGTCAAGTATTTTACCTATATCTTGTTTTATGCCCATTCTCCATCTCGAACAATTACCATGTGAACGCTACAAAACACAACAGAACATCTGAACAGAAACTTAACCTCAAATAAATAAGTAACCCGTGTAACTTATGTATTATGTTTTAATTCAGTCAGCCTGTGATCACGGATAGAGCAACCTGGTCGAAACGTCAGGCAAATGAGATGTATGTAATACCTTCAAATAAGTGATCGCGTTAATAATAGTATGATTCATAATCATCATCGATACAGTACTTAACAGTCCTCAGCTAGACATAGGCCTGTCTTTAGGTTTTGGTCTACAATACCCCTGACCCCTGGTCAGGTGAGTTGATATAGTTAGTAGACACTATATAGTTTATTTCAAGTTCTCCTTTTTGCAGTGATGTCTTGCATAATTTGCTGCCTAAGTCGGCTCTAACGACATTCATGAGATGAATATGAAGGGATAGTTTTTTGTTTTTGCGAAAGACGATCCCCATTTCATGTCATCCAATTTTTTTTATATTTTTTTATCATTAATTCCATCACGACGAAGAATTGAAACACTTTAAATACTTGACTTTGAAAGAAATAGCTGATCCGGCAGGTTGCCATCTCATCAAAAGAAGAAGAAGAGATGACTATGTGGTGACGACACATCGTATTCTTAATCCATCACCACGCGGAAAAATGAACCAATTCCTAATACCCATTTGTTGCCTTTTACTTTATTGTATACTAGTTTAGCTGTACGGTGGTATCCGCGTTTGTTGTTAAACCCGCAGGCAAAGCTATGGAGCGAAGCTAGTCTAAAAAAAGTAGTCTAAGTTCTTCCTTATATCATCAGCTATTTGCCAGTGAAAGTCCCGTCGAAATTAGTCCAGCCGTTCCAGAGATTACCCGGAACAAGTAGAGACAGACCGAGGTCGTAAAAAATGTTATTTTGGTATATATCCCGTGTATACATACATTATTAGTAAAAAGCGGTTACTTTAATATTACAAACAGGCATTCGCAATTTATTTGTTTAGATTTCGTAAATAAATAAAAGAATTCTTTTATTAACAATTAACTAAATACCTGTAAAGGCAAATAAAAGGATTGAAGGAGACGGGCTTGCTTGTCAATAAGGGCCTATAATTTTCTTAGTACATAGATTCCACTTTGTACATTTACATATATATCTATATACATGTCCTTGGATTATCACGTTCACACAGATTCTTTAGCTTATTAATATTAGCTGGAGATGTTTGCACAACCCTGATAGATCTACGTGTCTTGATAACGGAGGTACAACTGTATCCGCACGTATTATGAAGGTTTTACTCAAAACCAGAGACAAAATTGTGACGAATTATTAGATTATACAATTATATTCATTTTACATTATACTATTAAATTATATTCATTTTGAATAGTCGAAAAGTCATAAATTAACAGTAATGATGCTCTTACATCTAATGCAACATTCGCAATGACATTATTTTCGGAGATCGTTTTTTGTTATTTCGAAAGACGGCCCCCCTTTGCATCTCATCCACTTTTTTATCATCATTTTCAGCACGACGAAGACTTAAGATTTGCAGACTTTAAACACTTGACATTGGCAGAAATAGCTGATTAGCTGGTTGCCATTTCATCAAAAGAAGAAGGAGAAGACGTTATTTGAAAGATCTACTACTACAAAAATGGTGTAGTTCAGTCGTTGTGTTGTTCTTGTTAATAATAAATGAATTACATATCTGTAAGGGCTAGTTTTTTATACGCGAGTGCAACTAGGCTTTGAGGCGCTCATAGCCTGGTTGCACTCGATTATTAGAAACAATCGCCGAGGATGAGCAATGACGGCGCGGTTAGGACCTAGATGGGTGACTGCTGGTGGCATGTTACCATGCGCGTCTCCGTGATTCGGAGGTCACGTTATGCAGTCGGTCCCGGTTGTTATCATAGGAAAGTCGTGAAGCATAGTAAGAGGCCTTTGGGCGGCTTAAAAATATCCAACGGTAAGATTACGTGCCACAACGTAGTCTTGCCAGTCCCCAACCCGCACTTGGCCAGCGTGGGGACGTATGGCCTAAACCCTCTTCAGAGAGGAGACCCGAGCCCAGCACTGGGACATTATGGGTTGTTTATTTAGTTTTTTATATATCAGGATGAATATTCCCCAACGATTTCTCCTTGTCTGAATGATGAAGGATGAATTTACTAATTCAGTTTTACACCTAACATCAAAGTTTAAAATGATCACCAGTATTTCCAAAGCACTCAAAGAAACCAGGCAAATGCCTGTCTTGTCTTTGTAATATAACACATTTCGGCAACCTCATATTAAATTTGGAAAAGGCAGAACAATGTTGTTGTTGTTATTTAGTCGGTGATGGACTAAAAATATTGAGTCATCAATCCATTCATCCCGTGGGTGTGTTAAGACACGACTAAGAGCGAAAATGTTGATGATGTTGTTCTCCTGCGGTTGGCAGCCAGTCTCAACGGAGACCAGCCAACTACGCCGGATATATTATGGTGCACTAGTGTGTGCACTTTCTGTTCCCTCTCATAATCCGATGGGACGGTTAACTGATACGATCGGGAAGAGGTTAGGCACAAGAACGACATGATACTCCGAGCCGTTATTAAATATTTCTATAATCAGTAAACTCCATCACACTTTTGGCCCGACCCGGGATTTGAACCACGCAGAATAACATCACTGCATAGAGAACGCAAACTTGAAATTAACGACACGCCTGGACAGCGTAGCCAAAACCACCTTTCTAAGGTATACTATACTACTAAAGACTATTGAAGGCAGTTGATGAAATAAATAGTTAAACGATACTTACCATTTCTGCTAAGTTATTGCACTTAAGTAATTCACAAGCAGTAATTTTGACACGGATGAAGAGGTTACTCCTTATTCTAATTACATCGGCAAACCAGAAAAAATCTTACGTGTTGCAAAGTGTTGTACAAGATCGTAAAGTAGCGTATAATAATGATGTATTGATAGTAAATACGTCTAGTACCGCAGGTTTGTACCTACTTTATAGTAAAGGAACCGATAGAAAACACATTTAATGATTTAAAATATCCTACAGCCGACCTGCTTGTATGTCGGTTATCGCGGTATAAAGCAATCTATCTCTTTCGTTAAGAACCACATTTACTACGCTTACTTTTTTTTGATTATGCAGTTTAGACCTGAATGTGTAATAAACAGAGTTACTTTCATTTCTAATAAAAGGTATTTCTAAAGTATATATGTACGGAAGACTATTTTCACATCAGAAAAACACCTGAAACCAGCAAGACGGCAATCTCTTTGTACCTTGGTCGGTACCGAGAAACTATGTAGTTTAATCTTTATTATTACATAGTATAAAATGAAATCGCTTCCGCTGTTTGTTCGCTTGGATCTTTTAAACTACTCAAGACATTATGATGTTGTTTTCAGCAATAGATAGAATGATTCAAGAGGAAGGTTTGTATGTATAATACATGCATTTATAGCAGAGAAAAGTCGAGATTATCAAAGAGACGGACCGGGTCGTCTACTAATAGTTATGAATTACACTCATAAACGTGTTGATTCTAATTTAAGGAGTTAGGAAAGAGTTAAAATTTCTCAAAAGAAGCGCATTCATCGAAGGAAGTCACTCTCGCTGACTGCGCAGTGACAGTCGGTGGTATTGCGCAACATTCAAACTGAAGTTTGCATACACTCGTTATGTTACGTGTGCCTCCTTATGACACGCATGTTATTTAACACCCATCTTACATGCAGGTAATTCTGGTATATTTTTTTTGTAAAACTTTTATCAATAAAGATCGCTTTGTGAACTTTATTGAATGTGTCAGTTCAGGGAACTTACTGTTTTAATTATTTTATTCCCTTGTACACTATTAAACAATAGTTCTATCACTAAGACCAATAACAGCCAATACGACTTCTCGCACTTGCGAGGCCGAAGGCCTGATGATGCAGAACCATCTCAATAGGCCGACATAATTGACTGCACGGTTGGCCTAGTGGTTTAAGTGGTCGCCACACCGCTTCCTGCTGTGCCAAGTGTTGTGGGTTCAAATCCTACATGGGACGACACTTTGTGTGATCCATAAATTGTTGTTCTAAGTCTGGGTGTACTTTGTGTCCGTTTCATGTTTCTAAAGTCCCCCGCGACACAGGAATGTATATTCTTAATGCGGGAGTTGTCTTTTCAAAAAAATATATCTTTGTTAACATGCTGCATTGTCTGCATTCAGAATGAGTATGGTAACCACTACCCTTGAATTATGTTCATGATTGTCCTCAGACAAAATAAGAGTCACTTTTATTACCTGACTACGGCAAAGCCAAAGGATGGTTATAATTTTGACAGGCTATGTGTGTATTCGTTCATAGTTTCTCCACTACTTATTAGAACTGGACAAATGAGATATACTTTGCAAAGAAATTAATATTAGACGGGATCAAAATATTAAAAAAACACAATTACACACACGTCACACATTGTTAACGTTTCCGGACCCCTCCCGTCTCAGACGCAGAATGGCACACCGTGTGGTTTTAGTCGGTTCGATTCCGACACACCACCCCGCCGCAAAACCCGGTGGGGTGAAGGCCCGAGGAGGTTTCCACACACATAAAAAAAGCTATGACGATCTCTTAGTAAAAGTAGTAGTTTTCTACTACATTGAGCGTTGTGGGTTCAATCTCCAGGATGACTGCTCTATATATATCACTAGCTTTTTGATGGCTTACCAGTATCATTTAGGGGAATGAAAATTAGATGGTGGCCGCATCTTAGATCTACACGATATGGATATAAAATTTCTTAAAATAAAACAGCCGATTCGGCGGGGTTTGGGAACAATCACCGTGACACGATAATTTTATATATTAGATAGACAAAATCCACCTAGATATACTACAAACGATCGCGGACGTCACACAATACTTGTCCAGGTGGAATACAAACCTATAGTTTTATATACGGACGACGGAAAAACGTACATATACGGACACGAAAAAATAGTACGAGAGTTTTTTTAAATTGTTATTTAGAAGTGACAAACTTTATGAAAAAGAACTCTATTACATTTAAAACACATTCCAATATTGATTACTAACGACAGACGAGCCTATTCAATTGGGCACAGAAATAACTCCCTCAATAAAGCTAATTTATCTATATCAGGATTGAAGCCATTGAGATACAGTGCACGGGTCGTAAAAGTCAGCTTACTTATCTATATTGTATACTAGCCGCGCCCCACAGTTGTTTTTGTACCTTGCTCAGCCCAGACTCTACCAGCCAACCTTTGAGGGGTGTAGAGATCTAGATCTTGTCTATTAATAGGGGATGATTCTGTACACCTATATATGTTACCGGCAATATGTATAATATATATATTCTATACAATACCTAAGCAATGTATACAATACCTAAAACGTGCAGGTAACGTGTGGAATATTATTTATTTTATACTTTGCCTAGGTATAGTGTATAGTGCCTAATGCGCCGCCAATTATGTGCTATCTACGGGAACAGGTCAAAAGCAATCCAATCGAACTCATCTAATCCAAATGATTCAACAACAACACAGGTGACCTGGAGTGGTCATTGTTCTAAACTAAACCTATATATAATTCAACTAATCCAAATGATTCAACAACAACACAGGTGACCTGGAGTGGTCACTGTTCTAACCTAAACTAAACCTATATAATTCAACTAATCCAAATGATTCAACAACAACAAAGTGGATCTGGGACGATCACTGTTCTAACCTAACCTAGAAAATTCTAAATAAAGTTGATTTTAAGCAAACAGAACACGTTTCCTTTACTCGTCACTTCGTACGTAGTTAGGTAGTAACATAAAATTCATAAATACAGACCAAAATCTATTTATTTTACTCATTGCCGATTTGTCAGCAGGTATTATATACAATCCCTAGGGATTATCTAAAATACCTAGGTAAAGTATGTAATGGAGAGTTGTATTCATAATATTTTATACATTGCCTGGAAGCCGCAGTAATGTATACATTGAGGTATTGTATAGAATACCTGAATTATACAGGTTGCCATTAACATATACATACATACACGGAACGAGGCGACATAACTTATGTCCTAGATGTGACGGATCTATTGACAACGTTGCTAGGTTGCACAGTCCAGCATTTATGTAAATTTCTGAACTCATCAACAGCCTCTGAATAGTCTGCTGGGCACACCTACCCCTCTCTTTAGAAAGGAGGTTTTGGCCTACTACCACGCTGGCATTTACCATTACTTAACCTACCTATATCATTGTATGCGAAAGTAAAACTGTTATGCAGATAATTCACATTTAACCGAGATAAAACTGCCTCAGAGCCACTAATATCACTATATAAGGGGAATAACTCTTTCGATCTCAAGTGTTATTAACAGTTATGAAAGATTTATGGTTGTATTCAACAGGGTTTCATGAAAGCCTGGCTTTGGGTCTGATACTCCACTCAATGACACACTTACACAAAAGGTTGCTTTCCTCCTAGATTGAGGTGGAGGATAAATAGTCACTCCTTCTAATGATTTTCCTTATCATCAACTCTATCATCCTTAATAGATATTATGATAAATGATGATAATGAAGATTCATTAGTAATTATCTTCCACTTTTATAATAATTAAATTAAACATACGCTAAAAGAAATCAAACATTTTTAGTTAAAAAAAGAATGAGATGACTGTATTTTTTTTTTACCTTGGGAGAGCCACACTTCGGCATGCATAGGCCGACTCGAGCGGAGTGATACCACGGCCTCACAGAAAACCGGTGTGAAACTGCGCCTGCGCTGTGTTTCACCGAGTGAGTGAGGATACCGGAGGCCCATAATCCAACCCTTCCCCTCATCCCCCTCCCCATTCACCAAGGCCGGCAACGCACTTGTGATGCCTCTGGTGTTACGGGTGTCCATGGGCGGCGGTAATCGCTTACCATCAGGCGATACGTCTGCTCGTTTGCCCCCTATTCCAAAAAAAGACATTTGTTTTCTACTTACAAAAATGTGGCCCACATTTTTACAAAAAATATTATTAATTATCAATTAGGCTGTATTTATTACATATTTACGAAAGTGGACATGCAGATGGTGACCTACACTACTGCGGCCTAGGCAACTTTTTCACTCGGCGTTTAAAGGACCCGAGAAAGAAGTTAATAAAAAAATCAGTCTCGACATTAATGATTATATGTCAGTATCAATAAATGGTGTCGGGCAGTTTGTGCATGCATTTTTCCTGAGCAACACAGTGCTGCTCACCGGTATATGAATTCCACTTTTGCATTAAAATATTATAATTTCGTAACCATTCGTAACTAGTGCACTATCTAAAACATTGTGTAACATCCTATAATTAATATTTTATATTCTCTTTGAAACAACAAATATATGATTTTGTGGTTACGAAATGCATAAAACGGAAATACAAAACTTAGATTATGATACCGAATAAGTATTTATCTAATTGGCAAACAAAATTAATGGTTAGATAATTGTGGCACGCGTTTTATACATATTAATTTAAAGTTAAAGTTAAGATTATTTTTTAAACGTAAAGAAAAGAACAACAGTCTATAATGGTTCTCAACTGGACATATAATCTCTTTAGCCTGCTGCCTGACTGACGTTACCACTGGATCCTGGAATGTAAAATAGTAGAAAAACACGAATAGTGCAAGTCTGGAGGCCAAGAATAGTCCATAACGTGACTATACGTCCCGCTTTTAGGCTGCCCGTCCCGCTATCCGCAAAGAACCCGTAAATATGCCACTTTTGCAAACTATCATATGGGCACCGAACCTAATAAAGCTACGCTACGGAGGCATATATAATATGTGATTGGAGACAACGAATACGATAGAGAACAGAACTGGCCAAAATACAAACAATATTCATGAATTTTAGAATCTGAATCTCACTCTATTAACACTTCTTAAAGGTTCATTGACACGAAATCAGTTCATATATCAACTCACCTGTAAATGCGAATCATCTTTACTCTGTTCTGGTTTAGTAAACTCCACATGCAGTCCCGATTGACTTTTGCCTGTCAGCGGCAAAGTGGGTGCTTCGTGCTGCCAAGCGTGTCTCTCCTCATTTCTGAACCCAGGATTGTCGAATGCAAACTCATCTTTAACAGATTCAGGATCAGTAGAGAACACTAGGTGTTTTCCTGTGGACAATTAGAAAGGGTTCGGTTTTAGTACAGTCAGTTTGAATTAAGATTTTCGATGCAACCCAACTTTCGTACAAGTCCTACTAACTTTGTGAGATGTCGGAAAATATCTAAAGTCGATTTTAAAGTTTGTCGTATATGTACATATTTAGTTATGTATTAGATAAGTCGTCAAGACAATCAGCTCAACAAAATACTTAAAAATAAAGTATTCTACTTAATGAAATGAACGTAAAATCACTCATATCGTAAAATGACGAAAATGAAAAATCTCATTACATTTTTCAATTAGATTTTCTCTTTTCATTACACATTTAAATAGTTTTAAAAAAGGTTAGAAATCATATACAAATAGAGATATATTAACCGTAAGACTAAAGAAGCCCCTTGTTTGTAAGACGTCAAAAATACAATTTCCTCTCACAATACCATTATTATCTTTTACTTTGTGAAAAAACACAAATTAAGTGGCATTTATTAAGTTTGTTAGTAAAAAAAAAGTTTATATTATTCACTGCTAATGACTGCAATATGAAAGGAACACTTTCAGTTAAATATTTCTGGGTCAGAAACCAGAGCACGTGAACAAAAAACGGGGAGAGAGAGATTCTCAACTGTCATTAACAATAGCGATTTGTGAGTTTTTATATACAATTTAAAATTAAATTATTGTACCGGATACTTTTTTCTCGTTATCCAGCGGTTATCGTATAAGACTGCCGATCAAGAGGTCTCGGGTGCAATTGCCGAGTCGGGTCAAAAACTGTTGTTGGGTTTTTCTTACAAAAAAATCTTAATAGCAGCTCGGCGTGTGGAAGTTTGGCTGTGGTTAAAAACGTTTGCTTACGGCTATAAAGTCGAATGTTCAAAAGAGAAATCATTAGGCACGGTGAGCGAAAGAGAATATATGAATGGTCATAGCACTTAATTATTCTAACGCATGCAAACTTGCATATTAGGTTAGTGTGGCCAGTCAAGTCATTGCGTGTATCCGGATGTCGACTATTATCAACATCAATCGTTAGTAGTCCACTTGCTGGACATAGTCACAACGGGGCTGTGCTACCCTCTCACAGAACCAACTTAAAATGACAGCATTCGTGCTGTCGTGATTCGTTGGTGGCTAGGCCACCTTAGAGTGGATCAACATGCTACATTGGTGGATCGTCTGCATTCGCAGTGAGTAAGAGGACCACTACTCTTGAATTCTCCTCATAGTTTCCATCAGGCAGTGTAGAGTCACTTCCGCAGGCCCATAAAACATACACGTATCTTTAAAATCAACCTTATTTATTGTCCAATGCTTTAATTTAAAAACTTACACAAAAAAAAGTTTTTGTACCTCTTAAAGTCACAAAGTACTGTTAAGAAATAAATGATATGCCACATGGCTCAGTTGTGCTGTTAATTCACACATTATTATCGACTTTTCCTTTCGATAGAGATCGGATGGGACGAACTGGGTCGACACTTTCACGATACATACGTTTTTTTACTCTGTTTGTCTATGGTCGCCTTTTAAGCAATGCTCTATGTTTATTCTGAAGAGAAACGCCATTAAGTTCGAGTAATATTGAAGATTTCTCGAATATATTTGTATCTTGTCAATAATTTTACGTCAATTAAATGTTGTATTCTTTTCCGACTATCCCAACGAAAAATTTTGTTTCTTAATTAATTTTATTTTTCATTTAGATTCAATTATTTTTAATCTTCGTTCGTATGTTATAAAAACTAACCAAATGGATTAGGTAAAAAATTACCAAACAACCAAGCAAAAAGTATGACAATTCAATTAAATTTTTCAATTAACCTATAGAGCGATGAAAACTATAGTTTTATCATCGAATAACATTCGATTGTTCGATAAAATTTTTACTCGATTTTTCACTAAATCGTTATGATAATATTTTATGTTATTCAAAATTAGAGATACCATGGATCACTTTTGTTTTTTCGACAAACTCAGTATATATATTTTTTATCATTAACTACGTCGTCGTCGACCTGAAGACTAGAAGACTTCAAATACTTGAAATTGATAGAAATAGCTGACATTATTCGGTTGGTTGATATTTTTTCAAAAGGAGAATAAGAATTTTCATAATTGAGAATGATGGTTGAAGTTTACGGAGGGTTACTAGAGATGCAACTACCCATTTTGGAGGCAATAGAAGCTTTTTGCACCTTTGATCAATTTAAAAAAAAAATTACAGACAATATTCAGTGATGTCACTGTCGAATGAATATGAATATATAATTTGCATTAATTTCACAATGCAACGTGCATTGAAATCAGTAGAGGTATCAAATAATTTGCACATAACCAATACCCGTCGCCGCTTGACAATGGTGGCGTGAATGTAATATTAAAATCAGGTTTTGAGAATACGACTGTTAGAATTAATTTATGATATGATTGATTACTTAATACTTGGAAGTGAATTCTATAATTCAAAGACGTTGCGGCAGGAAACTAATGCATTAGATACCGATAGATTGCCACAGTTTCTTAATTCAAAATATTTAAGAAGTGGATAGAGGCGTTCATAGCCCAGTTGCACTCGGTGATTAGAAACAATCACCGAGGGCAAGCAACGACGGCGCGGTCAGTACCTGGATGGGTGACCGCTGGTGGCATGTTACCATGAGCGTCTCCGTGATGCCGTGAGGTCACGTTAAGCAGTCGGTCCCGGTTGTTATCATACGATAACAGTCGTGAAGCTTAGTTCGAGGCCTTCGGGGGGCTTAAAAACATCTAACGGCATGATACGTAACCACAACGTATTCTTGCCAGCCCCGCACTTGGCCAGCGTGGGGACGTATGGCCTTAACCCTCTCCTGAGAGGAGACCCGAGCCCAGCAGTGGGACATTATGGGTTGTTGATGATGATGATGAAAGAAGGGGTAGATAGATGGAACTCTGTATGAAGTTGTATTCGATGTATCCTTGCTTGGACAGGCTTTTATAAACCCCTGAACACATACTAAAAGGTATAACTGGCAGTCTTTTATACCATTAATATAGAAAGCCACAGATGTGCGCTATATGATTTGACCAAAGTTTTTTTTTGGAATTAGATTTGGGAGGACATCATAATATAAATCGAATTTAATATTTCCCTTTCGGTCCTATCAAAAATACTCCCAGTAAGGATGGGAATTTATCTCAAAATGGCAAACTGCGATTCTACAAGCAGGTCTTGGTTTTGACGTGTATAATGAACTGTTCGTGTAGACTCATTAATTTCTTGTACCATCGTGTTAAATAGTGTGAGTGTAGTTTATGTAAGTAATTAGTATTACACAGGTGTTAAACACCTCATAATATATGTTAGTATCGTTTACAATTTTCAATGTTAAAAGTGGGTAATTGTAGAACAGGTTATACGTTCCGCTTGGCTGGAGAACAGACACGATCAATTAAAAATAACTAAATACTAGATTCAAGGGAAGGAAGGAAGGAACAAGTTAATCTGTTAGAAACATTCAGATTTGAGACAGCATGGATGGTGATGTGGTTTAAGTTGTCATCTTCCGTTGAGTGAGGATTGAATGCGCTTATGAGGGCAACACTGCGTGATCCACAAATTGTTCGGAGACTTCTGAATACGGACGATATTTGTGTCAGTTTTATGAATGTTTGTTATGGGTTCATATCATATATTGAAATCAGGATCTAATGAGGGAAAATATTCTCATTAGAGTCATCATGGCTCTTAAGAGAATTAACCTTCTAAGTCTTCCGTGTCACAAGATATAGTCTTGGTACATGAGTTTACTTTACAATATAAAGTAAGAAATAATTTATATATTTATAAATAAAAGCACAATCATGTACGTACGCGCATAACTTTCGATCGACTGCACCAAGTTGGATAATTCTTTTTTTATGTGTTTGTTATTTGTCAGGACAAAGTTTGTATAGAAAAAAATAAAAGAAAACTGGAGTGTTATATTTTCTTATTCCGCTTACTGCGCTGCAGCCCTGAGGTAAGTTCACATGGGCTTACTAAATTAAGTTTTTCGATAATTCAGAAAATTTTCACAAAAATGAATATAGCGGTACGAAGTTCGCTAGCTAGTAATTATATGTTCCAGTGTTTTAGGATCACATGGTATTTAGTAAATTGCAGTGTAAAATACAGTAGATTAAATGTTCTGTTTATAAATAAAAACAATGAATGTATGAATGAATGAATTGAGGCAAAAAATATATATAATTAAAAAAAAGTATATAACTTTCCTTGAAAACGTACAAAGAATGCTACTGACATACTTTAAAGCGTAAATTATAAACAAAAATTAAAGGTTATAAATAACGTTGTTTCTAATGAAAACTATTATTATTTTACTAATTGTTAATTTATATTAGGCATGAAAATTTCAATTGTTACACGATAAATACTTCATTATTTGTTGATGGCAGTAAAAACTAAACGTGGAAACAATGGAGCTATTTAAAAAGAAATGAATTATTACTATTCTAGTCACGTATATCAATCAGCATATAAAAACTCCTTTGATATTCCATATTGTTATAAAGCACTAGACATGTTACACGCATCTTCTTAAGTTGTTCGTTTTGTCAAACTATTGACAGTCCTCATGGTGTCATCAACCTCAGTCCGTGGGCGCTACTACATTAATAAACTGTAAAAGTTGTTATAGTTCGCAGAAGTCGAAAAAACCGGAATATACAACTGCAGTTTCTAAAATATTTATAATATGAAAATGCATATATAAAGTCACTGCTGGTAATATATCTTAAAATTATATTCTAGAAAAAAAAATAGTTATGTCTTCTTCTTCTTCTTTTGATGATATGGCAATCAGCCAGATCAGCTATTTCTGACAATGTCAAGTATTTCAAGTCTTCAATTCTAAGTCTTCGTCGTGATGGAATTAATTATAAAAAATATAAAAAATGTGGATGACATGAAATGGGGACCGTCTTTCGCAAAAACAAAAAACGATCTCCCCAACAGTTCTTCTTCTTTTGGTGATATGGCAATCAGCCGGATCAGCTATTTCTGCCAATGTCAAGTATTTCAAGTCTTCAATTCTAAGTCTTCGAGTCTTCAAGTCTTCGTCGTGATGGAATTAATGATAAAAAATATAAAAAAATGTGGATGACATGAAATGGGGACCATCTTTCGCAAAAACAAAAAACGATCTCCCCAAGTTATAATAGCCTCAACATATTGACATGTCAAAACTGTCATTATATTTGACGTTTATAATTTTACAGCGTGAATGCAGAGGTGGCAAATTATACGGCCAATAGCAAGCGGTTTCAAGAAATACACCTAACAATGAAATGTCATATGTGATTGGATATAATCATATCTTAATAAACATATAATTATTGCCAAAATTAGTTACGGTATTTTATTATTAACATTTGTATGCTTTAGTATGCTTATGATAAGGTTCTTGGTATATGATATTCTTTAACTAAGAAGTGCTAGTAACATGTTTTAAATAACTTGAGAATCGAAGTTCTTCTCCGGGTCTACTTTTTATAGGAGATCTGTGATGCTAAAACTTTAAATACAAATTTAAAGAACTTCAAGTCAAGTTCATGTCAACTTGTGGTACAATATGTAGACATGAAATCTACTTGTTGGAACATTTTTATACTTAATACTGAACAGACCATCAGGAGGCGAAAAACCTTAGTAGAATTAATAGTCGATGGGGTAAGTACCGAGGCACTTTAGATGACCGATAACCCCTTCTTATTTTTAAACAAAAAATAGTTTACAGTAGCAAGAACCCGTTAGATAAAGATGAATTTAGAAAATACAAATTCGGTCCAACAATATGTTTATTCATAAAATAATTAGGTAAGTTTTTAGAATGCTATTTCGTACATTAGCCTTTTAGCTTACCTGCTATGAGTCTAACTGTTGATATTATTTGTAATAGTCTAATAACTTCATTATTCGTTATTAACAGTTATGTCATATTCTTTGACTAGCTAAGCCCCACGGTGTTACTCGCTGTTATTGTTGTAGCTTCACAACAACAATCGTACGGCAAAGGTAGTCTAAAATAGCCTAATGTTTACCATGATAACCGACATAGGGGTAACCGCGGGAAAAAGGTAGTGTTATAATAAGTCACCAATAGGCATTAGTAAGGCGTGACATCATCTCTTGGTATTAATTATTTAAATGTACCGGAACCCTGCTTATGTTCATCAGCAGTCTTAAGTCCACAACTGGATATACTGCTATTGAAAAGAGATTTTGCCTTACCTTGGTGATGCTAACGTTGTGTTCAAAACAATTTAAAAAATAATAATTTAATGAGTGACGCCATTTTAAATTATTTTAGGTATTTGCTGCAGAGTTGATGATTTCACACCATTGTCTTGTCAAACACATATCCTTGTGTGAATCAGAATGTATTCAGTTTAAAATGATGACAATCGTAAGAAATTATGGTGTGTTTGTATATGATATTAACTATATACTATAGTGATCTTACTTTATAGACATTTTTCTGATCTCATCGTTAGTAATTTATGATTAATTTATCTATCCGCCATTTTGTCATGAAATGAATGAAGTTAATATATATAATAATAAAATAATAAATTTCATAAAATATTTTTTTAATATCCTGTGTCACTGAGGACTTTACAAATATACATGAAACGGCCAGACTCAAAACAACAATTGAATCACCGTTGACTCTATCAGTTGTTCTTTCAATAAACATCGACTTAAAAAAAGTTTATTTCAATCTTATTTTTCTCTTTCTTCACATATAAATATATAAGACATGCAGCCTCTTTTAAAAATATAAGTCTCAGCATAAGACGAAAACTTCTTCTTCTCTTCAACCTATTGCCGTCAACTACTGAACGAAGGTCTCCAAAAAGAGCGAAAACGGAAAAGAACGAAAACTACGGATGTAATTAATAATATAAAAAACTCGCAATAACTTCAAAAAATATTATCCAAACAAATTAGGAGTTCTGTCTGAATCCAAGAGAATGATCTCCTGAAACTCCTCATTTGTTTCTAGCAGTAAGCGATCAGGTACTAAGTAATAGGCTATAAGACAGTACCGTAAAGAACACTTGATCCCTGTTCAGATATCAGTAATTAGATACATACACAACATACCTATAGGAGATAAAACAATTTCCTGAGGTCAGGTAACAAATTTATTTGCTGTTCCCAGTACTGCTCTTGTTTATTTTAATAACTGACTAGCTGATTCTGAGGTTAAAATAGCCTAAAAAGTATACGTAAGCTATTCCTTGTATCATCAGCTATTTGTAAGTGAAAGTCTCGATTCTAAATCGGTTCAGTCTTTCCAGGAATCAGTCAGAACAGATAGAGCGACAGAAAAAAAGTTTTTTTTTTATTTTGATACCGTATATACTGCCTCGGTGGCGCAGTGGTAGCGTACGCGACTGCTGTCCATGAGGTCTCGGGTTCGAATCCTGGGTCGGACCAATTGTTTGTATGATCTACAAATATTTGTTTCGGAGTTTGGATGTTTTCTATGTATAATATGTATGTATTTACAAAAAAATTGTATTTATGTATTCATATCAGTTGTCTAGTACCCATAGCACAAGCTCCGCTTAGTTTGGGACTAGATGGCGTTGTGTGTTAGCTGTCCAAAAATATTTATTTATATTTATTTATTTTATAAGCATTTTACGAAAAGCTGTTAATTGGAAACAACAAACAGACACTCAAATTTCATTTATTTGTATAGATATACGCAAGGAATTATTTATTTCTCTACGTCTATTTACTTAATAAGTTCTTTTTAAACTAAACAAAACCAAAACATAATTAGAAACATGACGTGTATACACATAGTTTTCAACTCAATCACGTCAAAGGAGATTGTTATCAGAATTTTGATAATGACATTCCTGACTCAAAGTTACAGCTTCGGTTGAACCTCAAATCATACCCAGCCAAAATGAAGTGACTCAGCTACAGAACATGACAATGAACTCATAAAGTAATCCCAAAACCTACACATGTTTCATGTTACAAGCCACACATTAAAGAAACTCATAATTTAAAAATTGGATACACTAATATCCGTGTACTGACGGATTCGGAATATGAAACATCAAAACCTCTATTCATTCCTTACACGGAACTGCAAACAAGAGGAAGTGTTAACACAAACCTTTTTTTTACGTGTGGAAACCCCTTCGGGCCTTCACTCCATGGGGTTTGCGGGGGTGCGGTGTGTCAGAATCCAACCGAGTAAAATAACACGGTATGCCGCTCTGCGCATGAGACGGAAGGGATCCGGGAACCGCTTTATTACGACATCCAGAGACTTGACAATAACCTGTCTGACTAGACTTTTTTTTTTTTTTTTTATATTTACGCCGCCAAAATGACTCTGCCCGGCCTGATGGAAAGCATGAGCAGAATCCAAGAGTGGTGGTCACCATCCTCAATGCGAAAAAGAACGATGCAGCATGGTGACCCACAATATGGCGGCCTGGGGAGAAGGGGTATGGTGAGGGGGATAGGGGGCGTTGGATGGGGATATGGGCCTCCGGTATCCTCACTCACTCGATGAAACACAGCGTAAGCGCTGTTTCACACCGGTTTTCTGTAAGGCCGTGGTATCACTCCGGTCGAGCTGGCCCATTCATGCCGAAGCGTGGCTCTCCCACGGTGAGCCTGGTATAGTGAGCCAAAACCTCCTTTTTAAAGACAGTCCTATGTTCAGTAGACCGTTGAAGGTTGTTGCTTACTTATTTCTATTTTTTTTCGGTTTGGAAAACCAACTGTTACAAGAAAATAGTTAGTTTGATGGATAAAACTTTTAATTTTAGACTAACACGATTGTGACGTTACGCCATCTTGGATTTAACGTGCTAGCTAAATGTAGAAGATCAACTAAAGATTTAAGTTTGATACTGTTTCGAATGCAGCACTGGTAAAAAATACCTACACGTTTAAGAATTAAAAAATAACAATGGCTTTGAAATTGCTGAGATAATTATACGTTAAATTGACGTATAGACAGGTATACACATATATATTATTTAATCGCGACGTTTATATTCTCATCCGACAAAAAATATAAAGGAAACTCCTATTGTTAAGCAGTTCGCGCAAATTCTTTTACTAACAACAAAAAAATTAGTGACTATCAAAAAGAAACAGGCTTCGGGAACTGAACTAAATTAAAATGGAACCACACGGGAAGCACAAGCTTTAAAAAAAAAAAAGAAACACCAAAACGGTTCACCCACTCGAAAGTTCTGAGTCGATTTGAGAACCTCCTCCTTTTTTGTGTCGGTTAAAAATAGTTGGGTACCTTGGTGACTCTTATTAATTAAAATATGCTAAAATAAGTTGCTTTATGACATATAAGGTAAACGACCAGGTAAGTTGTTTATATATATATTTGCCCATGGTAAGTCAATACCACAACCTATTTACAACTGCAACTGAAGAGTCAGGTACGATTATCGCCCTTTGAAACGTCCTACAGAATTAGAGTTAGCGGAGATTTAGACTCCGGCCATCTTACTCACTCAATGAAAAGGTTTTTCAGTAGAGCCTGTTGATTTGTGTAGAAGACTGACTCTCCTTTACACATTCGCTCTTTAAATTAGTAGCCTTATCGCCCTAGGCCCAGATTCAGAGACATCAAAAATCCATATTTTTTTTTTAAAGACAACTCCCGCATTATGAATTTAAATTCCTGTGTCGCGGGGATCTTTACAAACATACATGAAACGGACACAAAGTACACCCAGACTTAGAACAACAATTTATGGGATCACACAAAGTGTTGTCCCATGTAGGATTTGAACCCACAACACTTGGCGCAGTAAGAAGCGGTGTGGCGACCACTGAAACCACATGGCCAACCGTGTAGTCAAAGTGTAGTATTGAAAGAACTATTAATAACACAATGCGCTAAAGAATGCATTTAGCATAATGCTGCAATAGTGGGTCACAAGTCACAACTTTCACTGTATTGTTCAATGTTATAATGCATGAGACCTAGGTCTTCACACGTTATACAGATTTTCTAATATTGTTGTAAACATACTATTAATAGCACAACTTAATATTCACGGAATGCAGAGTACGAGGGTTGTTTCACAATTATTTTCAAATAACTAAATTTCTTTGCCAAGTATTTGATTTCGGGACAGAGAAGTCTATCTATAGATAAAAGTTACAATCATTATTGTATATTTTTTCATCATTTAAGTCACCCGATGGTCTGTAATCGACACCTATAATGTAAGGATCAACAATTGCGTTGATGCCGTTTGAGCCCCCTCTTTCTCCCTGAATCAGGGGGGAGGAGTGTGGAATACGAAAAAAACTAACTAAAATGTAGCATAACATTGTTTTTCTGTGAAATAGTGGCATCACTCAGGAAAAACATAAAATAAAAAGAAAGAAAAACACCTTTAAAAGGTATTCGTATTTTATTGAAATCTACTTTCAGTATTCAAAAGGACACAACACTACAATAACAATAAACATATCTTTACTGTGTCAAATGACTGAAACCACAAACTCGACTAAAAAAATGTCACTACAACTTTATCTTGCCCAGTGCGGTGACAAAAAAGGAGACAACAGATCATGACCTGTCAACTTAGAACGATAGATCTGTTACCCAGGTGTTAATTAGAAGAGATTAATGAAGAAGTAATTGTACTTAATTACTAAAATGCACTGATATACGATGCACTGACATGATTACAGGATTTCAAACAACTTGGCTTAATGTAAGAGGCTTGCATGAGGTCAATAATGAAATGTTGGAAAAAACCTAATATTTTGGTCTCTTCTACTTTTAATGAGAGGGCAACC
This sequence comes from Hyphantria cunea, assembly GCA_003709505.1. Lineage (NCBI taxonomy): Eukaryota > Metazoa > Arthropoda > Insecta > Lepidoptera > Erebidae > Hyphantria > Hyphantria cunea. The sequence goes on from PKRV01002300.1 coordinate 1,084,604, forward strand.
AGCCGGATCAGCTTTCTGTCAGTGTCAAGTATTTAAAGTCTTTAAATTTAAAGTAAGAAAAAAAATATAAAAAATTCGAATGAGATGAAATGGGGACCATCTTTCGAAAAAAACAAAAAACAAGCTCCTAGTTTGGTCTCTTAGATCTTATACTTAGGCTAGTTATCCTAAAAGACAAAGTTAGCCACTTTTATATCAGAAAGTGTCTAACTTTGTCTATACGAGTAACTTTAGACAGTCACTTATCTAAGACAATGCGGACATGTATAATATTGTTCTGTAAAAGACTTTTATTTGTGTTTTTATCGAGGTTAACGTACGTTCTAGTTTAATAATGGTTTGAGAACCTAGACTAATTGCGCTTGTACGAAATGTAAACGTGTTTGAATGAAATTAAACTGTCAAAAAACTCAAAGTGTAAATAGGATTATGTAACCAGATGATATTTTTCTTAATTACATATTATGTGGTAAGATAAGAACAAACTTATATAACGCATGTTAATTTTTATGTATATGATACATAATTATATCAACTGCTTAATATACACATTTAAAAAATTAGTAAATTAACAAATTAAAACAAGACAATGATTGTGTGGGAATTTAAAAAGTCGATTTTTAAAATGTCGCGGAACAATTCTAAATAAAAAATCGTTTCGTCCACAGAACGGAGAGTAAGAACGGCTTATTTCTCTGTTCTATTATCTGTTATTAATAAAAAAAATCGTTTTTATTTAGTACACCACACAACATATAAATCTATACAAATCTTTCTTTTTTTTTGTTTGTATGGACTTTCCAAAAGTAGACTCTACTCTGCCTGGTGGAAAGCATACGCAAAATCCAAGAGTGTGATGGTCACTATACTCATTGCGAATGAAGACAATGCAACAATGCAGCATGGTGACTCAAACCATGGCAGCCTATTGATGCTTTTGCATCATTGGGCCTCTGGTCTCGCACTCACCTACGAAACACAAATGCTGCCATTTTAGGTTGATCTTCTGTGTGATGGTACTTTTTATTTTTCTGATCGATTAAGGACATCGTCACTTTCATTGAATTAAAAAAAAAGTGTTACGTTGGTGTTTTGTGTAGGATGTATTTTATTTCATTAGTTAATAGCACACCCATTTGAGCGACAATACCTGTGTCATGTTGTAACAAAGTTTTTAAGTGATAACTCGTTCGGTATTGTTAGAAAAATTAACATAGCGGTGATGTTTTTAAAATATCGGGCCGCCATCTTGTGATGACAGTTTCAATAGTATATTCAAATTGATAATTTATACTAATAGCATTCCAAGGACTTACATCATATCTTAAATAAATAAATATGGATTAGAAAGTACTGAGAGGAATATAAAAAAATTAACTTTAACTAGAACCTGTTTTTGGTATGGTACTTAGGTGTACTTAGGTTATTTCGGTAAACTGTAGTCTATGTCCTTCCTCAATAATGAAAAGGTTCCCTTTGTATACATTTTTAGCAGAGTAGCGATGAAAGCATCACAAGCCACAGAGTTACTTCCGAATTTGAAGTATTAGCTTGGATTTGAAAGGGCTATATTTCTAGTTCAGTTCTGTAGTTCAATTAAATTTAAACAAAAAATATCACCCCTGACAGTGAAAATTTGAGCATTGAACTCTGAAACCTTTTTAAGTTAACAAGATTTTACGGGACGAGAAGATAAGCGGTATGTTTCACTAGTAAAATGCGCAAGCGCATTGGAAAGTAGATGCCAGAGAACAGGTTCACGGACGAGCGTGAACAGGTCGCCGGTCAACCTCCATATTTGTTTTGGAAGACATTGTTGAGGCAAACGGTATACTGCATGAACGGAATATTTTGTACTGTAAATATTTTCATGGAACGACCTACTATACTCGAGGAGATTCCGTTAAGAATGAACCTGTTTCGTGGTTTTAAATGGGTAGACGATTGCTTGGAATATGACTAGTTGATATTTCTACGTTTTTTTTTCTATACTAGCATATTAATAGTTAGAGACATGTAATTGGTCATTCGGAGTAATACTAATATAGTCATTTGGACTTTACAAAGGCTGTGAAGAATATAGGTATATTCGTTAAAGTTTTTTTAAGGTAAGCGATTACCACCGTCCATGGACACCCACAACACCAGAGGCGTCACAATTGCGTTGCTGGCCTTTGGGGGATGGAGAGGGGTTGAGGTATTAGCCTCCGATATCCTCACTCAGTCGGTTAAACACAGCGCAAGCGCTGTTACGCCGATTGTCTGTGAGGCTATGGTATCACTCCGGTCGAGCCGGCCCATTCGTGGTGAAGCATGGCTCTCCACTGTTAATTATGGTATTGAATATGAAAAGTGTGTTGGCAACCAAAACATTCCGAGTGGTTTGTCCTTTAATGTCCGTCTATCTTTACTACTAAACCTTTTTAAATTACAAAAACTTAATATAGAAAACTGTCTTACGTTTAGTTTTTTTTTTTACTTTTCTCTTTAGATGTATTCAAATATGTGCTTAGTAAAGTTTTCTCAAACAAAAATCTTTTAAAATTTGTAATATATTTTATTATTAAAAGGAACTTCTTTATTTGATAAAAAAAGTCTTCCCGCCACAATCCGCAACACAAACATAACATATATAGAAAGATCGAGTATAAGTCTCTCCATCGTGAGGTAACCCAATGAATATTATGCAAGATGCCAAGCGAATTCCGACCATGTTTATTCTCACGATTATTTCGACTTAGCTTTAAAACAAATAAGAATGGAGTACGTTAATGTGTAATCCCTTTAAATCAACCTAAAAGTTGGGCAAACAATGTAATCTGTAACATACATTTGATTACGAAGAATGGTTACTCAGAAAAAACAATGGCGTGCCAAAAAATTGTTATAGAGGTAAACTTTACGCCTTCAGTAAATACTAACGCAATAATGATAAGTCGATTTAGTAAGTGAAAACCATAGTGACGTCAATAGTCCTGTGGTAAGTTATGATATTGTACAGATGCAACATCCTAATCCTAAAATCCATAGTACGAAAGTAACTCTCTGTCTGCTGCTGCCCCGATTTGAATAAAATTTGGCGTAGAGATAGACTAATTCTTGACGAAGGACATAGGTTACTCTTTATCACGATAACTGATATAACCGGGCGGAGCTATGAGCAAAAACTAGTCCAGAATTAATCCAGAATAATAAAAGCGCTGAAGAATTTGTTTGTTTGATCTACTGGATCGAACTGAAAAAAACTTTTTTGAATGACCCATTAATCGAGGAAGGCTATGGAATATAACGCTACGATCTACAAGAGCTGAGCAGCGGGTACCGGAAAGATCAAGTTGTAATAAAATGCACGGACGGAAGCACTTTTCTGACTTATTCGGGAATAAAGAGAATTAAAGCCTAAAGTAATTTTTTAGTCTTCATCTACATGTAACTTCTTTAAATGCAATAACAAACACACAATCAGAACTAGAAATAGGTAATAGAGTTAGCCAATGAACTCAATTCAAGTTAATGGCGACACGACATCTATTGTAGCAAATATCAATCGAACCAACCGGTCGCCATATCTCACGGCCGCCCGCCATCTTGCATTGACAGCTGACTCGTAATGGCGGGAATGTTAAGTAATTGTCTATGGTTGAGTAATAAATTCGATACGGCATGTGACGCCAGCCTTACTGAATGATTTCTTTGGAATAACATTGCGGTTTATGTTGTGAAAATTGATAATAGATTGTTTCTCTTTTATATAATAATATAATCTAGTTGTTTTCTTGAATATCGGCTACAGATCTCTTATAAGATGTCGCTTCCGTTCTACTATACCGATTTTTTAAACGTTTTATGCAATCATTATCTATTTCATTTCATCAAGAAAAAAAACCTACACTATTAGTGTCTACAATGTATAATTTGGTTCCCAAATTATTTCAATTTATATCGCCAAACCAGAATTTTAAAATATTCCGAAAATCTTTTAAATAATGGTGTTCTCTAAAAGATAAGGCAATTATTTAAATAAAGGTAATCAACAAGCCGGGGTAACGAAACAATTAACAAGTAATTGTTTCAATAATAATTCAGAAGGTCGACTAACCTTGACATCAACTTCACGCTTATTTATCGAGGCCCAAGCAGAACTAACAACGCTTAATCAAAATACAATCAATACTGTTATACAGGAAACCGATTTATTGATGAAAGCATCGAATCTAATTCGACCTAACTCGAAATGAATATTTATAGATATATACTTATACGCATATTAGGAAGATTTTCTGATATGGAAAGCGAGAAAAAAAGAAAGTTATTTAAAAAAATTAACGTTTATCATGAAAGTAAATTGAGCTTTTGTATACTTTTTCATCACAATAACTTATCTTCCGACCAAAAAAAACTTCTTCTTTTGATGAAATGGCAACCAGCTAATCAGTCAAGTGTTTAGTCTTAAGTCTTCGTCGTGATGAATATAATGATAAAAAATATAAAAAATGTGAATGAGACGAAATGAAAAACCATCTTTCGAGAAAACAAAAGACCTCTCCAAAAAAAATCATGAATCATTACGATCGACATAATATTATGTCAGTTATGACGTTTACAAAAATTAATGAATATGAGATATAAACAAGACATTTCCTTTACACTGGACATCGGCACAATTTGCCATTTTGTAAAAAAAATACAATAAAAAGCTCTTTTAAAAAAGTCACTCAAAACAGCAGTTTAAAGAAGTCACTACATGTTTTCTTGTTATTGTATATTCCAACGGATTTCTCGTTACTAAAAAAAAAATGGGTATTTCGCTTAAATTGTTTTATTGAATGAGTGTGCGCATTTAATCAATGTCAAGTTAATAGTAACAATTGTTAGTTTTAATTAAAAACGTTTAGTTCTTTACGAAGCTGTGGTACAAAAGGAATGTGTTCTAATTTTAACCGATACTAGTACTATTAGTTATTCTGTGCCGATGCTGGGTTTTTTTTAATCAGAATAGGCAAAGAAAGCACACAAGATACCTAATGTTAAGAGAATTTCGCGATGATAATAGATTATGTTAATAAAGGATTTACTTTCAAATTATTAAGGGGGAGAATAGACGTTTCGGAAAATATTAAAGCTACCTTTGTTGGTCTTAGGAATGAGAATACCGAAAGCTTGAACAGCAACAACAACAAAGTAGGAAGGTAATAGGAGTAGAAGGTAGTAGGTAGGAAGTATGAGGGTCAAATCTTGGATTTGACCCTCATACTTCCTATAAAATATTTGACTAAGAAGCCTTTCAGTCCCGCTCGGATCTGCTTCCTTTCACTATGTATTATTTTTAGTGTAGTTCTCGATTAAGTCTACCTCGTCTAGCCAGACTACGTAGATACAAGCGAGAAATATCTATAAACCAAAATAACTCATTCCATTTAAAATTATTGTGCATGTTCAAAAGCATTATTGCATTTGAATGTTAGGTAACACATATGTTGAGAAATGAAATGTCTAGAAAATTGTTTCACTTACATATCTGTAGCGATTATATAAAAAGTCAGTGAAGAATTTCATATCAATAAAAAAAGGCGGGAACGTAGTAAACTGTCAGTATGGTGACTGAAAACACATGTTACCACTCTTATTCATTTCATGGGTATCGTAAGAACCGAATAGGAGAGCAACTACGTAAGAAAATTTTGAAAAAATCCTGTAACATCTGGTCAGGGAAAGACAGTAGCCTGAAATCTCCTCTCTAAGTAAAGGGCTATTCAGCAGTGGACAGGACAGTTATTGACAATGATGACAAAGAAAGTGAAACAGGAATATACATATATGAGTCGTGGGTCCGTTTTATTTCAACAGTTAAAAGGCTGGCACCATGGATTGTGTGTTAATATCATCTTTCTATGCTAAATAGATACGACTTGTCTAGCTTGTTGAGATTTATGTCATCATCTCTGTCCTACTAACGTCAAACACGATATTGAATGGCGCTTATAAACATGTGACAGATTCAACTGTCAAATTTGAAGGGTGATTTCTTTGATATGTATGGTTAAATGTGAAAAATTACATTTATCAATACTTTTTTTAAATTTTTTAGTATTCATTACTATTGAAAGCCATCAAGGTGAAAATGTGCTTCATCGCTTAAGGTGATTTTGTTTTTCATTTTTAGTAACCCTAACCTGTTAGCTATCTTGTTTTTTTTTGGGATTGCCAACACAATGCTACACAAAAAGCGGGCAATTTAAATTTTGGGACCCCTTTAATATTGTTTTTAATTTAAATGTTTATTATAAATTGAGAAATGAATGTATAAAAATCTGCTATCAGCAGTACTATTATCATAAACGCTTAAAAATAATATTCTGTAACGGAATATGTATAAATGCTTATTTCTCTATCCGTCCGTTTAGTAAAAAACATTAGCCCTGGAATTATTACGTGCCAATTTGTATGTTTATAAGGGGAAATCTGACATTAAGAAGGAAATGTAAATACATTTAAGTGTTTAACGATTTGTGTTTAGCACTTTGCATCTTGTGCAACGTGAAACTACGTCCTAATTTGCTTTCAATATAATTTAGCACTTTATTGCTTTAGAATAAAGTAATAAATTGAAGAGCCTTCACGAGATCTGGTGGAATGGTTTAATATTGGTTTAGGAATGAAGAAGTGTATGTGTGTGTTTTTATAGAAGGTCCAATTTTGTATTGAACCAAAACCGGTATAGGCTTACACCATCATACCTTCTAGATCTAACAAAAATGTCTTTATTCTTCACCTATATTTATGTCAAACTATCTGTCACGGGCAATTTTATCTGCATCGTTCAAAAAGAATTAATTTCCACCGTTTGGGCAGTCCTGAATTAAAAATGTTGCTAACATTTTTAATTCAGGACTGCCCAAGACCGAGATAGTGTGCGTTCTTGAGAGGCATTTGTTTATCAATGATCACCGTCTAATGATGAAGTACAACGTCCCCTTTGGACTGCCTCGTTGGCGCAGTGGTAGTGTATGCGACTGCTGTGCTTGAGATGTCGGGTTCGATTCCCGGGTCCGATCAAATCTTTATACAAATGTTGTGTTTCGGAGTTTGGATGTTTTCTTGTATAAAATGTTTGTAAAAAAGTATATATGAATTGATATTAGTTGTCTTGTACCTATAACACAAACTCTGCTTGGCTTGGGACTACATGGGGTTGTGGTTTAAATGTCCGAAATATTTATATTTATTTATCTTTTTACGTTTTGTTTGTTGATTTCCCACTTACCAGGACAAATTGTGTACAACTCAATGTATTAATTACAAAGTTATTAACATACGTTTGACTTTCAAAACTTGAAGGCAAGGTTTTATTTTCAAGGTGCTCTTAACATGCTTAATACTGATAATCAACTATAAAGAACTTGTTGATTTAAAAAACAAACTGATTTGTTATAATTGATTTATCATTGAAACCAACATCAACTTGGATATTGTTTTTAATGATATCACCTTCCTAACTAAAAATAAACAATAACTATTATTAACATTCGCGAATGCTATAGTTAGAATAATAATGTTTAATATTTTTGAATTTTATTATAAGCACATTTTTATAGACATTTCCCGCATTAGAAATATACATACCGTGTCGCGGGGGACTTTACAAACATATGAAACGGACATAATGAACACCCAGACTCAGAACAACAATTTGTGGATCACACAAATGGTTGTCCAATGTGGGATATGAACGCACAACACTTAGTGCAGTAGCACGAGTCCAAAAGTGCAGTCTAAATCACGTGTTTTAGTCATCTGAACCATGAGTTTAAAACTTATAATTTAAACATTCGCATCTCTCGCAATCGGCATGGACTACTCTTGGATTCTGTTTATCCTTTCCACCAGACAGAGTGGATTCATTTCGGCAGAGTTATAAACCTACCTATAAGAAAAAAGATTATTTTATAATTTTTACCCCCTGCCAAAATTTATGGTTTCCTTGAACTCGTTTCGTCGTTTACCTGAAACAAAATAAGTAAAGTATACTACTACAAAATAAGTGAAATATATTACTCGATGACATTTACACTAAAAAAAATATAAATTTGAAAGAACAGTTGCCATCCTTTATGAATACAATCTATATAATAAGGTGTATAAGTACAGCTGCTTTGTGTACGCTTTAAAAACTCAAAAAAATCTTCACAATACAAATAGAGTGGAATATAACAATGACCCGTGAAGTCCCAGGAAAATTGGAAATATAGGCCACTGCCATCCTTAGCAAAGCGAGAGACAAACTGAAGTTAAAATAGGCAGACATCTTTTTCACACCGGGAAGCACCAAGGTCAAAACAATATTATGTTCGTAGATTATATATTTTTCACGTTAGCATTTTTTGTCTTATAAAAAGACAACTCCGGCGTTAGGAATGAATGTGAATTGGATTTTATTCCCGGAGGAATACGACCTTCAAACCTACAAGAAAAGACTCCTTAAAAGGCTGGCAATGCACTTGTAACGCCTTTAGTGTTATTTAGAGTTATCGCTTACCATCAGGGTATACGTCTGCTCGCTTGCCCCCTATTCTATAAAATACAGATAAAAAGAAAATACAGACTGAGAATAGCATTTTTTAGATCACAAAGCGTGATCAAGTGTTGTCCCTTATGGTATTTGTACACACAACAGTCAGTGAAATAGAAAATGGCCGCGTAAACAACTACGTCACCAATGCAACAAAAGTTTTGCGTTTCAAGTCTCATCAATGCAATCAAATGTTAAAACTTATTTTGCCGTACTACGCATTTCGTAAAAAGATATGGTGTTCGAAACAGATGATGTCATTTAATGTCACAAACTTTTATAGCCACGGTGATGCTTTGTTTATTATTCCATAAAACAGGCCATAATACATTTTATTACCAGGGACGAAGAGTTCATTTTGGAGGTAACTTGTTTACCGGTTCGAATGTTTGTTTTGGAACCTATCTGCATGACAATTGAGTGACTGTGCACGACAGTGGTTACCTGAGGAGTGGTAGGGTTATGAACTCTTTTCAGTAGTCGCTGGATCCGTGATGGTGAAGTTAAAAATTTGATATAAATACGTTTATGGGTTGTGTACCAGATAGCGCGGAGCTGTTAATCGAGGACAGGCATACAACTTTCCTCTTCACGTCATAACTTGGCTTGACATCTGACATGCTTCCATCTTTAAAGTATGTTATTTAATCAATGTGAGGGCAATTCAGAATAAAATGAATCTATATAATATCAATGGCTATCATTATTGGGAAGTACTCAAATATAACGTCGACTAGTTAGAGTTCCACCTTCGAATTTAATTCGCCCTCAATTTCATCGTAGGTCCTTCGTGGAAAAACTGACATTAAGGTGAAACCGTTGAACTAGCCGACCCTTAAGAAATATTAAAGGCTAGCTAGAAGATGTGGTAAAGTAGGAAATCAATACAATATAAAAGGGTTAACTGTGTTTATAAAAATAACTATCAATAAAGTGCTTTTACACACTAACTAAGACTACATCATAAATCAACCACATCCAAACAACCACAACTTAATCTTTACGACTCAATCTCTTCAAGGTTGAGCATTTAATCACACGTAGTTAGCTAAGTACGTAATCGATTGCACAGTGATGGTACCCAGGCCCCAGTAAACGACCTTGCGGTACGCCACAATGATCGCGCATTCAACTCGCGGTTGTTGGAATTCTTCCAATACACAATGCTTTTACGACAGCTATATATGTCAGTGCATCTGCACTATAATGTAATTAATGTCTTTGTATTCATTGTCGTTTAAGGTTTGGACATTGCTGTACACCTGCCAAAAGGCTTCTTTAAGTTTTTTTATAGGTCTACACTGGTCTGAGAATGAAAATTGTTGCGTTTATAAATTTCAAAATGGTGTTTGTCATCTGGATAGATTAGCATCAGAAAACTATGTTTTCAAATTCGACAAATAACGTGGAAATGCTTTATATTAGGCCCCTATTTCAGAGTATTATACATGTAGTATTATACACACACGAGAGTGTTAGTAAACACGTAGTCTATAATAAACGTGCAAGTATCTCGATATACAAATGAATAAAATGGATGTCTGGTTGTAATTTCATATTGACAGCTTTTCACAGAATGCACATGAAAGTACTTACGGGACTTTTAACAAAAAAAAACAGTTATAAAAATTTTGGCCGTCCGTTTTTTTTTATGGAATTGCGGGCAAACGAGCATACGTGTCACCTGACGGTAAGCGTTTACCGCTTCCCATGGTCTGTGGTGGAGAACACCAGAGGCGTCACAAGTGCGTTAACAGTCTTTGGGGGATGGTGAGGGTGTGGTTTGGGCCTCCCGTATCTTCACTCACTCGGTGAAACACAGCGCAAACGCTGTTTCACACCGGTTTTCTACCGCGCCGTGGTACCACTCCGATCGAGCCGGCCCATGCATGCCTAAGTTTGTTCCGGTTGATTTCTGGAACGGCAGGACCCATTTTAACTTGCCTTTACTATCAGATACCTGGTGTTGTAAGAGTAATTTAGCTTACTTTTATTATATTGAATGCCTCAGCGGCGTAGTGGTAGCGTATGTGACTGCTGTGCTTGAGGTCTCGGGTTCAATTTCCAGGTTGGATTTTGGATTCAAATGTATGGATGATCTCCAAATATTTGTTTCGGGGTTTGGGTTTTGGTGTTTTCTATCTATAAATATGTATGTGTTTACAAAAAAAAGCATGCATGTATTTATATCAGTTGTCTAGTACCCATAGCAAAAGCACTTCTTAGCGTGGGACTAGATGGCGTTGTGTGTTAGATGTCCGAAATATTTATTATTATTTTAGACTAGCTACGCCTCGCGCTGTTTGCCGTTGTTGTTGTTATAAAGAAACAACAACCGTTGGTAACATATTTTTACAATAAAATCCATCAATTAGCTGTGAACCTACAATTGATCGGATCGAATGCTTTCAACAAAACTTTTTGTTTGCGCCTGCAGTTTCCTTGCGTGGTAATGTAAACAGACCGTGAAAGGTTCTACGTTTATTTATTTAGCATAGCAGATGGATACATTTCCTATTTTATTGTTAAATACAGTTAAGATTAGACCTTGTAGATATATACATGTTTATAATAAATAAATAAATAAATATTTTCGGACATTTAACACACAACGCCATCTAGTCCCCAAACTAAGCAGAGAGCTTGTACTATGGGTACTAGACAACTGATATTATTACATATATATATATATTTTTAANTTGTAGATATATACATGTTTATAATAAATAAATAAATAAATATTTTCGGACATTTAACACACAACGCCATCTAGTCCCCAAACTAAGCAGAGAGCTTGTACTATGGGTACTAGACAACTGATATTATTACATATATATATATATTTTTAAATATATACATATTATACATAGAAAATACCCAAAATTCCGAAACAAATATTTGCAGATCATACAAACATTTGGTCTGACTCAGGAATCGAACCCGAGACCTCTAGCATATCAGTCGCTTACGCTACCACTGCGCCACCGAGGCTGTCTAATCGTTTTAAATCATATCTCGATATATTATTAATTCCAAAGTAACTCTGTTTCTACACACACTCAAACATAAATAATAAACTAAACCCATTACTTATTTTGAATTCTCTTATTCACTAAGTGTATCAACAAAATTGGGAGAGGGCACTAAGTTCTGTAACACAGGTTTTTATCTAGCTCAGAAGTCAGGATCTTCATAGGAATTATGTAAAAAAAGTTAGTGAATATATTTCTTGCCGTTTCACTGCTAAACCGCTTAAAATTTATCCCAATGGATAAATTTTGAGAGAAATTTTCAGAGATAGACTAGACCTTGGAAAATGACTCAATAGGCTATTTTTTGTCCGAATAACTTTACATATATACAAATCCTCATTAGGAAAACATCACAATTTTAGATTTAAAACAAATTTTGAAATTTTTAATCACCAATGAAAATTAACAAAGCCCACTTTATTTATAAGAAAATACAATAAATTTTGCATCAATTGATAGGTAATATTTTAAAAAATCAGTGTCTATGTAAATAATTGAATATCTTGACATTCATAGACTTTTCTGCGTAGAATATCATAACTCCAATCTCTTTAATTATGATCTGGTGGAATTGAATTAGAACTGAACTGAGGTACACACATTTAAAACATAATAATTTAAGGCCCTGACAAAGGCACAGACTGTGTCAACGGTAATTGATTATTTTTCTTTCTAAACTATCTTTAAACTTAACAAAAAAGTTCAGAAAACTATATCCCGACTAAGTAAAAAGCTTTGTAAAATTTATTTAGACCATGGCACCCGGGTCTATATTACTAATCTATAGACCCATTCATATTCATATGAAACAATGTAGCCAATCGACTGCTAAATTATTACCCTTCCTTTTAACTTCGCTATACTTGGTTGAAAAAACGAATGTCATGAACAGAAGGAAAATCATCCTATTTCATCACCGGTCCATTAAAACTGTAGGTAGCTTATTTTCCTTGCAATGGCCTCGTCGTTAAAGTCAGTTATCTCTTTGTAAATCATTGTTTTATGTATTAAATACATTTGCATGTTGTTGTTGAACCAAGATGGACTATAGAAGCCTAGAAAACTGACAAGTTAAACGACTTTGTCATGAATATGTTTCTAAATAATAATCTATTTATCTATACTAATGTGTTGTGGTTACACGCGCTAATTAAAGAAGTTTTATGAAACAGGGGGCAGCGAGTTGACGTATTGTCTGATGGTCAGTGATTACCGGCGCCCATGGACACCCGCAACACCAGAGGCGTCACAAGTGCATTGCTGGCCTACGCTCTTTTCTCGAAGGTTTGAAGGTCGTAATGGTCCGGGAATACCGCAGGCGAAAGTTCATTCCACAATTTTATTGTGCGAGGCAGATTGTTGCTGGTTCGTGTTGAAAAGTATTGCTGTATGCAAGATGAAAGCTATATTATAACTAACAGGTGGCGAGGAAAAATTGAAAAGGTTGTAATAAACGAAAGCAACGGTTTATCTTTAATAAAAAAAACAAACAACAACCCATAATGTCCCACTGCTGGGCTCGGGTCTCCTCTCAGGAGAGGGTTAAGGCTATACGTCCCCACGCTGGCCAAGTGCGGGTTGGGGACTGGCAAGAATACGTTGTGGCTACGTAAATCTTGCCGTTGGATGTTTTTAAGCCGCCCTAAGGCCTCCAACTACGCGGTCACCCATCCAGGTACTGACCGCGCCATCGTTGCTTACCCTCGATGATTGTTTCTAATCACCGAGTGCAACTGGGCTATGAGCGTCTCATATTTTATTTAATTATCTTTAATATTTTTATTAAACAAAGACAACACCCGCATTAGGAATAGAATATATCTTGATTAGTATTCGACGTTGAGTTTAGAAATGTTAATTTAATTTCACTTACAGCACAAATGTAAGCCATTCTGACAACTACCCTACATCTTAAACGCTTGAGATGGCGCCTTCGAAGAAAGACAGTTAAATAGATTAGTTTTATTATCAAGTAGCTGTACCTTGAAATGTTTTCTGCGGCATATTGTGGTCGCAGAGACAGAGAATTGGGAACAAAACCGATGAACAAAATAGATAAAATCAATTTTTGTAACGGGTTCTAGTTACTTAGGTATATCGTGTCAAAAGAGCTCGACTTAACTTTCTTATAAACCAACTTATACTTCTATGCACAGATTGTTTTAATATTTATCATTATTTGTTTCACCGAGTGAGAGAGGATGCCGGAGGCCCATTTCACAACCCCTCCCCCATCCCCCAAAAGCTGGCAACGCACTTGTGACACTTCTGGTGTTGTTGCGATTGTCCATATTCAGTATTCGCTTACATCAGGCGATACGTCTGCTGGTTTGCCCCCTTTAATTATTTTTTGTTTTTTTCTTTTGTGCGGAAATTCCCTCAAACACCACCGACTGCTGGTAATGTCGGACTCGAACTGACTAAAAACCGCACACCATCTCGGGTATTAGAAGCCGGGGAACCAGGTGTTACCTCGGAAGGAAATCCCTGGAACCCCGACGTACCTCGGGCCACGCACTTTGTAGGTGGGCCTCCTCTTGTGTAGGAACCCTCGCGTCCTTATTTTGTTCAGAAAAGGGCGCAAACACTTTGCTCGTTTGCCCCCTAATCCATAAGAAGGTTAAGTAATAAGTACATAACATAAAATGTGCAATGTATAAGAATAACGAGTTGGTAAAATAAACACTTTCTCGCTGACGTAATCTTATCGGAGTTAACGGCAAAGTGGTTGTTGGTATGTTACATATGTCGGTGTTTTCTGTCTACGTTTCGCATAACATTTCTCAGCTTCCAATATTGCAATAATTATAGTCATTAAAATGAGACATAGAGGGAATATTAAATTGACTTGCAACACACGAGAACAGAGATATGACACACCGAAAACCTCGTCAACGCGAGACCATCTAATGAGGACCACAATGCTGCCTACAGAAGTATTTTTAAATGACAAAGAACATGTAATCACCGTCTATTTAACCCATCGTATTCTACAGAGCCAGATACGCCTCTTAATCCGATTCTCGTTTTCTCGCATCCAGTTCTAGCATGCCATTTTGCGCAAATCGTCTCTCGATCTATATTTTTTTTGTTAACAGGGTAAAAAATCCCTTCTCTCTCTCTGGATCTCCAACTCCTCGGGGACACAGGAGCCAGGAGTATGTGGTGTTTCCATTAAAAACACCCCGATGACCGGCCTCTGGTCTTATTTTCAGGTCGTGGCTTGTCAGAGCCTATCCCGAATTTTGACGACATATGGTGTTTTTCCACTTCCAAAAATTAAATATCAAGTATATTATAATACGAGTTTTCAATTTCCTTTTCAATATAAACTTACTATTTTAAAAGTATCATCAAAAATTGAAATATTAACATCTAAATCCCTGGTAACATTTCACAACAAGGCAAGAATGTCGGCCCTAGTTAACTTAATTATACCACGTTGCATAATTGTTCAAATTATCTACTCATAAACATGTATGTTCGAAACGTAATTAAGGTTTAAAATAATAAAATCTTCGATCCGGTTAGTGTACAATCGTAAAACTATTTCGTAAAACAAGTTCCTAATTGATTGTTTTAAATATATCAAGTTAAAGAAATGGAAATTAGCTCGAAAGAACTCGAGAAGTAGGTACCTAATCATCGTCTTCTTTCGAAGTAATAAACTACGTTGGGGTCGGCTTTCATTCTACTATGACAGACTTAACTTTGATTTTTTACATGGAGGAACTGCTATCTGATCTTCACAATCCAAGTACAAGCCCATATCGAAGTTGTATAAGTAGATTGTTGGAATTTTTAGAGTTCCAACTACATGTAACAATTTGTACGTAATGTGTTAACTTAAACTTTTCTTTAATATTATACTTTTCATCCTATCGTTCATTCATGTACAGACGATAGAGTAATTCATCAACAGAGGGTCACACCACTGGGGCACACGTACTTGAAATTTTGCCTTTTTATGTTGTACGTGGTACTATTAAGAAGGACATTCAGATATTTCACCCCTACCCCCCTTCTGCATCATTGGGCCTCCGATTTCGCACTCTTTCGCACGCAAACGAAACACGACAGCACGAACGCTGACATTTTACATTGATTTCCTGTGCGAGGGTAGTACCTTCGTAGGTAGTCCGTGCTGACATAAGCGTGGCTCTACTACCTCTAATCACTCGACTACAGACACACAACACACATTTAAATCTTATAAGCTGTTTATAACATAAGAAACAATAAAAAACTTCTCTAGTCTTAAACGACACATGTACTGCTATTTGCAAATCGATTCGCTAGAAATCGTGTTACACTGCTCACCCACTTAGACAGTTGTCACGATGTTTCCCGTTAAGAATAAACACTTTTATTTTAAGTGGCAAACGTTGTTTCTCTTATTCGTTCTGTACAAATACTTTTAGTTCGTCTTATTTATGTTTCTCTATCGTTTTGTGACGACATCTCTGTCTAAGCAAGCGTTATGTGATTAGGAAATGCGTGCAATTTTCGCTAGTAAATATAGACCTATTTCTACAGCTACTATAACCTTAGACATCAATTAAGGCCTTGCACTTCGATCCCAAACTAGACAGAAACTATTAAATACAAATAAATACATCATAGATAAATTACACATATCATATCAATATCAACGACCCATAACGTCCCACTGCTGGGCTCGGGTCTCCTCTCAGGAGAGGGTTAAGGCCATACGTCCCCACGCTGGCCAAGTGCGGGTTGGGGACTAGCAAGACAACGTTGTGGCTACGTAATCTTACCGTCGGATGTTTTCAAGCCGCCCAAAGGCCTGCAACTAAGCTTCACGACTGTTATCCTATGATAACAACCGGGACAGACTGCTTAATGTGACCTCCGAATCACGGAGACGCTCATGATAACATGCCACTAGCGGTCACCCATCCAGGTACTGACCGCGCCGTCGTTGCTTACCCTCGGTGATTTTTTCTAAACACCGAGTGCAACTGGGCTATGAGCGCCTCATTTTACACATCATCTTTTTTCTTTTACGCATCATATTACACATAGGCATTAATACAAATTATCATGTCCATCGTAATATTTTTCCTGAATGGGATTCGTAGCTTTGAACCACTAGTCACTAGACCAAAAGGTCCGTCATAACATAAAATATAAAATAATATCTTGAATCTAAATATGAATTCATGCGTTCATGCTGTAAATTTGGACTGTAGCAGTTACGCCGTAGTTTATATTTCCAGTTTTACAAACATATCTCAAATTATCATCGACTTTGATTATTCGGATTGTTTAATTTCCGTTCTGTCGAGTTAACAAACACTTCAATCTTCGGGTATTCAGTTTCGTGGGACAGCGAACGAGCGATTGTATGCAAAACACTGGCTGGAATGTCCGGTGTGGCTTCAAGAGATTCTATGGTGACATGTCTACTTTTTTTGTGAGAAGATGCTTTATGTTGTCTGTTGACTGACGGATAGACTCACCGTGAAAAATCATGATCCTAGAACTGTTTACATTAAGCAAATGGGAGATCGTTTTTTGTTTTTTCGAAAGACGGTCCCCATTTCATGTCATACACATTTTTTATAATTTTTATCATTGACTCCATCACGACGAAGACTTGAAGACTCGAAGACTTAGAATTGAAGACTCGAAATACTTGACATTGGTATAAATAGCTGATTCGGCTGATTGCCATTTCATCAAAAGAAGAAGAGAATTAAATTTTAAAATTAAATAACCGATTTCAATGTGTCTTAATCGTCATAGCTTGGATGTAACAGTCTAAATTCGAAATGTTAATAGAAAAAATTATGTTTTCTTCTTATCATTCAGTCTAAAGTAAGTTTGTAAGTTTTTTTTTAATAAAACGTTCTTTAGTAGAGGTTAATTCTCGTAAACTAGTTATTACTTTTTTATTGAGTCAAAGGTGTCTATAATCTCAGGTATATTGTGAATAAATTACATAAATAAGACACCATAAACTTTATGAATAAATAATGAGAACTATTATTATTCCGCCATATTAGGTAAACAAGAAGCAATCAAATATTTAAAAATCGAATGTTCGAGAGCTTTTTTCTTAAAGTTATACTGAGAACATAGATGAATTGTTGCTAGAGTATAAAAATTATAGCGTTATTTAACTTATTTAGTACCGTTTTCTCATAAAAAGAAATAATTATCGGCGTCAAACGTTGAAGATATCAGTACCGATTGAAGAAAAAATTATTACACACCAAAAAGCGTATTAAATTAAATAACACACGCAAGCATCGATTAAAAACTTTATATTTGAAACAACCACGTTCTCTGTTTAAATAGTCTGCACAATGTTGTCAGGAATAAAAATAAACAAAAATTTTCGCAATAAAAAATTGCATGTCCAGGGAGTGAAAGTGCAAAATAAAATATATTTTTGCAATACATTTTTACGATTTCAAACTGTCTTCGGTCGAGTGCTAGAGTTAATCCCTACTTAAACTTGTTGCGTGAGAAGAATGAATACGCGAATACGTAACGATGGTTAAATTATCCAATTATTTTTAGTCAGTATTATTTTATTTAAATGCAAACGTTCTTAACTTAAGTTTGCAATAAAATTGCCGAATTACTCATGATTTTTTTTCTGATTTTTTTAAGGAAAAGGGTATCATTATTTTCTCTTTTTGGGCCAAGGACATCTTGAGCGCATTACAAAAAGCCGTGCCTAAAAGTAAAATCTGTATGTGAAAAATTGAGAAGCAACAGTTTATCCTGGAAATAATATGTGATCCGTAGAGATGAGCAAAAAGTTGTAAAGAGAGTTTTAAGTTTGAAGATGTACGAGTAGAAGACGAGCAAAGTAAAATGGTGGAAGATGGTGACTGCGTAAAAAGACCTATGGCTAACAAAAAACTTTAATAAATTTATAACTAGACTATTGACACATCATAAATCGGTCCTAAAGCTCAGGCGCTACATTATAACATACAAACAGTGGTAAAAAAATAAAATAAATAATGATATATATATAACACACACCAAACTTGTGTTATAGATACTAGACAACTGATTTAAATACATATAATTTTTTTTTTTGTAAAATTTGTAAAAACATACACATTATACATAGATCAATCAATCAATCAACAACCCATAATGTCCCACTGCTGGGCTCGGGTCTCCTCTCAGGAAAGGGTTAAGGCCATACGTCCCAAACTGGCCAAGTGCGGCTTGGGGACTGGCAAGAATACGTTGTGGCTACGTAAATCTTGCCGTTGGATGTTTTTTAAGCCGCCCGCAGGCCTTTAACTAAGCTTCACGTCTGTTATCGTATGATAACAACTGGGACCGACTGCTTAACGTGACCTCCGAATCACGGAGACGCTCATGGTAACATGCCACCAGCGGTCACCCATCCAGGTACTAACCGCGCCGTCGTTGCTTGCCCTCGCTGATTGTTTCTAATCACCGATTGCAACTGGGCTATGAGCGCCTCATATTATACATAGAAAACACCCATACTCCGAAACAAACATTTGCTGATCATACAGACATTTGGTCCGACCCGGGAAACGAGCCCGAAACCTCAAGCACAGCAGTCGAATTATAACCACTAAGCCACCGAGGAAGTCAATGTGAAAAAGAAAGACGAATAAAATGATCGGACCATTTATAACAGTTAACTATCTGTAAGTACACAATTTCATTTGTATTACAATCTTCTGATTAATGCAGCTATTTATAACAAAACGAGTGCTTGTCGAACAACATGTTTTATAAACGCAATGAACCAAACACCTGCGTAAAATTATTCACAGCAGCTGTACCAAAAGGCATCTACGAACTGAATTCCAATGAAACAAAGTTTTGTAACGTTTAGTACACGTATAGATGTTTAATATTCAAGTCAAGTGCAAGACGCCGGCCTTATAAGGTATGAGATGTTTTATTATATGTCTATTGTAAAGGTGAGGTAGAATTGCACCGCTTCACTTATTTGAGTACAGGTTTGTATTTGTGGTACTAAATACCTTGAAATAAACTCTATACAAATCCGTTTGTCGAGCGTGTTGTAGTAGGACATTACCTCCTTGTTAAAGAGATGCCTGTTATAAGGAGTGGACTGTTAAACGCTGTTGATGTTGTGGCGACTTCCACATACAACCCAACAATGAAAAAACAGACTTCAGCGCCATCTACCGAAGATACGTCGAAATACGGAGTAACGAAGGAAACTAAAAAACCACAAAACCTGCATCGCGCAATAGAAGTTCTCGCGCCGATTAACATATATGTTGTGTATCAATATCAACGGTTATACAGTGGCCCGCCAGGCATGATCACCTCGCCTGATCGGAGGATCCTACCTTTGTGTTGGAGGGACATGAGACCCGTTCCTCTACAATGTGATATATATATGAGCTGAATAATGGACTCTAACTACGCAAGACAACATCACTGCAAAGATAATGAAAATTTGAAACAAAACCTATAGATACCCGTCTGGACAGAGATACCTAACAGAATACCGGTGGGAAACTGCCTGCGCCTGCGCTGTGTGGAGGCCCGTACCCCAACTCCTCCCCCATTCCCCAAAAGCCGGCAACGCATTTGTGACGCTGCTGGTGTTGCTGGTATGTATGGGCGACGGCAATCGCTACGTCTGCTCGTTTTCCCCTTTTTCGTAAGGGTGTGCGCAAGCATCGTAAAAATTTACTCCCATCACTTTACTATAACGCGCCAAAAGAGGTATAACTTAAAAAAAAACTCCATTCTCGGGAGAGGCCTATGTCCGGTAGTGGATTGTTAGTGATGACGATTGGTGATAATGATGATTCCTTGTTTAAGGCGGAATAGACACCTGTAGCGCACGTATACCTAATGTAGATCCATCTTTATTGATATGTTTGAAAAGCATGTGTCAGTTTTATCATCTATTGTTTGAAAGCTAGCTATTCATTGTTGACATTGTTACTCTATGAGTAATGATATATTTTGAATTATTACTGTCGCGAAGATTCATTACTACCCCTAAGTGAAATTCATAATCTATCACCACACGATTTGGCTGAATACTTAAATAACATCCATTCGAAACAGTGAAAAAAAAGGTTTAAAAAACTATAAAAGGACATAAGGCTACTCTTTACCGCGATAATCAACATACACACGGACGGAGCCGCGGGCAAAAACTAGTAAGGTACATTAAAGACAAACAAAACTTCGTGTTTTTTTTAATTACATGGAGCCGATGTAAACATCAACCAAGAGCAGTTTTTTACACTCTTATCTTCATATGTACCTTATGTACTAGGTACCTTAATTTATTTAATTAAAAAAGAATTCTCACACTAGGAATATTATCAAATATCGCGAGACACATCACACATACATGAAACGGACACATGGCAAATCATACACTACGTGTGATCCCCAAATTGCTGTTCCGTGAACAACAAGTTGTGTATTCCATGATCGAACACCCAACACTCAGCACAGTAGCAAACGACGAGGACCACTCACTATCCATGCAGTATCCCTTTTTTTAAGACCCTGCCAAATTGACTCTATTCTGCCTGATGGAAAGTATGAGCAGAACCCCAGAGTACTGGTTAAGATTCCCATTGCGAATGCAGACAACGCAGCATGGTGAGCCACTCTGTGACGGCCTATTAAGATACATCTGCATTATTAGGCCTCCGGTCTCGCACTCACCAACGAAACACGACAACATGAATCATGTCATGGTTATTGTGGCGACATCCACATACAGTGGCAATAAAAACATATGATAACGCCTTCTATCGAAGATACACTGAACTACGGAATAACGTAGTGTACGAAGACCAATCTTGCATCGCGCAATTGATGTTCTCGCGCCGATTAACAAATATACAACTTGCTAACATCAATCGTTTGGCAGTGGCCCACCAGACATGATCACCTCCCCTTTGTGTTGGAGGGACATGACACCCGTTCCGCCACATTATCATTTTAGGTTGGTCTTTTCTTGTTTACTCAACGTCTCTTCAGGTCAAGGTGAAGTTAATAAACGCTTCGTGCCATCACCAGGCACTAAACATGTATGTCAACCTCGTCCTTGTGTATTTTACAAGAAACATACTGTGGTTTTGAAATTGTTCTAGTCTCTAAATCTTGCCATGACTGTGGCCTTCATATCCTTATATGAATATATTTATGGTCCATTATCCTTAAATGAAGTCCCCTTGACCTCTATAGTAACTGGTTTAGAGGTTTCCGTCACGGAGTTCGAACAAGTTTGATAGCGATTGAAGTAGCAGACCCCTAAGTGTTAAGTCGAGTTGGCTAAAGGATAATTACCAACGAACGGCTAGTGTCGGACCAGATTTCACAATTTTTAAACGAAACTAAAAACAAAGCGTTTAAAGCTTATTTTACTGAGTTTGAGTGTACACGTTTTGACTACACGGTTGGCCTAGTGGTTTCAGTGGTTGGTCCGGATGGCGTAAGAAAGCGGTACCCGGATCTCTCCCGTCTCAGGCGCAGAGTGGCACACCGTGGTGGTGTAGTGGGTAGTCTGGCGAGTCAGTCAGGAGTCCCACACAAAGCGAACCCCCTGTGCCCGCGGGGGGGAGCGACGTGCGTAAAGACATTCTACCACGTAAAAAAAAAAAAAAAGAAGTGGTTTCAGTGGTCGCCACACCGCTTCCTACTGCGCCAAGTGTTGTGGGTTCAAATCCTACATGGGACAACACTTTGTGTGATCCATAAATTGTTGTTCTAAGTCTGGGTGTACTTTGTGTCCGTTTCATGTATGTTTGTAAAGGTCCCCGCAACACAGGAATTTGTATTCCTAATGCGGGAGTTGTCCTTTTAAAAAAGAAAAAAAAGAAAAAACACGATATAAGTAGAAATGATCTCTAAGAGTAACTGAATCTTCGTTCGACCAAACAAGCAAATTCTTTATAAGTATCTATTAATGTAACAATATACAAAAGACACAGTGCAACGCCAACTAGACTGTATTTATCATGACAAATACTTTTAGGTATTTGACTGTAAATTTATGCAAAGATGGCATTATTTTAAATACTTTTGAATAGTATACTTCACAATGGTTACAATACCAACGTATCTTGTAAATCAGTACATATAGTTATTAAACATGTGCCCTTATCTGTTAACGTTGAATGATAAGAATATGTAAACACACGCCACTTACAATTTTACGAATTTTGAATGCTAATTTTGGTTATCGAATTTTGCGCAATCGTGAACGAAATGCCTAATAAAAGAAGCGTGCAATCTCCTAACGCATATAATTAAGTTAATCAACGGTTTAAACATCTTAAGCTTTGTATATATATTCAGATTTTTTCACTAGAACCTTCTAAAGACTAATGAATTATAGTACAATAGAAGATAAAAAAATTAGTTTATTGAAGTTTTTAACCATTTCTTTTACTTTCTTGTTTTAATTGACCTCTCGGATGTAGGAAGTTCATGCTGCCTACAATGAAGTTGGCAAAATAAAGATGTTTAATACAATCGTGATTTTATGCAAGTACTAGTATACCCGCAGCTCCGCCCGGATATATGTCGGTTTTCGCGGCAAATAGTAGCCTATGTGTTATTCTGATGTATCAGCTATTTTACTGTAAAGTTTCATCTAAATCCGTTGAGTAGTTTTTACGTGAAAGAGTAACAAACATCCATCCATACAACCTTTCGCGTTTATAACATTAATAGGATGTGTGTTTATCATTCGGGTAGTGACCGATAACGACGTGTGTGTGGGGGTGTACAAGAATACAGACCACTACCACTATTCATCCCGTGTCTGTCATAAGAGCCAACAAGATAGCAAACTAGACAGAAGAACATCACAGTAAAAAGAAAGAATACATGAATCATATCCTTTACCAACTCCTCTAGTAACTGTGGTATAGTAGGCCAAAGAGCCTTTACCGTGGAAGAGCCACGCTTCGGCATGAATGGGCCGGCTCGATCAGAGTGATATCCACGACCTCACAGAAAACCAGATTAAAACAGCGCTTGCGCTGTGTTTCACCGATTGAGTGGGGATACAAGAGGCTCATACCCAAACCTCTCCCCCATCCCCATCCTTTCGAGTTTCTCCAGAGGTGGACTAATAAATACTGTTGATGATGAGTATGTATCATCATCTTCATCTTCCTAGCCTTTATTTATTCCCAAGATTTGGGGTCGGATACTAGTTCAACCGATTTTACCTGAATATCAGTTTTTACACAGATTGACTGGCCTCGTACTTCCGCAACCTTGAGCAACGCTTTGTGATGATGAGTATGTATGTAAAAAGTAAAAATATACAGATAAGTAGTTAAGATACTGTTACCACTAAGTCTGCAGGTAAATAAATACACTTGTAATCAGTAAGTGAGTCGCAAACGGCATTAGTAATGGTATTTATAATTTGTTAGTATAATGTTATTGTATATGCGCACCGTGGTCTCACCTTGAAAATTTTCCACAAGTACTTGTAAACCGATAAATTTCTCACATGCACTTCAATTATTACACTATATACACTAGCTTTATATCTAATACACTTCCCTAAGCGCCTAGTGTGAGGTTAATTAACTTATGATCGATCGTCACGGTGAACGCAGCCTAGACTCACACTAGACCTTAGTTAAAGATTATATTTATATCGTTGTACTTCTTCTTCTATTTTTTGATGGTATGGCAACCACCCGGATCAGCTATTTCTGCCAATGTCAAGTATTTCAAGTCTTCAATTCTAAGTCTTCGAGTCTTCAAGTCTTCGTCGTGATGGAATTAATGATAAAAAATATAAAAAATGTGGATGACATGAAAAGTTAGTTAGGTCTTGATCAAGAAGAGACTTATGTGTATAGCTTATAAAAAAAAGGCTTTTGAAACGTCAAATCGTTGTCAGGAGTTGCGAGGATCAACTAATAATTTAAAAACCTGGCAACACTGACACTTCACAGCATTTAAAGTTTTGTAATCAAACGTCTACCGCCTCATGCTGTGTTACCATATAAAATATTCGTCGGTATGTCTTAGTAATTGCGACACTGTCAATAATAAACGACGAACCAAGATTTGCAATGCTAAAATATTATGTAAATAGTTTTAGCGGTGCTTGAAGAAATATGTGGGATGTGGGAGGACATCCTTCGTTTCTAGGTAGGTGAAATATTGTGAAATTTGTCTTTATGAAGTACATAATATTATGTTGTTAAGTGTACAAAAAAAAGAAAGAAAGAAAGAAAAAACAAAGAACCAGGGTCATCGACGTAGCCCACAGGATTAGCAAGCTGAAGTGGCAGTGGGCCGGCCACATTTGCCGAAGAACCGATAACCGTTGGGGTAAACGAGTTCTTGAGTGGAGACCGCGTCTCGGCAAACGTAGTGTAGGACGTCCACAGGCCAGGTGGAGTGATGATTTGCGCACGACGGCTGTCAGGAGCTGGATGCGAGAAGCCATAGATCGAACTAAGTGGCGTGAAATTGGAGAGGCCTATGTCCAGCAGTGGACTGCGATAGGCTGATGATGATGATGATGAATGTACAAAAAACTGATTGCCTCGGTGGCGCGGTGGGAGCATAAGCGACTGCTGTGCTTGAAGCCTCGTGTTTTAGTTCAGGTTCAGTTCAAATGTATCTTAACCTTAATTCATCATAACGGCCTACTGCTGGGCTCGGGTCTCTTCTTAGGAGAGGATTAAGGCCATACGTCCCCACGCTGGCCAAGTGCGGGTTGGGGACTGGCAAGGCGGTGTGGCTACGTAACCTTGCCGTTGGATGTTTTTAAGATGCCCAAAGGCCTCCAACTAAGTTTTACGACTATTATACTAAGATAACCGACAGCTTAACGTGACCTCCGGAGACGCTCATGGTAACATGCCATCAGCGGTCACCCATCCAGGTACTGACCTCACTGTGTCGATTGTTTCTAATCACCGAGAGCAACTGGGCTATGAGCCATGTATGTATGATCTGCTAATATCTTAGGAATTTTCTATGTCTAATCTGTATTAATTTACAAAAAGAAAAGTATATTATATGTATTTATATCATTTGTCTAGTACCTATAGTACAAACTCTGCTTAGTTAGGAACCAGATGGCGTTATGTAGTGTATTAGATGCCCAAAATATTATTGTTATAAAAATTAATTTTAATGTATTAATCATCTTCGTCCACAAGTTTTTAATATTTCACTTCAGGTAAAAAAAAAGTAAAAAAGCAGTAATAAAAAGAAAGAAAAATGCGTGAACATCTTTTACCACTGTATATTTTAAAGTTAGTATAAGTAGTTATCTTCTGAATATTCTATTGTGACGTAAATAAAAAGTATGTTATATAAATTTACAATTTGAAAGTATTTCAGAAGCAATTAACGTGCAACTTCTTAGTTTAATTTAAATCTTAAATCCGTATAAATAAAATTATTATACAAAAATATACAATTTGGAGAGAAACATTAAAAGAGTTGTGTTTAATTCATCTATCTGTATTTTTTCTTTGCACACGTAAACAATATTAAAAAAAAAAACTTGAGCCAATCTTTGACAGATAAAAAATAATAAATATTTTGAAATTAGAATAAGTGCTACAGTGTTTGCAGCGCTCATCTCGTACGCACCGCTCGCAGGTGGGAGCGGCCGGCCGGGTGGCATTCCACGAGTGACCCACATAGTCGCATCTAGTGCGCGCGAAACACATTGACCACTGACAATAAAATAAATAAATAGTCGATAAAAAACTTACCTAAACAATACAATTCATTTCACTTTTGCATTTGTAAATAATTTGCATTAGAATTAAAAAAAATACTTTTTACATACGGGATGACATCCTTGTGAGTTTGTGACATAACATAATTATTTATAAAATAGGGTTTTAAATGTTTATAGAATTGAATCTTTAAATACAACAATATACTGCAAGTGCAAGGAGCAGCAGCAGTAATTTGAAACTTATTTTTATATGCGTAGAGCTCCTTTTCCAAATGCTAATATTACGAATGGTGCTGAATTGTAAATAGTAAGAAAACGTGAGTAACATTTGTCGACAATTAAATTCATTACTGTCAAGTAATTAGGTGATGTTGCTTTCAACCGAAAATTTTAAAGCAGGTTGTACTTGTAAACTGTGGAAATGGATAAACTTATTTCAAAGTGTCAAAACTTAAACAATATTCATAAATCATTCATCTTCATGCCAAATTTTATTAAAATACATGTAGCGGTTTAGCCGTGAAAGTGTAACAGACAGACAGAGTTACTTTTGAATATATAATATTAGTATATTAATATATAGATCGTCACCAAATTAAAAAGAAGCTTATTGGATATTATAACTGTTTAGTACCTATACAATTCTAAATTCTGGAACTTTTGTATACAGTGTTGTGTGGCTTAGTTCAATTATGAACGTGAATTGTTGTGGTTTCGCAACAGCTGAACTAGATTCCTTACCAAAAGCTGAAAATTGGAGAATAATTTAAATGGCAGCGTATATCATTTAATAAATTAAAATAAAACAATTAACAAATATATGAAACTTATAATCATTACATATTTTCTACGTGATTTGTACAACAGTTGTTTATCTTTCTACTTACCGAAAACTACATGTTTGTTTTATCAAGTACAATATTATTACAAACACGTAATTATCTCTATGTCTTCCACAGCCTTGCCTTTGAAACTAAATTGTTCACGTTCATCGTAATACTTGTTCAAGTGTTTCGTTTAATTCTGTACTTTTGGTAATTATATATGTCGCTTAAGAACTAGTGTTTAATTTGTGTATTTATTGAAATCAGTAGGCAATTGTTTTGTTTTAAAATTAGGAGAGATCTGTTTTTTTTTGTCTTGCAGTATTTAAGTTCTAAATAATCAGTTCAATAAATTAACATAATAGTAATATTTTCCACCGCTCGTGCACAACCGCATAGACCTACGCCAATACTCAACGCACTGACTTTACAACTTGAAGTACCTGTATCAGTGACGTCACTGTCCTTCGAATGCCGAAGGAGTTTTTTCCCCATCGTTCCCACTCCCAAAACAATTAAGCGGTGTTTTGTTTTTGTTGGCAGCATTGTTGACGTGCTTCAATTTCAAAATTCGAACTTCGTGACCGAAAAGAAAAAAATATTCGGCCAAGGCTGTCGCCGTCGAGTTTTTGTTGTTCTGTTTTATTATCTGTGTAGTGATAAAATGACGTAATTTGTGTCGTCCTTTAGATTGTTTACAAATTTTAAGTGTCTTATAATACTACTCTTGTTTTTATGGACGAGACTTCAACAGTCATGGTCCTTAAAAAAACCCATCGCTATGTTTATCAAGTAGAACTAGATTGTTTCGTAGTTGTTTTTATTTTTTTTTTATTTTCCCGTGAGTATAAAAAGTTATTGACCTTATTGCACCTTGTCCATCAGAGTAAAAGCTGATTATCTCTAATCGCAAAGATTGTTATGCGATATGAACACGTTTACGATAACGTATCTCACTCTCATTTTATCATATGTGGATAATCTAAGTACAAGCATTATTCTTTTCGATGTTTGTAAACAAATTGACACATACAGTTACATGTTGTATTTGCCCTAGTTTTTTGTACAACATAATATTAAATGTAAAAGTTTGAGATCGGGATAGAAATGATAAAACAAAATAGATAGAAATTAGAAGGTATATGCCGATATTTGTTTAGCACGGTACTACCTAACTAACCAAACGAAGGAAGACCACAAAAACTCATACAAGTTTTAAAGGTGATAAATGTATCTCAATTGTAAATATGTTTTTACGCTGTTCGATGTTTAAATATTAACTATGTACAAGACCAAAGAGTTTGTTTTAAAAAAGGTTTCATTTCACTGGTTTAGCAAATGGCCACGTAACTGTAATGCTGGCTGATCGAATAGGGCTATCCCAATATGGCAACTCGTTTTGCCAGGCTCGGAACTATTTTAAACACTTTAATTTTTTTTTTAATAGAAATCTTTGGTAGCATTTGCGACTGAATGTTTGACAGTACGGTATTTTAAATCGACAGTATTGATATCGAGTATGGCGTTTAGCATATTTTCATGATATACATCTTAAAGGAGCTTTTAAAATATCAGGTGTAGTTAATGTAAAATACTTAAAGAATAAGTCTTGTAAAGAATATTGATTATCTGTTAGGTAAAGGTGGACCATTTGTAGTTGTAGGTACTATACCGTACATCTGAACTTTGCGTCAACGACTATAAAAAGTTGAGGTACCTAGTTTTAATAATAATATAAGATGTATTTGACGTATATTCACGACTGCAATTACCAATATATTCAACAGTCACTGATCAAACATCGATAACTTATAAGGAATATTTAGTTAAGTAACTTAACAAGTTTCTCTGCTTATGCCTATTTACAAGACACATAAAATGTGTATGGATAAAGGCGTGGTATTAAAATGCGGTTAGGTTGGCAGTCCGTATCAATAATACATGGCTCATCCATAATGATTAGGTTGGCTGTGAGAATGAATTTAACCTTAAATGATTCATAAGACACGACATTTTTTTAATACTATTGAAGCTCGGACGGCTTTTAAAATAAATATAAATACCTGTCACGAACAATTTATTAATGTATGCTGTGTGTTTAACTCACATTTTATATTATGTTAGGTTACTCATTATTAATATTTTAGTATTGGTATTTCAATCTGTGGATTTTGAATTTTATACTAAAGAGAAAATCGTTCCAAATTTGGAACAGCTACGCTTTGACATATACGAGCTCTGTCAATCGGAGTGATACCACGACCTCATAAGCCTAGTCTTCCAATGAAGAAGTGACATGTGTTTTGTCTATATTGTGTAGATAAAATCGCAGAAACGAAATAAAATATATTAGTATAACGAACCAATGACCTGTGCCTCAACAGTCAGGATGTTTACATAACAAAATGACCTTACCATGCAATATTTGCAATGGCAACAACACAAGCCAAAATAAGCCATAGACACAATAGACTTTCTTTCCCGCCAGGAGTAAAAGATTATTAAATAGAGAGGTTCCCAGTTCATCTTTACTTTCACCTGTGCGTTTAACACGTAGATAAGCAAGACTGTTTACATCATGACCATGGCGGAATCCAGAGAAAGTATTGTTGAACTTTCACGGAGGTCAATGTTAAGTAATACATGTGTATTATGTGTACAGACATACATATATACATGATTAAAGATAACTGGCAACATCTTGAAAGTACGTAAGTTTGAAATGAGTTTCTTTATATTCAAAAAAGGAATTTGATGGCATAGAGAGGTTAGAAAAATAGTTTAGACAATTATTAACTCATCATTTTTAAAGATTATCCAGTGATTTAGAGGTAGAGATAATTCTGGATTCCTCATCATTAGAACTATATAATATAAGGTTTACTGCGAGGCGTTGGTATCACTCTGTCGAACACGACAGCGGTAGATAGTCAGAAGATATGCTTTTCATTCAAGCAATTTAATTATCTACTCATTTAGTGCAAATAAATAACTCCGAGAGTTCAAAGTTTCTAAATACATTCCTATCTAAATATTGCAGCGAAGTAATTCAATGGTAAACACTTAATTTACATAGCTATGGTTTCGCACTCTATGAATGCATTCATTCATT
Organism: Hyphantria cunea; assembly: GCA_003709505.1. NCBI lineage: Eukaryota > Metazoa > Arthropoda > Insecta > Lepidoptera > Erebidae > Hyphantria > Hyphantria cunea. The sequence goes on from PKRV01002300.1 coordinate 1,114,857, forward strand.
CATCAATGTTAAACAATGAATGGCGAATGGTTCACGATTTCATAATATACCTATGATTTTCGTTCGGAAAGAACAATTATAACTGGTAAATGTTACCGAAAATTCTTTAGACCTACTACTTTGAGTCAAAATATTTGTTTGTACTACGATACGCACAATACTCCGAACAATATATATAACAATACACCGCTTCCTACTGCGCCAAGTGTTGTGGGTTCAAATCCTACATGGGACAACACTTTGTGTGATCCATAAATTGTTGTTCTAAGTCTGGGTGTACTTTGTGTCCGTTTCATGTATGTTTGTAAAGGTCCCCGCAACACAGGAATTTATATTCCTAATGCGGGAGTTGTCCTTTTAAAAAAGAAAAAAAAGAAAAAACACGATATAAGTAGATATGATCTCTAAGAGTAACTGAATCTTCGTTCGACCAAACAAGCAAATTCTTTATAAGTATCTATTAATGTAACAATATACAAAAGACACAGTGCAACGCCAACTAGACTGTATTTATCATGACAAATACTTTTAGGTATTTGACTGTAAATTTATGCAAAGATGGCATTATTTTAAATACTTTTGAATAGTATACTTCACAATGGTTACAATACCGACGTTGTAAAGATCCCCGTGACACAGGAATGTATATTCAAAACGCGGGAGTTGTTTTTAAAAAAAACCGTTCAGTTTTCAGGTAATAATTCCCTAAGAGGTATTGTTTTCTATCCTGCTGTGGTTATTACCAGCCAACAGTTACTGGAGGCCCAATGATACACAAGCATATCAATATACCGTCATAGCGTGGATCAACGTGCTGCAATTTTGTACAATCTGCATTCGCAATGAGTATAGTGACCACCCCTTTTGGATTATGTAACAGAGAAGAGTCAGTTTGGCAGACTCATATTTTGAAAACATTTTTTTTTTTCTTTTATATTTAAGCTGCCAAAATGACTCTGCCCTGCCTTATGGAAAGCATGAGCAGAATCCAAGAGTGGTGGTCACCATCCTCAATGCGAAAAAGAACAATGCAGCATGGTGACCCACACTATGGCGGCCTGGGGGGAAGGAGGATGGTGAAGGGGATAGGGGGCGTTGGATTGGGGTATGGGCCTCCGGTATCCTCACTCAGTCGATGAAACACAGCGTAAGCGCTGTTTCACACCGGTTTTCTGTGAGGCCGTGGTATCACTCCGGTCGAGCCGGCCCACTCATGCCGAAGCGTGGCTCTCCCACGGTCAAAAAATACTGCATAACTATTTATTAGATAAACAATAATCTGTTCAACTTTTAAGAAACTATTCATAGCTTTTAATTTTTGGAGTGAAAACTTCTTTAGGCGTTAAGCGCTTTTTGGTAGGAGAAAATCTTATGAATTGGTCACCGTGTCACCGACATGCTGAAATTACAAAACCTTTTTGGTTGCGTTGAGCACTTTTTGGTAGGAGAAAATCTTATGTATAAATAATAACCACGTATTAACCAATATGGGTTCCCATCACCGACATGGTAATGTTTGATGTTGACAATTTAATTTAAAAATTATGAAATTTCTAATTTTACAAATAACATTCTAAGTTATAAGTATTCAATTCTATCGGCAGTCCTTATGACTACCAATGCTTTAACTAAACATTGTGTATATATAAATATATAAGAAAAACTATAAAATCACAAGTAATAATCAGAAAGAAATCAGGTTCCAGTATAAACTTGAGAAGGGAGAAAGTTAACTGACTTCTGCTGTTTGATGAGAAATATCTGCGCTAGTCATCTATGTATTGCAATTTCTCAACCACTTTTCAATATTTATTAACAATCAATGAATTATTTAAAAAGAAACCCGACCGCATATTGTTTTTCTGAGTGTTTTATTTTAATTTTGATGTACCCAGTGTCACTCTTACACTAAGGCGAATCTATTGACACCACTCAAATAAAAAACAACAAATCGTTTAGGCTTTTTAGAGCGTATCAAAGAAATATACTCACATACATACGCTCTAAAACGTAACCCTCCTTCTTTCGCAGTCGGGTAAAAATAAGAATGTTTGACAGATATTACAAACAGTCGTATATTTATATGACATTATTTATCCTATATTTCATATTATCGTGTATTTTTATAGTTATAACAACATCATCTTTTCTAGCCTTCATTATATTCTCAAGATTATTTGGGGTCGGCTACTAGTTCAACCGATTATACCTGAATATAAGTTTTTCCACGGAGCAACTGGCATCCATCGGACCTCGGAAACCCTGAGGCTGAACTGAATTCGAAGATTCAACTAGTTGTCAGACTACATTCAAGGGCACTGACTAACCAATAACGATTGCTATACATGTTCATGATAACGGGGACCAAAGGCTTGACGTGCTCTCCGAGGCACGGGCAGGGAACACCGCCATCTACCATACTTCGGGTTGCTATTAAGAATAACAAGTTGTAAATTATCACAAAACAATAAAAGATTATACTGCATCTGAAAGTTTATTAACTGTTTAATGTAAAAGAAAGCAATTTGATAGCTTTAATACAACACAACGCAAAAATTTACGTAACTTATTGCAGAGAAAACATGTTGGTAGAGAAAGTCTATAACAAAAATTGAATATCACGCACTTCTGAAAGAAACACATTTACAGTAAATTTAATAACTAAGAGTTGCTATAACATTGAGCAAAATTTGATTTTAATACTAGCAACACATATCTTGCGTAAAGGTGAGAACAATATAACAGTGACTTTACAGTCTGCCTCTTGCCTCTTTTAGCAACCAGACGGGAGATCGTTTTTTGTTTTTGCGAAAGACGGTCCCCATTTCATGTCATCCACATTTTTTATATTTTTTATCATTAGTTCCATCAAGACGAAGAGTTGAAGACTCGAAGACTTAGAATTGAAGACTTGAAATACTTGACATTGGCAGAAATAGCTGATCCGGCTGATTGCCATATCATCAAAAGAAGAAGAAGAAGAAGATGTCTTAGTAATAGGATCCCGTTTTATCCTTTGGCTACAGAACTCTAAAAAGTATAACTTATAGCATAGACAAAACTAACATAAATATATAGTATATATATAATATAGTGTCGCCGTTTACCATCCCAAGTATATTCTTGGGTATAAGTTTTCATTGATGACGTAATACGCTAGCTTGCATAAATGATATGTTTCAAAATGACATTTAAATACAATGTGAAAGTATTATGTTTAGTTAATATGCACTTTCTGAATGATTTCATAAAATAAAACTTTCCTTATTAATTTTAATTTTGGCCGGAGAGAGTTATTTATGTAATTGATAAACGATTTAAGGAATGCGTTTTGATTATCTGTTTGATTGTCTCATATGAATCTTTAATATTTGTTCGTGGCGTGTTTTGCTAATTATCTGATTGTGTTAGTATTGTGAATAGGGAATGTATATGTTTCTTTTTATTTCTTAATCTAATCACTTTCATATGTATATCACATATGAAAGTGAATAGAAAAAAATAGATAGAAAAAAAAAAAAAATAGGCTTGAAAATAGTTAAATTAATTTATAAAAGGAAATTTAACAATGACTAGATTTAAGCTATTCAAACGACGCCATTTTGCGCGCGCTTTTGATACAGCCAATGACGACATTGTCATTTTGTGTTTGTTTACTATTCAGTGTTTCAATTACTTAATACTTATTGACAGTTTTAATCGCTATTAAAATCATGTAAGAAGGTTATTTTTATCACAGACACTACTAACACAGTTTGAATTTCGACTCCGATAATTTCGATGATATTACCAGTGACGTCACATTTCGTTCGACCAATAGTAAACGTTTTGTAAGTTAGAATTTCCCTCCCTTAATTTCACTTTTTATTCAATATTTTCTAGGTTTAAATATTCACTTAATAAAAAAATACCCTTTAAGTATATTCTAAAGACAATAAAGAATCTAGAAAAAAATATTTGAGACAAATAAAATTTTTATCCATATTCCCTATTGTGGTTAATCATCATTCATTAGCCTTTCACTGTCCACTGCTGAACCTCTCTTAAGAAAGGAGGTTTTGGCCCATAAAACATAGTGGGTAGACGGTACGAACGTAGTCAGGTTTTAATTCCAAGGAAGGTATCAAGGTAATAATATATATTTATTTGTATTTTTATGCATATGTGTAACTTCTCGTATAAATATTTTCTTTCCCACCATAATGCATCTGCCTCACAAAATTTCTACACCACCCAAAGGTTGGCTGGTAGAGAATGCCTTGGGCATTAAGCCCGCCGTTGTACATGTGTGCATGAAGTTCTAAAAAAATAAAAAAAAAAATGACTATATACTATTACAATATAACTACATATAACCAAGAGTTATATACATATATATTTTTACATTATATAGTTATATACTCTTGGATTCTGCTTATGCTTTCCATCAGGCAGAGCAGTCACTTTGGCAGACCCAAACATAAAAACAAATGCCCCTTTAACCATAATATTATAATGAATTCGGGGAGGGGGGGGTTAGAATCGTCCTCCCCCCTTCTTCCCCCTAGCTATGTCCACGGTAGACGGGTTGGTATAGAGTAGGTTTCGAACTTTTGTTCTTGTAGCAGTTCATTGTCCTGCAAAGCGTAATTTTACTCTTTCAATCGGCTCTTACTAGAAGAAAAATCTATATAAGTACACATATCCTCACAAAGTCTACGAATATATAATAATGACGTGCCTTTTATAAAACTACGAGTATTATCAAAACAGGTTTAGACAAATATAAAACTTGTAGATGTGTTTAATCAGCTATAAGCAACGTGACCAGAACTGGTTGAACGTTCACCCGATGACATACATCCTCTGATGACCTTCGACAGTTTCACAATAGTTTTAACATGAAGGTGTGCTTTAAGCTATAATTATTGTAATTAATAGCACGTTTAAATGGTATTACGAGTAGTACCTATCAACGTGAATTGGATAAGTTTGGGTTTCGAAACAAACCTCACGTCTTGGAGTCCAAAAGTCATGGATTCAAATTCTGAACGGAAATTTTTGGCGACAAATTATTGGGCAAATGAAAGGGAGCCATATTTCTTTTTACAAATCGTTTGGCGCCAATAATTCATAAACGTTTAAGACTTGTAACATGAGGCACAGAAATCAAAAATACATTTTATAAAAAAAAAAAATTAAATATTCGTCATTTAATTGAGTACAGTCAATTCTTGAATTAACGATAATAAAAGAATATTTGCATTGCTATTACTTTCTAAGTTCGTTAGGAACTAATAAATATAAACATGAGGAATATTTTCTGATGGGTATTCTAAGTAATTAATGTTTATTTCGTATTGTTTTCACGACTTTTTCATTTTTACCCGACTGCAAAAGAAGAAGGGTTATGTTTTTCGAGTGTATGTATGTTTGTATTATTCTTTGGCACGCCCTAGAGCCTAAACGGCTTGTCGCGATTTTATGTGAGTGGTGTCAAAAGATTTGTCCTTAGCCATGAGAGTGACACTGGGTACATTAAGATAAAAAAAATATTTAAAACACTTTTCATTTCAGTACTTACAACTTTTTCAGTTATTCAATGAATTTTATAAAGATAGCAGATATTGACGCAGTCGAGTTTTTTTATTTTAAATAATTCTTTACTTGTTTAATAGTAATTTGTAAAGTTAGGTATTTTCAATATGCAAATTTTGTGTATTATTAAATGTGGTTAAGATTATTCTTACACGGATTTCTCTCGATTTTTCATCCTAATTCCGGCTCCAAAACTAACAAAGAAGAGGAGGTTCGGATTAACTCGAATTTAAATATACNCATAATGTTGGACCCGAGAGGGAATTATCTACGTCATGGGTTCTGGTAATAAACGTCATCGTATTACCACACTTGCTGAACTGGACACTGTTTGTGACGATGGGATGACTGTATCACCTAAAACTTTCGAGAGTATTGTGCATGTGTATTGCTGCCTGCTTTTGTAGTATATGTATGTTAATACCTGTATCTAATTAAATTATGTATTTGTGTATACGTTTAGCTACCACGCCTGTATTTCCTACTATTGGGATTGTTCCTGTTTGTGTGTTCCATAATCGTGATATTTTAATATTATTATACTGCTACTTATAAAGAAGTTCTCAATTAACATTAAAACTCCGAATAGGCGCCATTTGTAATGTTTGTGATAATAGGTATTAGTATACAATAGAGCGAGATTACACAGAATTAGACCATGACATAAGCCTTTACAAATGTAATCCGTCACGTTGATAATTACTATCTTGTAAATCGCAATTACTATTTCACATAATTGTGAAAACAAGTAACGAATTATTTCAAAGAAACCCGACTGCTTTAATATCTGCTAACTTTATTAAATTCATAAAAAAGAACTAAAAAGAAAAACTTTTTTTTAATAACCTTTTTTTTTAATTTGATATACCCAGTGTCATTCTCACGACTAAGGCGAAGCCATTGAGACCACTCATATAAAAATACAACAATCCTTATATCCATATCCTCGAAAAACATAACACTCTTTCTTTCGCAGTCGGGTAAAAAGAGACAAAATGCGCGTTTATATTAACAATGTAATATATAATCTAAAAAATTTATTATTATTCATAAGAATACTTTATGATCATTGATAAGACAAACGCGTGGAGGTATTAATCTGAAATTCATATCAAATACTCAGGTCTACTGTCCCTTGAAGCTCTAAAAAATTCAAACTTCTAAACCAACGCAAAAAAAAGATACAACCGTTTATAAGTTTCGACACCCGTAAGGGAATCAAAATCGGCTTCTCAATACACAGTACAGTACAGTATCTTAAAATTTGGTACGAAGCAACGTCTTTAGCACAGATAAAAAATTTCGAAAAGCATAAATTTCAAATTACATCATATAATATCCCTACAGGTGCGAATTGCACTTGGCCGGTATTTTACTTGCGGAAATCCTCTCTATTCGGCATCCCACTAGGGTTTTTAGGTGCAAACAACAAAATTGAAGTGTAATCGACTGACGCTCCAATCGCTTGCTCGGAACGGTGCGACTACAATCCCCTTCGTCCCTTTTTTTTTAAAGTTTGGAAACCCCCTCGGGCCTTCACCCCACCGGGGTTTGCGGCGGGCGGTGTGTCGGAATCAAACCGACTAAAACCACACGGTGTGCCACTCTGCGCCTGAGACGGGAGGGAACCGGGAACCGCTTTCTTACGCCATCCGAACCAATCCCCGCGTCCCTCTACCAACCAAAGGGACAAAAAAAAAACGACTCCTGCGCACCTAACGAATCTGGCCAAGTTACGCGCCGGTCTCTATAAAGCCTTAGATATATTCCCCTCTTAAAAAGGTTCTGTTAAAGCTTTAAAAATGGTCACCAATGCTTTTTTATCTGTGACGAATAGTTTACTGACATTCCTGTGGATTTCACATAATGATAGCTTCGGAATGTGATTAAACCATAAAGTTCCGTTAAAACCCAAGTCACATTCCTGGTGACATTTAATTTAATGGCTACGAGTCAAAGTAGTCAGCCCCAAAGAATCTTGTGAATAATAAAGACTAGAAGAAGATGCGTCAAATAATAAAGTACAGTAAAATAAAATGTATATTTTTGTATGAACCGAATTAAAAAACAAATTATATAAAGTCAACTCGCAAGTTTTGTAATATTGACTATCTTGGTAGTGCAGCGGTAGCTTAAGCGATTGCTGTGCTTGAGGTCTCGGGTTCGATTCCCGGGTCGGACCTAATGTTTGCGTGACCTGCAATTATTTTTTTCGGAGTTTGATATGTATAATAAGTATGTACTTACAAAAAAAAGTATAATATGTATTTATATCAGTGTCTGGTAACCATAACAAAAGCTCTGCTTAGCTTAGGACTAGATGGCGTTGTGTGTTAATGTCCGAAATATTTATTTATTTATTCACCTTCTAGTTTCAAATGCCATAATATATATTATCACCAAATCCGCTTATTTCATATAAAGTATCATTTAAATATGACTATTGGAAGGGGATTAAAATTGACGTCTAAGATTTGATAGCTTTCATTTTAATCTATATTTAACAAGCAACGAATTATTTATATTTGTTCGTATATTTTTGTTTTGTTATTTTTTTATTTTGGTGTACCCAGCGTCACTCTCACGACTAATACGAATCTATTGACACCACTCATAAAAATACGACGAGGCTCTATTTTGTGCCAAAGAAATATACATACTAACATTCATACACTCGAAAGATATATAACCCTCCTTTTTTCGCAGTCCGGTAAAATGGTAAAAAAAATGTTTAGTTGAAGATGAACATTTCTTTTGATAGCTTATTTATCGAAGAAGCACACCACGACTAATAGACGCAAGGAATAAATGAAATTGTTAAAACGGAAAAAATAAATTCATATTGTAGGAATTGATAATATGCGCGGGTCAGTTAGGTAGTTATATAAAATTATACTACCATAGGCGAGGATTGAACTAAGTGGCGTGATATTGGAGAGGCCTATGTCCAGCAGTGGACTTCGATAGGCTGATGATGATGATGATGATACTATTACTTTTAAATTCAAAAGTAACTTTCTCTCTGTGTCTGTTACGCTCGTACGGCTATACTACTGAACCAATTCGGACGAAAACAATGGAAATCATTTGATTTTTCACAAAGGAAATAGGTTACTATCTATCGCGATACAAATACGACATACAAATGGACGACGCGGTGGGCAGACGCACGTTAGTTTCACCGAGTGAGTAAGGATAAGTTAAGCCCATTTCTTTTTTTTTACCTTTGGAAACCCCCTCGGGCCTTCACCCCACCGGGATTTGCAGCGGGGCGGTGTGTCGGAATCGAACCAACTAAAACCACACGGTGTGCCACTCTGCGCCTGAGACGGGAGGGATCCGGGAACCGCTTTCTTACGCCATCCGGAAAGATAAGTTAGGCCCATTTTTTTTTTTCGTGGCTGAATATCTTTACGCACTTCGTTCCCCCCCTCCGCGGGGACAGGGGGTTCGCTTTGTGTGGGACTCCTGACTAGTCAGTCAGACTACCCACTAAACCACCACGGTGTGCCACTCTGCGCCTGAGACGGGAGGGATCCGGGAACCGCTTTCTTACGCCATCCGGAAAGATAAGTTAGGCCCATACCCCAACCCCTTTCCCCACGCACTCCCACTAAAGCAACGCACTTGTATCGCCTCTAGTGTTGCTGGTGTCCATTGGAGATACGTCTGCTCGTTTACCCCTATTATCTATAACAAAATAGTTAGCAATCAAATAAAATAAAAAAATATCTTCTACTTTATACTTTTCATCACCTGATTTTCGTTTATCTTCTGGCTTGATACCATCGTCATCGTCAATTAGTGAGCCAGTTCCTTATCACACGAAATATGACTAGAACCGAGTCAACACCAAAAACCGGGTTACTGATTTCTTAGGCAATTTGCTTCTGTAATGAGGCTTCCTTTGTTCTACAAAATATTGTGTACAAATTACTTTAAACATAGGCATCTTATCAACATAACACATTACAGTTGTTTCGCATATAAATGTGATATTTTTTAATCCAACATAATATTTAAATTTGAATATCATTATTATCCTATCCGCCAATTGTTATACATATTGTGTGATTGTACCATTTCTTATTATGTATATACAATAAAGATAAATAAATAAATAAAAAATATTATAAACGCGAAAGATTGTATGGATGGATGTTTGTTACTCTTTCACGTAAAAAGTACTCAACGGATTTCGATGAAACTTTACAGTAATATAGCTGATACATCAGAATAAAACATAGGCTACTATTTGCCGCGATAACCGACATAGACGCGGGAGTAGCCGCGGGCATAAACTAGTTAATATTATAAATTCAAAAATAACTCTGTCTGTTGCGCTTTCACGGCTAAGCTGTTGAACCGGTTTGGATTTGATTCTTGAGTAAAGGCAGAGCCGTGGACAAAAGCTAGTAATATTATTAACGCTTAAGTTTTTGAGGATAGATGTATGGATGTTTGTTAGTCTTTCATTCAAAAACTGCGGAGCGTATTTATATGAAATGTATAGTAAAATAACTCATACATTAGAACAACACATAAGTGTATATCATATATCGCGATATATGATATACACAGAGGTTTTAATCCTACTAATATTTAAACGCGAGAGTTTACAAGTACGGATGGATTATTGTTCCTCTTTCATGTAAAAACTACTGAATGGATTTTAATAAAACTTTACAATGATATAGCTTATATATCAGAATAACACATAGGCTACAATTTATAAAGATACATTTCACACAATATCTTTGTATCGCGGGTAACTCCGCGGGGCTCAGCTAGTACATATTATAGTGCTGAAAGTTTTCTTGTTTTAAAGCGCTAATCTCAAGAAGTACTGGTTCGAACTGATATTTGTTTTTCAGTATGGCATAGCCTCTGTAACACCATTCTAGAACCAATATGAGCCAAGCGTTATCATCATCATCATCATCACATCATCAGCCTATCACAGTCCACTGCTGGACATAGGCCTCTCCAATTACACGCCAATTAGCCAAGCCAAGCGTTATATATTTCCAAAATCTGAAAAAAAAACGTGTTAATATAAAAGTATAGTCCTTGCAACGAGGGGATTTTAATTCCGTCTTTGACTAACCATCACATTCACTTGCGGTTGGGGTTTCCACTGGTAAAAAAATATACCTCTACCTCTATAACATTAAATGGTAGTTTGTTGACGTATTTTCCTCTTAAGATGTGATGTGATATTAAACAAGTTATATTTTTTTCTAGAACATTCTTGACTTGGAAAGTTTTTGCCGCGGAGCCACACGGGCCATCGAAGTAGCTTATTTTCCGATACGAAGCAGTCTGTCGTTCTTGCGAGAGGGGGGGGGGGAATCTTCACTCATACAAATTTTAGACTAACATACCGAAACAATCGCCTGTCTCTAAGAACTTACACAACAATTAAAATAAAACATTCAAAATTTGACGCACACACATATGCGTTACAAGCAACTGTGTATAGGCCCATTTGGGCTTTTACTTTAACGGAGGGGAATGCCTGCGCGTGGCTACTCACTACGGGATTGCTTTCTGGCTTTTGGTTATGGAAAGAGTAATCTTTTTAGTACATCATTAAATTACTAATATCTCTGGATGTCTAAATCTACCCCTAAATGTGCAACTAAGGAAGAGATTGATTTAATTGATTAATTAGAGTTCTTTGTAGTAAAATAAACGCAGAGACAATAATTGCCGGTATGTTGAACGCGTTTGATTGGATTTTTCACATTTCAACAAAGATCAATTGAAAGTCAAATCTATATTTTACTGTTATGTTTAGAAAATTGATTATCATTTATACATATTTAGCTTTAAACTTTTAAATTTGTTATAGTCATTAGAAAATACATAAAGGTTTTAAAGAACATCAATACTAATATTATTATTTATACGAAAGTGACTGTATAAATCGCCTACTATGACCAAACCCCTGTACCGATTTTTGTGAAAATTGGCATGAAATATTTCGCTTTCAAAGGATGGATATATTCAAGCTACTTCGTACATGTGATAAATTACACACCTGCTGGCGAAGCTCGTGGAAAAAGCAAAGAAATTATAAAAAAATGTATCCTGTTTAGTGAATGCTAATGCGCAAAACCCATATCACACAAAACAATATATACAGACATCTTTTAGTGCTACATACCAGACCCGGTTTTAAGAGACATTATGCTTTTCTTATAGGTGATTAATACCGTTAATTAACTAATTAACAAATGTCAATTAGAGTTCTTGATAACATCTTTGAATTGGCTTTTTATAATACATTTATATTTTCGCTATTTTTAGATTGCTTAACTTTGGTACAGTTTTTTTACAACTTTGATAAAAAAAGAAATATATTATATTTTTTCTCTTTTCATTCCAAAACTGCCCATGGCTGGCTTTTTTTGCAATTTTTTTTTTCATCTCCAGGTTGCCTGGAATTGCTTTTTAGCGATAAGGCCATCCTTTGTACATGGTCATTCAATTCATATGTTATTTTTATATAAACTATAACAACTGGTGTACAATCAAGTTTATTCTATTCTATATTATTCATCATTAATCATCAACAACCCATAATGTCCCACTGCTGGGCTCGGGTCTACTCTCAGGAGAGGGTTGAGGCCATACGCCCCCACGCTGGCCAAGTGCGGGTTGGGGACTGGCAAGCTTCACGACTGTTATCGTATGATAACAACCGGGACCGACTGCTTGACGTGACCTCCGAATCACGGAGACGCTCATTGTAACATGCCATCAGCGGTCACCCTGGGCTATGAGCTTATTGTTAAAACTAAAATTTTTAAAAAAATACTTACTACATTTCCTTTTTTATAAATTACTAGACTTTGCATGCAGCTCCGATGCCGTGCATGTATATAATCTATCGCGGTAAAATATAGCTTAAGCCCTTCCTCAACAATCAAAGTATCTCCAAGCCAAATTTAATTGAATTGGTGCAGCGGTTTAGCCGTGAAAACGAAATAGACAGCTTAACTAACTGTCTTTCGAATGTAT
>PKRV01000270.1:0-133840 GCA_003709505.1 Hyphantria cunea
GATGTGGAAGGTAAGCAAGGTTTTAACCATGTCTCTGAGACCAAAATGGCGTGTATGTTTTTACAGTTAAAGATAGCCAGCATATCAGGGAAATGAGCTAGAATACATTTATATCGACTACATTAAAATTCCGCGGAGCATCAGAAAATTGGTACTGAAGATTCTCTTCGAGTGAGGGTGTACTAACGTGACTAGAATAAAGACTGTTTACTGAGTGAAAACTTTCGTCATGACTAATGTCAAAGTCAGACATTAGGATGCAGTTATGCAATGTTATATAAATAAAATTAATATACCTATTAATATATAAATTAATAACAAGAACAATAACTCACAAAGCAAATAAATATCTTAAACAATATAAATTATCCACCTAGATCCACCCGCCAGTCGTGTGTTTTACATTTATAACACTGAGAGATATTTAACTAATTACAAGAGGATTTTACTAATAAAAAAATAGAAATATTAACAAAAAATAACAACGGAAAAAATGACAAAAAAACTAAAAGGAATGAGATTATCTTAAAAGTTTGCAATTCAATGCTGCAAGCATCAGGGCGAACTTCTTGTGCCAAAGGACTATGTTCCAAAACGTCAAATAAAGAATGCGAAACAAAAGTGTTTCAGAAAGAGTAATGGTCTGGAACGCAATTTTGACTTTAATTTGTTTAGAAAATGAAATCTAGGAGATCGTTTTTTGTTTTTGCGAAAGACGGTCCCCATTTCATGTCATCCACATTTTTTATATTTTTTATCATTAATTCCATCACGACGAAGACTTGAAGACTCGAAGACTTAGAATTGAAGACTTGAAATACTTGACATTGGCAGAAATAGCTGATCCGGCTGATTGCCATTCATCAAAAGAAGAAGAAAATGAAATCTAAGAAAAGGTAGTTCTATTATAATAATAAGTGAAAGTTACTTAATTTTTTTGCAATGTTAGTAAAAAGATATATAAGAACTGGTTCTCACGTGTAGTTCACCCGGACAGTATAAAATGTTAATGGCACATTAAAACACTACATGTAAACAAACCACAGACATACACTTATTTTTTTGTACCGGCAGCTGCTCTTCTCGGCTTCGCAGCTAGAGTTTTAGTTGCAGTTGGCTTATCTGCAACTACTGGCCTTATCGGTTCAAGATCAGCCACACAGGTGACACGTTAGCGTGATCCGTCAGGACTCAAAACAAAGACAGAACCCTCTTTGGTCCAACACCTGCTAATCCCGAATTCGTTGCGTGCTGCCATGAAAGCCGAGTGTCGCGACCTGGTCAGAAACTCAGAGAGGGTCACACCAGTGCCTTTAAGCCTAGTCTTAGACCCCCAAATACTGTCTCAAATAGCCACTTTCCTAAATTTTACCAGGTCTTGGTTTATCATCCGAAGATTGACGTCCCATCCTGTGACATTGGCTTACATCCTCAGATGAAAAGGAATCCAGACCCAACTTACTTGCTACAATCTCCACCAGCAACTGGGATGTGTTCTCATTCCTCTTTTGTGGGATACCATGTACAAGAAGTATTTTGCGACGGCTGCGTGTCTCCATGTTGTCCACATCCCTCACAATTGCCTTCATCTGACTCTGGAAGGACTTTAGGGTGTTGAGGACAAGGAAGGATCTTGAATATAGTGAAGTCCTCAGCGAGACCGGCCAGACCAGCAGCATTGGATGCTTTCTTCAAGAGATCTGCCTCAAAATTTGCCATCCTCTTCTCAAAACAGTCCTGTAGCTCAAGTAAACTGTTCATAGTGATGATGGGATTTTCACTTTTGAATTTTGTGTACCTTAGTTATTATAATGGATATAACACTAAACTGGCAGGTATTTATTATTGTAGACTTATTATATTCATGAAATTTAAAAATATTTTTATTTCAAATTATTTGAAAGAGTTTTTAAGCTGTATGTATATATATAGCTATAAATACTTGGTGTAATTTACTCCTACAAATGTATACTTACAAGGCATAAAAAGAATTTCATCGAGTAATTAATAATTGGTTAGCATTTAAAAAATAAACTTTAACAATAATTTTCAGTTTTATTAAAATCTAACCCTCTTATTCCTTAGTTCACTGAAACTACTAGCGAATAAGGGGCAGCTTTCATGCTGAATAAGAGGTGAGTTTCATATTTCAACAACCACGTGCCAGATTCAACTCTTATACGATCTTAAAAAATCNGCGTTTCGTGGCACTGCACCCTCATGCCGGTGACGGCGGCGACCAGCGCCGCGTCGCTCTCGGACCCGTTCGAGTCGCCGATGTCTTCTTTGCCGACGTGACGCTCTCGCAACTCTTTCAGTTTGCGCTTATTCTCGATCTCGTGTACCCTTTGCGACGCTAGTTCATCTGCACTGGGGATACTAAAAGCACCCTAAAAAAGTTCCACGTTTATAGTAAAACAATTTAATAAATTATTTGTTAATATAGGAGTTTTATGATTAGGGACTGGAACAATAATACACTAGTCACAAAAATTAAGGAATATAAAAATATATAATTTTTTTTTTGTGGCTTTCTTAGGATTTCTCCAGACCTGGACAGGACAAAAAATAAAAAAAGCAAATTGTAGCTCGCAAGTGTCTAGTTTTTAGATATGACTATCAAAAATAGTCATAACTAAAAACAATTTGCTTTTTTTATTTTTTCTGTACGACCATTTTCCTCGGAGTTACAGCTCGTTGAAATACACCCAAAAATTTGGAAAAAAAATTATATCCCTTTATTTTTGTGACTAGTATATGTAGTTTATTATTTAATAATAATATATATTTACCTGAGATCTAATTATGATGAATATTATAGGTAAATTTACAATATTCTTTGAGATATTTTGAAGCTATAATAATAGTGTAGTAAATGGATTTGCCAATACTGAGTCAATAGCAGTTTATCAGTCTAAGGAAGCATTCAATGATTGATGATATTAAAAAACGAAACCATTATTTGCACTCATTGTTCCTACATAGGTATCTGAATCTCTTGAAAAAAACTCATGGTTTGGCATTAACTGAATCCATCCAAACAATGATTAAAATGTGCTTAATTGAATTCTGTGTTGGAAGGGCAATTGCAGCACAAATAAAAAAAAATTGAAAACCGATTAAACAATAACCCAGGTTTTGAATATTTGTGTGAAAGTGCCAACATAGCACCCTAGTTAAAATTCTGCCCAGTTATCTCGGTGGATGTGGAGCGAACCTTTTCCACTCATGAAAATATTTTAAATGATTAAAGATACAATCTTACTACCGAATATGTGGAATAATACTTGATTGTTTATGTTTACAAACTTTTAAATAATGTTAACATGCTCTAATGTTTATCGCCGATAAAAGGATAATAACTTAGCTTCTTTTTTGGGTTTCTGAAATTTATCATTTATTTTGCATATTCTGCCACTCTGTCATATTTCAAGCATTTTTTATTTATATTTGCACACATATAATAAGCTTTGTATGTTGCATACAATCTGGTCTCTATTTATAATACTATTACATACAAGTTACTTTTTGGCTCCATCATTAACCAATACTTCTGTGCATGACAATTTAAATATCAGAGTAGAATAATAACAATACCCCAACATGACATGCAATTTATAATAACAGACCACCATAAGGCAAAAAAGTTGTTGAATATGAGAGGGTGTAATAGGAGTGTGCTAATACAATAAAGGAAAGAATAATAACAAATCAAGAGATTTTTTTAATGATTTGCAAGTAGTTCACCTGATCGTGAGGGACAACCGCCCGTGGAGACCTATTACTCAAAAGGGATAAATACCCCAAAATGAAATGCAATTTATAATAACAGACCAGCATAAAGCATAATAGTGGTTGCATATGAGAGGGTGTGGTAGAAGTGTGCTATTACAATAATTGGGAAACTACAAATTGAATAATTATGGAAGCTGGTTTCCATTTACACCTTCTTGTTCTATCCCCTTCACTCATGTGGAAGGGTCTGATGTAGAATGGGAATGTTGACTAGGTCTTTCTGCTATTATTTCCTATATTTGTATGCATTCCCATGAAAACATTAAGCTTATATTGCTAGTGATGGTGATAGATAGAAATTGTCAGTGTTAGAGGTACTACTGTTGAACCTCCATAATTTATTTTTCTGTATGGATATAATATTTTGGTGCATTCAGAGCATAACCAACTTGTCTCTATGTACGTACCGCACTGTATGTAGAGTCGAGCAATATCCTGGGCAAGCCATCATAATCCTCATCTTCACTCATTGTTATTATTCATTCTTTGCTTACAGTTTTGGAGCTAGTTCCTACTTTCATTTAAACACAGGAAGATGATTAATATGACTTATAACTTTAGGTTGATAAAATTGTTATGACTTGTACGTGGTTCATGATTATACGCTCTTAGCATTTACGAGATATAAAGTTAAGCTTGAACAAACTATTTTAAAAGTTTGTCAAAGTATATCAAATAAGTTTAAGACAAAATGTGTAAACATGGTGTATTATGTACGTTAATTAAACACATACATTGTATGTTGGTTTCTCCGTCTAAGGCTTTGTTTTACAGAACAGATTGAAACATGTAATAACATATGCAACAATCACAAAAACCCCAGGAAATCGTTTGAAACATAACATAACATATGGGATATGAAAAACATTTTCATGTAAAAACAAAATTAATAATAGATTTATTAATAATTAAATAATGAAAAATGTCAAATAACAATAAGTATCTCCATTTAAATATTTTTAGTTAGAATCCATGTATGTATTGGACTAAAAGACTTGTGTCTATGGTTATGAATAAAAATATTTAAAAAAAGCAGTCGACACTCGATAAAAAAAGAAAACAAAACAAACGTCAGTCGGACACAGTTGTTTGATAGGTATTTACAGTTCCTTTCTTAGTGACTTAAATAATAGGAGAGATTTGCTCTCGAGCTTTAGTTAGTGTTTTGTGGGTGATAGGTGTCGATTCGCTTGCGCAATGTGGGAGGAGAGTAGTAGCAGCACTAAGCGGGGCAACTCTCGGAGTACAGTTGACCCTGCAAAGCTTCAGGACGCAGTGTTTCAGGAATTAATGCAGGAATGTAAGCACAGTGCCCCCGGAGCTCGTCTTTCGGCGCGCCTTCGCACTGCGCTCGAGAGGTAACCTCTTACCTCTTAGTTTCATTATATTTTTATGAGTACTTTACAACTTCAACATAGTTTAACATTATTTGAATTTGCTACAGAGCATTTGCGTTCTCTTCTTTGGTTTTGTTTTTATATTATCCTATTATAGTATTGTACTTAAACTCGACTGATTTAATAGTAGCATAAATATGATAAATCAGGGCAGGTACGCCAATCAAACTATCACAAAGTTAACTTGTCATTGTTAAAATGGAAATTAATACAATGCAAGGATATCACAATATCTATCACTATCATATATTTTGAACTGTCATCCATAAATTGTCATTATGTACTGAATACATGTAGCTTAATGAATGTGCACCCATTGACTGCGTGAGACATAAGAAGTCTCTTCTATAAATCAGCCATTATTACTCATTAATTAGTAGTTTATCTTCGTTTTTGGAAGCTTTCTCTAAAGGTTTTTAATAATCTTTTCTGAATCAATGGGAACATTGAACTGTGGCATTGTTAGGAAGGACAAGTTGTGGAACATCCTGTCCTGTAGTTGGTGGGTGGTAGTACCACTGAACTTGTGTGTGACAGGTAAATAAAATGTTCGACTCACGGTTATTATGTATTTGTCCAACACTCACAAATAAACAATTGAAGGTGCAATAAAGGAGATATATAAGCACAAGCACAACACAATAACTGTTTAAAGCAGGAAGATAGATAGTCAGCGAATAGTACACAATATAACATTAAGTATTTAAGCAGTACATAAGCGCTAACTCAAGTACATAAGTTTAAACAAGCAAGCGTGCGTTTGGCATCAATAACTAGTTAAGACTGTTCTAGACTGCGCACGGGCAACGGTTTCCGGCGCACTATATATCTCGTCTAGCTATGCATCTAGATAGCATAGCGAAAGGATGCGTCGATAAATATTATCGACAAACCGATATGTATCTTAGTGACATAGTATATATATTTGTAATGCATTTATATTATTAATGTGTGTATTAATGATGTGTGTATATATATATATATATATAAATAATATTCTGAGTGTAGAATAAGTGTAAATATTGTAAATAAATATTATTATATAATTTATGTGTTGTGTTTAGTATAATTTGTTATATGTGTAAAATTATATAAAANGACATAGTATATATATTTGTAATGCATTTATATTATTAATGTGTGTATTAATGATGTGTGTATATATATATATATATATAAATAATATTCTGAGTGTAGAATAAGTGTAAATATTGTAAATAAATATTATTATATAATTTATGTGTTGTGTTTAGTATAATTTGTTATATGTGTAAAATTATATAAAATACATAAACAAAAGTGGGAGGAACCCTACAATCCAATACATTAAAGGGAGCCTGAAAGAGAAGGGAGAGGATGAAAGTTTAGGGTTAACAGACATATTTATTCGGGTTAGCATTACAGTAAGAACAGACCTTTATCTCTCACTAGTGTAGTAGAGGTAGTGCTTCAGTGAGAAATTAATTAAAGAGAGAAACTCTGTGGGGTATGTAACTAGTTTTTAACACAAATCTGGACATTCGACTTTTTGCAAAGATTGAGATATGATACTTTAAAATCCCATACATTTTATCATACCGTCCACAGCCGTACTACCTTAATGTAAATATTTTTAATTTTATGATCATTTATGACCACAGATGTTGATGCTTGTGAGCAGAACGTCATGTCATCACGTCCTCAACAGAAAATATACTTTGACGGTTACTTGATGCTAGTTTCTTTCGTTTGTACGTCATCTGCAGAACAATATATGTAGTTACTTACTATAAAAAGCCGTTAGCAAGAAGCTAAAATCATAGGTAAATTATATTTAAACAATATGATTATGTTCAGTAATTTGTAATTTTTACATCATGTTACTGTAGCTTCAAGTAAAAACACAACAGAACTGTATTTCACAAGACATCAATTAATTTAACTGTATTACATTATACATGAATATTGCGTGTTTACCCAGGGAGCCAAATAGACGACACGTTGATTGTAATAATATTTTATTATTAAAAATGATTTTTACTCTGACTCTTATATATGTAATATGGACAGGTTTAGGTGGGGTAACATGGAACTATTGTTTACTTAAATTGCTAAATTGACAATATATTATTTATGCTTCCTTGCAATATTAACTATTGTTTGACGTACGTTACTTAAATTGCTAAATTGACAATATATGTAGCACGTGGCCACGTACAGATCTAAACTGTTATAATACTATGGCTTCGCCATAATGAATATAAGATTTTTTTTCCTTGTTTTTACTGTCAAAATTTTAAACCGCACCCAACGACGCGACGACACGCCCGCGATGCACACGCCGTGATACTAAATATTTACACCTTTGAACTTGTACGGCTCAGTCTACGTCTCTCCAAGCCTCCGGAACAGTCCCCGAGGAATACGACTGGCGATACAGGCGCGTCAATACCGGGGACAACTCTGGTGCACTGCGTACGTATGTGTCGCTGTGACACCTACAAACACATGAAGTGGCATGATGTGACACTAGAATATGTGCTTTCTATAAATGTTAGCAATGGTTTGCCAAATAAAGTTCTCTGCACTTAGCAGTACTGTCACATCATGGTATATCGAGATATCGTCGAGAGGCGGTTTGCCCCGGAAAGTGTTAATATGTAAAGAAATTGCATCAATATTGTACTCCACATGTAACCTCAATATTATGTTATTTAATCAATCTTTATTATAATAAACAGTCAGTCTTAGTTATGACTCCAATGTTATAATATATATAATCTAATACATCCCATACACTCAGTCATGGAGTATTTGCATTTCAGAACACATGTAAAACGTTTGAAGGGAATGTCCGTAGGATGAGTCCTCGAGCGAGGCGCGAGCTGTGCGACCGCAAGCAAGACGGATGCGCGCCGCTGTTCGTGGCGTGCAAGCGCGGCAACGTGGAGATCGTAGAGTACCTCGTGCACGTGTGCGCGGCCGACATCGAGCAGCGCGGCGTGTACGAGGTGCCCGACGACCGCTCCGTGCACACCGTCACGCCGCTGTGGTGCGCCGCCGTCACCGGCCGCCTCGACGTGCTGCGCGTGCTGGCCGACGCGGGCGCCGCCATCGACGCGGGCAGCGACAGCGGCTCCACGCCCGTGCGCTCGGCCTGCTTCATGACGCACCTGGACGTGGTGCGCTTCCTGGTGGCTCGCGGCGCCGACATCCATCGCCCCAACCACAACGGCGGCACGTGCCTCATCAACTCCGTGCAGAGCGTGCGCCTCTGCGCCTTCCTGCTCGACCACGGCGCCGAGGTCAACGCGCACGACACGCAGATGAAGACCGTGCTGCACTACGCCATTCAGGAGCACCGCGTCGAGACCACGCGCCTGCTGCTCGAGCACGGCGCCGACCCGCACCTGGCATCCCGCGCCGGCGATGACGCGCTCAGGACCGCCTGCCTCAAGGGAGCCGCGCAGGTACGGTTCGGGCTGACGCGAGGTGGCCCCTCGATTCGTATCTAAAACGCAGCTGAACTCCGCAGATCGTGAGCTTGCTCGCTGGGCGTGTGCGTTACGAGCCGGCGCGTATGGCGGACGCGTACGAGCTGCTCGGCTCCACGCAGCTCGACGAGTTCAACGACGTGACGGCGGCGCTGGCGGCGTGGCGACGCGCAACGGCCATCCGCCACAGCTGCGGCGCTTACATCCCCAAGCGCCCCGTGCGTGCGCCGCACCGCGCGCTAGGACACGCGCGCGAGTGGCGCTCGCTCGCCGAGCTGGAGCAGGCCGCCACCGACATGGACGCGCTGCGCACGCAGTCGCTGCTCGTGGTGGCGCGCGTGCTCGGCGTCGAGCACAAGGACACCGTGTTCCGCCTCATGTACCGCGGTGCGTCCTACGCGGACGCCTTCCGCTACCAACGCTGCATCGAGCTGTGGACGTGGGCACTGCAGATCCGCATCGAGAAGGACTCGCTGCTCGCGACGGACACGTGCCACACGGCGTGCGCGCTCACGCGCCTCATGCTGGACGCGCGCGGCGGCCGCCTCGAGCGCGGGCGCGGGCTGCCCGCGCACCAGGACGTGCTGCGCGTGTTCCGCCTGATGGCCGCCGACCTGCCGGGCTGCCGGCGCGCGCTGGCGGTGCGGCCGGCACACAAGCTGCAGGCGGAGACGCTGGACCGCGCGCTGCGCTGCGTGACGCACGTGGTGCACCTGCTGCTGCAGACGGCGCGCAGCGAAGCGGAGCGGCGCGCGGGCGCGGAGGCGGTGCGCGAGCTGGTGCGCGCCGACGTGCGCAGCGCGCGCACGGGCGACACGCTGCTGCACCTGAGCGTGTCCTGTCTCAACGTCATTCGCTCCACCTACTTCGCCGACGAGATGGACGTAACGGTGAGCCCCGTCTACCACCTACACGCCGAGGTACGAGCTCGACTACCCAGAGAAGCCGCACGCCAGAGATGAGTCTGTATTACGTCGCATCGCACGGATATGCACCACACGCGACGTACGTTTACGTTTCTACGACTAAACACGGTACCGTGGCACCAGGAACGAAATGTCGAATTCGATGATGTCTTTAATTTTTTAAAGCTCGATGCTCGATGTACATCGAAGTCATCATCGGCCTATCGCAGTCCACTGGCGGACATAGGCCTTTCTAATTTCACGCCACTTGGCCTGTGGACGTTCCACAATACGTTTGCCGAGACGCCCGCCGTCTCCACTCAAGCACTCGTTTACCCCAACTTAGTTCTGCGGCCAGCCCACTGCCACTTCACTTTCTTTGGGCTGGCATTGACCTTGGTTCTCTACCGGATAACTTCATTCCTGATGCGATTTCTCAGAGAAATGCGCTCTTCATAGCACACTGAGCGACTTTGAACTTGTGGACCAGCCCCCCGTTCCCGGTGGTCCCGCTATTGCTGGTCATGGTGACGACAACGGTTACGGCGGGACAAGGGGGCTCAGAATCACCGGGTTTCGGGAGGCCACCACAAACTACTGACCCTGGCAACATTTAACGGCCGCAAGTTAACACTTGCGAAGATTAGGGGGCATATCTCAGGGTTATGTAAAGTCCAAAAAGAGGGGGAGGATACTATAATCCTCGACTCAAGCCACCTGATATACTTCCGCGAGGGAGACCAACAATCCTAAGGTAGTGTGGGGTTTCTGGTAAACAAGTCGCTTTCTGGCAACGTTGTGGAAATTTCCAGTGTGTCGAACAGGATAGCGTACCTCATTGTCAAGTTTACCGAGAGGTATAGCCTCAAGGTAAAGGTAAGGTGCGCACCGATATGTTCGATGACATATCAAGGGCCCTCCACTTCACTGCTGAAACTAACTACAGCGTTGTTATGGGTGACTTTCAGAGTCCTTTCCGAAAGCTTTGATTTCTTGCCCTTACGTTGCTCTTTACAAAATCTCATCCCTTTTTCCCTGAGGATTCGAACCACATTCTTCCATGGCAGCAAATCGGTTTTCCACATTTGACATCGCGGGCTGGAACAGAGTTGGTCGGTGCCTGGATTTTATCAATCCGACGTGTTCAGCCTTAAAGTCGATATTCAGAGAGCATCGGTTGTTAAACCTATTGATCACTGAGGCGTCTCTGAATATGTGCTTCCTGTCCGTTTTTTGAAGAAAGAGTTCTGAAAGTACAGCTCGTCTCGTTTGAGGAATTTGACGAGCAACTAACTAATAACGAAAGCGTTCGATGTATAATTCGGGTGGCGCGGCAAACGTCTCGACAAACTGCACCAACTACAAATGTGTCCTCGGTGTGCGTGTTTATATGCGGGGGCGACAAACGAGTCTAGTTTCAAACGTAGCGCTATAATAATGTGTAATAATAAAATGTAATATTATCGTATCTCTGAGGTGCGTTCTCCCTCGAGGTCGACGCGATACTGCGATGAGTCTACGATATCCGTGGTGATCGCCGCTTTACAAAAGAGAGGGGTACCGTGCAAGGGCAGGGCGCTCGGCCGCTTTCGTTTCCCGGGTTCGGTCACTCGGTTCACAAATGCGGTAGAGCGGTCCGCTCCACGGTCGCGTGACGTTAAAGGCGCGTTATCCGCAGCCGGTGTTCCCGAGCGTGGCGGTGGCGTCGCTGCTGCTGGAGTGCGGCGCGGACGTGCGCGTGCGCAACGAGGCGCGCTCCACCGCGCTGCACGTGGCGGCCATCCCGTACAACTTCAGCACGGAGCTGGTGGAGGTGCTGCTGGCGGGCGGCGCGCACCTGGACCAGCCCAACAAGTTCGGCGACTCTCCGGCCGAGCTGGTGCCGCTCAACCGCGATTCGCGCGTGTGCCCCGTGCGCCACGTGTCGCTGCGCTGCCTGGCGGCGCGCGCGCTGCTGGCCGCGCGCCGGCCCGTGCCCGAGCGCCTCCTGCCGGCCACGCTGCGCGCCTTCCTGGACTTGCACCGGCCCTGAGCGCTCGGTCCGTGCCCGCGCGCCTGCTGCCGGCCACGCTGCGCGCCTTCCTGGACTTGCACCGGCCCTGAGCGCTCGGTCCGTGCCCGCGCGCCTGCTGCCGGCCACGCTGCGCGCCTTCCTGGACTTGCACCGGCCCTGAGCGCTCGGTCCGTGCCCGCGCGCCTGCTGCCGGCCACGCTGCGCGCCTTCCTGGACTTGCACCGGCCCTGAGCGCTCGGTCCGTGCCCGCGCGCCTGCTGCCGGCCACGCTGCGCGCCTTCCTGGACTTGCACCGGCCCTGAGCGCTCGGTCCGTGCCCGCGCGCCTGCTGCCGGCCACGCTGCGCGCCTTCCTGGACTTGCACCGGCCCTGAGCGCTCGGTCCGTGCCCGCGCGCCTGCTGCCGGCCACGCTGCGCGCCTTCCTGGACTTGCACCGGCCCTGAGCGCTCGGTCCGTGCCCGCGCGCCTGCTGCCGGCCACGCTGCGCGCCTTCCTGGACTTGCACCGGCCCTGAGCGCTCGGTCCGTGCCCGCGCGCCTTCCTGGACATGCACCGCCCCTGAGCGCCCCTGACCGCCCCACCTTACACTGGTTAGCTCCTTTTCTACTTTTTCACTCCCGTATTAACTGGAATGTATCTTTGCCATCGAACATCGGTTGTCCTCGACTCGTCGAAGTCATTTTGAACTAAAAGCGGTCACGTGTCTTGTATTTAAACACCGATCGATTGTCAAACACCAAATGTTTGGCATCGCGTTTCCCGTAACGACGCATCGTGCTTTCTTGTCCATATATTTATACAGTTGTAATATGTAGATAGGTTGTAGGTTAGGTTGGTGTTTTGAACGTTGATGAATTGCATTTTCGTCATCCCCGGTGTACGCGCTCTCCACGGCAGAGCAGTCACAAATGTCAATGAAACAAAATTGTTATATATCGCTAGCTGACCCGGCAAACTTCGCACCGCCATGCTATTTTCGTGAATATTTACTAAATTTCCGGAAAAATAACTTCGAAAATACAACACTCCTACTTTTCTTTCAATTTTCTGCTATACAAACTTATCCCTGACAATTTAGTGCAGTCGATCGAGAGTTATGTGCGTACACCCATTTAGGTGATTCATTTTTATTTATATAGATTTACACATATGTATCTTAAATCAAAGTCGCAGAAATCAATATAAACTGTCTCAAAGTTCGGTGACAAAAATTGTGTTCAGCAGTGTCGTTCGTTAGTGATGTTAACTTATATCGATGTGTAATATATTCGTTTTATTCCAAATAAAACTAGTTAATTCATGTATAACGAACGTTTTATTTATTAGTCTAGTATTTCTGAATGATATATTCCCGTCGTCGTCGCCGCCGAACGGGCAGGAGGGCCTCTCTCCGCGACCCCTCGCCAGGCGACTGAACACTTGAGCGCCTATAATTTCGCTAAAGACTAAAAACGAATCGGACTCGATTGAATTATTTAACAAATAATTATATTAATACGATCATCCTAAATATAGAGTGACGTTAAACGCAGCGTTCCCTTTACAAACGAGGGCGCAGCGCGAGGGACAGGGCGAGCAGCGCGAGGCCCGGCGCGGGGCCGGGGCCGAGGCCGGGGCCGGGGGCCGCGGCGTTGGGGCGCGCGCGCCCGATGTTGCGCTTGTGCCGGTCCACCACGAAGATGCGCCCGCCCATGCCTGTAACGACACACCCGTTTGTATCGCACGCCTAGCAAACGACCACTAATATTTTTTGGAAAGCTGACCGACGAACGAGGCGTCGCAGATAAAAAATTGACAGTTCACACAAAGAAAATAATAGAGAAGGAGAAGCGCACTACGGGCACGCGTCTAGGAAAAAACAATGAAACGGTGAACGGCTAGAATAAGTTTAGAAGTAGAGCCGGAGTCGGGCGTCGGGGGTCTGACTCACCGGCGTGCGTGAAGGAGTGGTAGTAGACGATGTCGGGCCACGTGGAGTTGGGCGCGACGAGCAGCTCGGCGGGCGGCTCGGCGGCGCAGCGCCAGTGCAGCGAGCGGTTGAAGGCGCGGAAGCTGGCGAAGTCGGCCGCGCGGCGCGCGTCGGCGCCCGGCGCCAGGCGGCCCACGCACAGCCCGCCCGCTGCGCACGCGCATTGCCATAAGCTAGTGCTGCGTACTTTCCGACTCGTAATACTTTCTGATTGTCCCATTTGTTTTGTTTCTTTTGTTTGCTCTTTTCACTATTGACTGTTGTAATTATGTTTATTTTACGCGAACTTTCTGATGGTTACACGTTTGCTGACGTCGATTAAAATGCCTCTCGTGCTCAGTGGAGTGGAGGCGCGACGCGCCATGTATGTTGATATGATTAAATAAATGTAAAATAATGTTTGAAATCATATTTCATTTGCCTCGAATGGAATCACAGAAATAATCCTTCTATTTATGGTCGGTCGAGAATGGTACGGACCGATTCATATTTTTGTAAATTATTGTACCTAGCCGCTCTATCAAATAAAAACGTGCAATTAAGAATTTCAAAATCATACCCATAATCTAATTGAGTTTACTCCTGAACGGTTTCGCCTTGTGGCATTTTCAACTTTGAAAATGTCATAAAGGGAAACCGGTCAGGAGTAAATTTAATTAAAATAATGGAATAGGTACAAGTGAATTTGATTCTAGAATATATTGCAACAAGTTCTAGAAAACATTAGTTATAATAATCTAATTATTTTCGATTTAACTGTACCAGCGCTGCGCACACCCGTCTGCGCAGCTAATTTAAAAACCGCCATAAAATTTAGTTCGGAGTATACGTACTGTACTGTACTGCGCTAATGTGTACCGAAATGCACTGATGTGTAAAATAGTGTGCCTGCACTGGTGTGTGGTGCGCTGACATGTAGAATAGTGACACACCACGGGGTGTACTCGTATTGTGGTGTGGTGCACCGGCGTGCGGAGGGACTGACCGGCGGTGGGCGCGAGGCGGCCGCGGCGCGTGTAGTGCACGCCGGCGAGCACGCGCGCGGCTCTCTGCGCGGCCTCGCTGAGCCGCTCCAGCCCGCCCGTGGGCTCCGCCGTCACTATCAGCGGGTGGTACTCGTTAGCCGAGTGAGGATCGTTGCCGCCGAACACCTGGCGGTGATAGGTGATGAATGATTTCGATACGACACCGACTGGAAGAGGCGGACGGTGGGCGTGACTGACCTTGAAGCTGTAAGTGAGGCCGCGGCGCAGCTGCAGGTCGGGCGCGAGCTGTCCGTTGACGTACCAGGCCAGCTCGGGCGCGGCGGCGGGCCCGCGGCCCGCCAGCCCGCGCGGCCCGCCGGAGGGCCCCAGGCGGAACTGGAACACGCGCAGCGCCGGGTCGAACAGCTCCGCCACGTCCCACGCCCGCACGCTGGGCCTGTTCCCGCTGCGTCACACAGATCCGGTAGTGCCGGTATATATTATTTTACTAGCTTTACATACTTTCATATAACTCTTTTTGCAACGTTCAAGTTTTGGCTGTACCGATTATAGTTTTCTAAAAACAGTAATTTCTTATCTGTTAAAATAAAAATATTAGTGACGTTTAAGATTTATATTCCTTAAATCCCTTTGGACGGCTTGAATAGACTTCGTTATGTGAGTATATTGTAAATTACCAATTGTAAATTGTTCAGTGGTGGTGTTCACGCCGCTCATGCATAAGGGGACAATGCGGTTTTAACCGGTCACTTCGGTTACACGACCAGCCCTTATTGCTAGCTTGTATACACGTTACATTATATACCATTATCTACTTTTTATCTATAATTTTGCTACTAATTTTGATTGGATACATATTCAAAATACAACTGAATACTTGAAATTTGTACGCGTTTCAATTGGCTTCCCAAGACGCCAGTATTCAACAGGTGGTTACTATTTTTTTTTTATGGAATATCGGAAAAGCGACATATCGCCTGATGGTAAGCGATTGCCGCCGCCCATAGACACCCGCAACACCAAAGTGCGTCATAAGTGCGTTGCCGGCTTTTGGGGTATGGGCCTCCGGTATTCTCACTCATTCGGTGACATACAGCGCAGGCGATGTTTTACACCGGTTTTCAGTGTGGCCGTGGTATCACTTCGGTCGAGTCGGCGGATTCATGCCGAAGCGTGGCTCTCCGTCACTTTGTTTAACTGAGTTTAATGAAGTAAAAAGTGGTATTCAAAGTATTCTGAAAATTATCGTGGGAGGGCCGAGCCTTTCGGCACGCAAGGGCCGGTTCATTCGGGCCTTTTCTAGATAAATAATAACAATACAAGTATAGTTACACGGAGAAGCGCACGCAGTCGTTGGTGTCGTCGGCTTTGGCGAGGTCGAGCCGCACGTCCCGCTTGGGGTAGAGGCGGTGGAAGGCGGGCTCGCGCTCGTGGTCCAACCGCCCCACCGCCCACACCACGAACATGGGCCGCCCCACCACCCACTCGCGGTCTATCGGCTCCACTGCAACAAGGCAGAGGTCAACCCGCGTCAGCTACAACGATCGGCCTCGAGCGCGTCGGTGCGGGAGCGGTGTCGGTGGCGGGACGGACTCACCGGGCTGCAGGTTCCGGCGGTAGGACACGACGGTGAGGCCGTCGTCGCGGCGCGCGGTGAACACCTGGTTGGAGTCGAGCGCGCCCAGCCGGTCGTCGCGGCACACGCCGCGCCACGCGCCCAGCACCTGCACGCACTGCAACGCGCCACGGTGAGCACACGCACGCACACGCACGCACACACACACACACACAAGTGCACGCCATAGCTACCGGCGCCAGCGCGGTGATGTTGTAGTCGGTGGCGAGCCCGCGCTGCAGCGCGCCGTCGTACTGCGCCACGGCCACGTCGGCGCCCAGCATGGATGAGCTCGTCTCGCTGCCCGAGATGCCGAACGCCATGTACTCGTCCTCGCCTATCTGCAAACATACATACGTAAACGCAGCCAACACTCCTCGCTTCGAGGTCACGAGGATCTTCTTCGATCGTAACGAATCGTCGAACGAGCGAGTCGGCGAAACAGATCTAGATCTGATGTTCTACGTTGTTCGGCGATATGCCCCGAGCGGATCACCAAATCGTATTACTTCAAAATGAGTGGCATTAGCACCCTAGTGACTAAAGTTAATTAGCAATACTTACGTGTGCGGCCAGTTCGAAGGTTATTTGGTTGCCGAACACCTCCCACGAGACCTGGTAGTCCCGGTGCAGTTGCTTGCAGTGCGGGAGCTTCGACCTGCCGACGCAACACGCTCATATCATCTCACCCCAATTTTTCACACTGCAATAACCGACACGGTAGTTTCTCGGTGATGGAGACGTAGCGATCGCCGAGAACTCGTGAGAATTGCGAGCGAGTTTAACCGCGATCGAACCATCGAGCCAAACGAGGTACGGTCAATGTTCAACCGCAAACTCGATATTCCAGACTAACGCCAGATGCCACGATCGAAAATATAGCCGGATTGAATTTTCTACTAATTTTAATTACATTATTATAATCGATTTAGGTCGATCGGTAAAGAAATCCCCTTCGCCATTCCTCACCGCATCACCGGCGCACCGTCGGAATGGACCCTACTGATGACCGCACGTAAGTGGGCGCACTCACTCGTAGGCGTGGTGGCGCGTGTGCGCGGGCGGCACGTTGAGCGCGTCGGGCACGAGCACGGCGGCCAGGCTGGAGCGCGCGCGCGCGTCCCACAGCGCCACCCACTTGATGTCGAACACCGTGGTGCCGCCCGGCAGCTCCAGGCGCACGTCCTCGCCCGCGTACGCGCGGAGCGGCTCCAGGCTACAAACGCACAGAGTCTCTTATACATTTTGCTCTTTCTTAAAAAAAGATGATTTTTCGTTCCCTCGCGCAGTTTTCGATACTCACTATCCATAATCGTCCGGTATCTTCATGCCTCTCGACGATGGCTGCGGCCCTACTCCGGTCCAGAAGTAGACTTCTTCACCTGTCCCGTCGTATCGAAGCTCCGGAATACTGCAATGTCATTAGTTCTTATGTCAACGCTAGATGTAGGTCGCATTTTCAAGGGTATAGATAAAAATGTACAAACTAACGATAAAGATCGGTCGGCTCGACCCCTCGGTGTTACGTAGAAAGGTAGCTTCGATCTGGATTATCAGTCTTGATCACTGAGATTGGTCCGAAGAGTTATTTGGACTAACATCGAGATCAACTTTCCGCGTTTGTTTGATTGAAAGCCCTGGTGAGCTGTTACAAATCAGCGTGTCCCTTGATAACTCCAAAAACCAGGGAAAATTTCATGGTAGGAGACAGGACTTGAAAGACTACGTAAGCGACATAGGACACTCTTCAAAGAAGCTAACAATCCCAGGACCATAGAGGACTGAGGATAATTATAAAACAGCACAAAAACACCACAAAAAGCGAATCAGATTCCGGAGAACAGGCCTAGCGTAACTTTACCTAGGGTACCACCCTCGCACAGAAATTCGACATAAAATGGCAGCGTTCGTGCTGTCGTGTTTCGTAGGTGAGTGCGAGACCGGAGGCACAATGATGCAGAAAAACATCACTAGGCCGCTATAGCATGGATCACCACGCTGCATTGTTGCATTGTCTGCATTCGCAATGAGTATGGTGACCACCGCTCTTGGATTCAGCTTATGCTTTCCATTAGGCAGAGTAGAGTCATGTTGGCAGAGCTAAACTGGCACGAACGCAAGCGATGAAACCAGCGCAGTATTGTTAGATACCCTTTCTCGGATGTCTAATTACATAAGAGGGTGAATGGCACGATAAAAATACAGCACACCAAAAACCCAGGAATGGAAAGTCGAATGGACGCTAAAAAGTATGGGACTGTTAAAATCCTCGTGACTTGATGAAGACTTCCCAGCACTACTACAGTGGGGTTTGATTACCCGATGGGGTAATCAAACATTTGACACCTATACGCTTAAAGGTCTTGTATGCTATATATACCATACACCAAAATTTTGGAGAGAGGCAAAAGTAGTCTTCCTGCCAAAACCAGGTAGGGAGGACTACACACTAGCCAAATAATTCAGGCCCATTCGTTTCGTATCTTCCCTCTTGAAAACATTGGAGAAACTCCTGAAGCAGCAGATCAACAGAGTCGACCTTTCATTTGGTAATACAGAAGATATAGTTGGTTTTCAATGTCAACAATGTCGGGCTTCATAGACATAGAAGGCGCATTCGGACTATACACAACAGCATTAATCGCGCCCTAAATTTAAGGCCGAACCTGTCCTTACAGACTGGATCACTAAGCTGGTCAGTACAAGGATGGTTCAGACAGCGGTGAATACTACTATGAGAGCAAAGGTAGTTATAAGAGTGTGGAGTGGAGAGTGGGCACACAAGGTGGGGTCCTATCACCGCTTCTATATTGGTAGACAGCCTCACCCTTGTGGAAATTTTTCGGATTTTTTTCAGAAAAATACTTTTTAAAGAGTTTTAAAAACTTTCTCAGAGTTCTCCAGGTTTTTTAAGAGATAAGTCCGAAAAATGTTCACAAGGGCATAAAGAAACTAAATGACCGCATAACCGATAGTAGCGGATACACCACTACTATCGGTTATGCGGATGATCTAACAATTCTGATAAGCGAGAGCGCAAAAATGTGCCGTGTGAGGTCATGCATTCGGTTTTTCAGATTGTAGAAGAATGGTATGACGAACAGGAATTGTCAGTAAACCCGAAAAAAACAGCACTTGTCCTCTTCACCAACAAAAGGAAGTTATCAGAACTAAAGCTACCAAAATTATTTAACACCAGTCTCTCCCTGTCAACTCCAGTAAAATATCTGGGTGTTATTCTTGACAACAAATTGAACTGGGCGATTCGCATGGAAGCAAAGACAAGAAAGGCCTGTATACCTATTAATCAGTGTAGAAGACTAGTTGGTAAAAGAAGGGTCTTACTAGATGTTTACAACGACAATCTCCAGTCCATTGCAACCACAAACAAAATTACCCAGCAATGGATAAGAGGACGTAGTAGCTCAATGGGTAAATATGCTGTAGACGAATTGGTCAAATGGGGTGTCGGAACGACAGTTTGTAGACCGAAATAACTACTACCTTTGCTCCAAGCCCAAATAAAAATATGGCTGCGCGCCAATACTGAAGAAAGACACAAACAGAATGGAAAAATAATGAAGGATGCAGGCAAATAAAAATGCAGATTCGGTACTTTCATCAAAAAGACTAGCCCGCAACCTGATTAGAATAATTTTTTTAAAATATACAGTATAACATAGAACCTCCTCCTATTTTGAAGTTGGTTAAAAAGGGATGATCTCAGGAAGATTACAGGTATCCTGACAGGTTAAACAAACACCTATTCACTATAGGCGCAACAGACAGCTCTCTGTGCAGGGGATGCATGGAGACAGAAGAAACACCGCAGCACATTCTCACAGGATGTAAACTATGGCAGATCAACTGGCGGACCTCCTCCAATCAACATCATTCCCAGAAACATGTAGTGACCTGAAAAGGCTGCTGAGCATCTGGGATGATCTAGGGTGGTTGGAGACAAGCCCACGTACAGCAGCCCAATCAAGAGTGTAAGTGTGGAAAGGCCTGGCAAAACAAACAAACGTCGAACGTAGTGATTTTTACTAATTCCTTCTTGGACACATTTCTGTTTTGTGTACCTCAACTAAATACATAATTACATGTTGAAGTAGATAACAACAGATGAGTATTTCTAACTCTTAGGATCAGTAGCCACTAAGTTTACAAGGTATTGTTATTGATTTGTGCACGTAAAAAATGTAAGTAATATTTATACATAGAAGAGTGCCGGAGATCGCAACTCACAGTAGTGTATTAGCATCGAGGAACTGCACAGGCTTGCTGGACACAGAGCTGGAGCCCGCCAGGGGCCCAACGCTCCTCGCCGCGGGGGCTTCAAACTCATCTGGTATATAGACATCACCAAATGCGTTTTGTGAGCCAATATCATAGATTGACAACCACTTGATTCGTGAGATGCGCTTGCCTTCTGGTAAAGTCAGCATGACTTCCGCATTGTAGTAACGTTCCAAAATATTTGTTCTGTAAATAAATAGTAACAAAAGCTTTTCATATGGCGCTATTTAACACATCTCTTCCTTAATGATTCATGAGAGCATTTAAATTGAAACAAAGTTATATGGGTAACTGAGAAACACTTATATTGACAAGTACATAAGTTACATTCTTGTGTAAATGAGTGAGGTTGTACGACCAACACCCCCCCCCCTCCATAGAAATACATCCCTACATAAAAATAGAAAACATATGAAGATTTATGTTGCAACGATAAACGTTAGATCGTTTATGTCGGATAATAGGCTGCAAGAATTGGAAGAAGCTATAACACCTATAAAATGGGATGTCATAGGTCCTTGTGAAGTAAGGAGAATAGGAGAAGAGATAAGAGAATATGAAAAATACATCTTTTACTCTTATGGTAAACAAAAAGGTATATATGGAATGGGATTCTTAGTAAAGAAATATTTAAAAGATAAAATAATAAGCTTCCAAAGAATATCAGATAGAATCACCGTATTCAACATTCAATTAACAGAATCTAAACAGCCATGGTCGATAATTCAAATACATGCACCTACAGAACAAGATACAAAATTAACGAAAGATAAATTCTATAAAGACATGACAGAGTTGATACGGATACAGATGAACATAATTATCATGGGAGACTTTAACGCCAAAGTTGGCAAGAAATCTAACAAAGATGAATTTGTCCTAGGAGAGTACAGCAGTGGTGACAGAAATGACAATGGACAAAGACTAGTAGATTTTTCTTTAGCTTACAATTTTAAAATAATGAATAGCTTTTTTAAAAAACGAAAGTAGGGAAAGTGGTCATGGTTAGCACCGAATGGCATAGATAGAAACGAAATTGATTTTATACTTACAAGAAATAAACATATATTTAATGACATTGAAGTTTTTAATAAGTTAAATTTTAATACGGATCATATAATGGTAAGAGGAGATATACAAGAAAGAAACAACAAATTAAGAAAACATATTATACATTCAACCTTGAACAAGATAATAACATCAACGATTCCACAACATGTATTGAATGATCTAAGGACAACATTAAATGAAATGAAAGATACTGAAACATCACAAAGGAAATATAATTTTTTGGAAAAAGAACTTATAAATATAAATAAATCGAGTATTTAAAAAGTGAAGAAAAATAAGTTAGGAGAAGAAACATTAAAATTGATGGAAGAAAGAAATGCAATGTTAGACAAACGAAAAGATAACAAACAAAACATCGCAAGTATTAGTAAGAAAATTCAAGAAACGTTAAGAAAAGATAAAAAAGCAGAAAGACTGAATATTTTGAAAGAACAAATAGAAAAAACAGGTGGAATCAAGGAGGTCTAAAACAGTTAAAAGAATACACAAACTGGATACCCAATATGAAAACCAAAAACAAGAAGGAAAACGAGGAAATTAAAAAGAACAACAAAGAGACTATCAATAGCGAAAGTAGCGACAGATTTCTACAAAAACTTATACATGGAGACAAATAGAACAACGACAGAAGAAGAAAATAAGGAAGCTTGCGAAGAAGAAGAAATACCTTGTGTAGTAGAATCTGAGGTCATAAGGGCTATAAAATAACAAAAAGTGGAAAAGCTCCGGGAGATGATAAAATATCTAACGAACTACTAAAACAGTCCTTACCCACAATATCTAAATATGTGACCTATCTCTTTAATGAAATAATAGCAACTGAACGAATACCCATTCAATGGACAAAATCAACCATTATCCTGCTACACAAGAAAGGCGACAAAAATGAAATTAATAATTATAGACCTATAAACTTTATGTCCAATCTATACAAAGTGTTTTCAAAAATAATACTCGTGCGAATATCGAAACACCTGGAAGAAAACCAACCGAGAGAACAAGCTGGATTTCGGGCTTAATTCCTCTCCTAACTCAATTTTCTTTTTTATTCGTCGTACACTCGTTTCAGAAACCTCTAATCTTCGCGATATTTTTCTGTTTGTAAAAGTTTTCGCAGTCACAACGGCCTTCACTTTAGCTTTTTTACGGGGTGAGAGATCACCTCTTCTACCCATAATGATAATATTTCAATTACTTTTTTAAAACACTGCGCACAAAATTAAGTTATAACTGTGTAGTTCACCATCACAGTTCAGTAAGCTACAGAAACACGTCCGTACCTGACTCGATTCCAATCGCGACTGATACAGGTTTCTACTTGCTTACGTTCATGTATCACTTTGTCAAAACAGTGTTGCCATATGTTAAAAATAAATACAAATATGTAGTCTACAACAATTCTTTTAAATAAAAATCAATAATATTATAGTTCTTTTAAATAAAAATCAATAATATTATCGTTTAAATATACAATTATTGGATAAAAACACTTAAGAAATGTAAAATTACTAAAAAAATACAGTGCATCCAATAATTTGGCCAGGGACTGTATATTTAGGACAACTTATTTCAATAAAAGACCAGTATTCTAAAGAAATAAATAGAAGGATATGCAACACTTGGAAACGGTACTGGTCTCTAAAAGAAATGTTAAAAATGAAACAATTCCCATGGCAATGAAAAGCAAATTATATGCCACATGTATTCTACCGTGTCTTACCTATGGTTGTCAAACTTGGCCCGCGAAAAACAAAAACAACCAAAAACTAGAAGTTTGTCAACGCAACATGGAAAGAAGCATGCTTAACATAAAACTATGGGATCAATGGACAACTTCAAAAATAAGGAAAATTAAAAAAAAATAAGAAAACCTCAATAGAACTGGACTGGACATATAATGAGGGCTAACAAAGGATGGACTAAGGATGTAATGGAGTGGTATCCGAGGAACGGGAAAAGACAATGAGGAGGTAAAATCAAAAGATGGGAGGACGATTTACCTAAAGGATGGAGAAGGACTGCTATGGACAGAGAGACCTGGAAAGATTGGACCCAAAAACCTGACCAAAGTGGTTGCTAAATAACATATTATTTTTACTACTTTAATTAGATTTAAGAGTACTAATGTTTTTAAAAAAATAGTATGTAATTCTAAAAAGGTCAGCAAATAAAGGCTTTTATTATTATTATATTATCATAAGTTACATTCAAATACCCTGTGCTAAAGGTGTTTCATGATGTAAGTAGATTAAGCAATTATAAAGTTAATTAGTGTTAAGGAGCTTTTTGAATTGAGATAGGGAGAAAAATCAAGCTGAAAAAAATTAGAATACTATCAGGTGTGATTACTAGATAAGAGTAAATGAGCTGACTGACTTCCCGTGTTCATTTTGTACAATGAAGCCCTGTGGTCCTGGTCGGCCAGAATCTCCCGCCCAAAAGAATGTATCATCTCCCGTTCCATCATAGTTGAAGTTGACTAGTAACAGAGTCCACTCATCCACGGCATACACATCACCGGACACCTGGAATGTAACAAATAATATTTTAAAACATAAGTAAAGGTCAAGGTTCAAGGAAAGGAATCAAGGCTTTTGATGGAGCATTAAATTTCTTTTTTTAAAATAAAATTATAATAGAAATGAATTATTTTTTTTAATAACGGAAGTGTGATATACTCTAATTGTTTTTTTAATGAGATCATAGTGGTTGTTTTTAACTTGTATATTTTAATTTCTCATACAGCAATCACATGAAATAAGTGGAAGTATTATATCAGTGGAAAGAGAAGTAAGTGTAATTATATTATATGTATTAAATGATTCTACTTATGAGATTGACTGGTTTTAAAATCATTGCTTAATTAGTTATTTAAATTGTAAGTTGCTATCTAAGTTAGAGCTTTAAGTTATGAAATGAAATGTGTATGTAATGTAATAATAAAACCTGCCTGATGGTGATAAGAATTGAGCTTCCCGATGAACTTGCCACGGTAAGGTCCCTCTTCATCCTGCGACAGAGAGTCTGCAACAATACACCAGAACGTTGTACGTCTACACCACACACGAGTTAAACAAAGTTTTTTCTACACCCAACAAAGCAGAATGCACTGTTTTTACCTTCGGTTGCAAATATCAGAAGTAGAAAACATATTTGATACATGTTACGATTGCTTGGTGCACTTACAGCTAAATTATAAAACTTTCTAAATACTATTAAAGGTCACAACATTTCAATTCGTGTGTTTCGTTGTTTCGCACGTCAGAGTTTGACTAACTTCCGGTACCTTGACAAATCATACAACTGTATAAGTTTTCATTTGCAACAGAACATGGCCACGTCTCGTTACCATTGGTCGGTTTAAGCCTCATACTTAATTCTAC
The DNA here is from genome assembly GCA_003709505.1 of Hyphantria cunea. NCBI lineage: Eukaryota > Metazoa > Arthropoda > Insecta > Lepidoptera > Erebidae > Hyphantria > Hyphantria cunea. The sequence goes on from PKRV01000270.1 coordinate 24,909, forward strand.
CAATCAGGTATCAGTAACTTTCACTTCTGGTTCTCTTCGGGTTAAGGCTCTATATAAGGCTTTTAAAATGAAACGTCACAGGAAAATTAATAAATTAAAGTCGGTAGGCCTTTCTTTATTACTTACGATTATATGGAGAGGTTTGTTAAAAGGACAGCTGTGAATTACTAACACTCAAATTTATTGAAATAATTAAGAATTAGATTATATCAAATAACTCGAGAAACATATTGATGCAAATCCTATTGTTTCAGTTAACGACAAATACTGGTTGGTAATCTGTATTTAAAATTTTACTAAATTGATTTAACTAATATCCAGGCTACGATAGCATGAAAAATGTATTTAAATAGAATATTTATATAAGCTAGTAAATTATTTCAACTAGAAACATTATAACAGTTAATATTACGTGATTCTAATGAAAATAGAAAGAAACTTTATTTATTTGTTGTTGTCATGTCATGATTTCTTAGCTGTAATGATTATAGGATTGCTGTTAGTCTACGACCGTTTAGTGAAGAATGATCGATGTGGCACTTTCGGTGTGGATAATGTGTAAAGTCAGGGGAGATATGTCATGCTTATGCTATCGCACTCTGACGAACTTTTCTTGACATCTTCTATGATTGTTTTTACACTTTCGTCATTTATATATGTCGTTACCGCTGTGCGAGGGTTACAGGTAATGCCATAATGGTCTGGGTCCTCCCTTTTTCACACCGTGTCAACAAAAACAAAATAAAATAAGATTGTGGCTCTTCTGCGGAGCATACTCTCTGACAGAGCCACATAAAACGTGATTAGCACAAAGTGACCGTTTTTTAAGAACACTGATATACGATTGCTATTTATTACGCACGCGTTGTAAATTATTAATACTAAGATGTACTTTTGTTCATTTCCACTCAGAAATAAAATAGCAATGTTTTAAAAAAAATTTTGCTAACAAAAATTACCAAGGCGTTTTCAGAAGATGATCACTCGTACCAACATTGAGTAAGAACGCCAACGTCATATCACCGTCTCTCGCCGTCTTTGTCATGTACACACATAAGCGTTTAACATAAGTTAATAATAGCACCAGATAGCTTTGAATTCTTATAAATGAGAAGGTGGAAAGGGTATAATTTAGGAGAAAAGTATCTCGTTTGTGAGTATCTAACTGTAGTTTTGGTTTTTATTTCGTCACAAAGTGTCACTACGATTATAATATTGTAAGGTTGAAACACGAGTCGCGCGAGGTTCTCGAATAGAGCCAGACACTGATTATACTTTACTAGTGATCTTCGCAGTTAAATTGTATATACACCGTACCCTCGTCCGCATCCCTGTCTATCGACCAGTATCGAGGGGACTCAGGGCTGGCGCCTAACAAAGTCGACATGAACAGTGGTATCTTGTAGCCGTTTCTCGCGAAAATCGGAGCCGCCCCCGGCGAGTGCACGGAGCGAGTGACGTGGGGAGAGGGAGCGCGGGACGCTGTTGCTCAAGCGCTGGCTCACCAAAACCGCGCCTGGGAGGCGCGCGCGTTCAGTATCGCGCCGACCGCTTCGCGCGCCGCACGTCCGCCACGCGTCGCTCTCGCACCGCCCCCAGTCGCCGTGTCGCCGCTCTATTGCCCGATCTCCGGAAAGCGTTCACCACCGTCGCGATGCGACCCGCGCACGCGCTCGCGCTGCTGATGTTCATCGGTGAGTCCACCGTCCCTCCACTACCCTCACTCGCTGTGCTCCACTTTCGTCTCCGATATATTGATCAGAGCCGAATGCACCGGTATCTAGGCTACTAGCCGATCGTACGCGTAACGTTACTCGCGATAGCCTCGCGGCTGTAGTGGTCTCTATCCACATTATCTCGATTACAATGATTCCATCCAATTTCATTTGATAAAGCAGACCGTCGCTCGGTCTTCTACGCCCTGCGATTAAAACTCACCAGTTGTACGTGTACTAGTTTATAACGGTCCGTCTAGGTGACTTACCGACCTCGCTATAGATCGACTAGATGCATAAGTAGTAGGTCACTTTCGAACGATGTTATGTATCGGGGTATAGTTTTAGTGAAATCAAAAAAACTCGGTAACGGCATCTTCGATAGAGATGTTTGCCAGTGGGTCAACAGGCAAGAACCAGATTATAAGAGGAAAACAGGCTCCGGAACGTTGGTGCCGGTGGCGCGGCGAACTTTGCACTATAAGTACATAAGCGCTAGAAATACAAATCGTAGCAACAGATCGGTACTAATGTACTATAGAGTATTTTACACTATCATACCCTATATTCCCCATCTCCACGACTCGTACTTTGAAACTGCAAGGACGGCGTTAATTAATACCGATGTTCGGTTACCCTTATACTTACTTATAAAGCGGTGATCTTTCCCCCCATGAAATATTTACTTTTATAGTTATTACATACCTATTTTATAAACAAAGTAGCTACATAACCCGGCATTATAGATGTGGCTGGCGACCTCTTACTGAGAGATCCGTTTGGTAAACAATACGTAGTGTCACGACCATCATGTGGGTGTCGCAAGAGAGAGAGAGAGAGAGAAAGAGAGAGAGAGATAGAGAGAGAGGGAGCAATTCAAACTCGTGTTTCTACTCATATGTTATATTTTACAAATGAACGATCTATCTTATAGAGACCGCACACTGAAATCAGGCCAAGGCCCTAATATTTGTACACCCAACGAAAGGAATTAAAGAAAATTTAAAATACCACGGATTAAATGGCATCGTGCCAAGTGATAGCGATGTTATTGCATTTACAACTTTACGTTCATGCAAATAAAATATGTAAAAGTTGCCACGAGCCAGCAATACAGCGTATCTGTGCGGTTATGGGCCAAGGTAAATCCGGAACTATGGGCCGATGTGTGAAGCGGAAGAGACAGGATGTGTTTGGCGGATACGCTCGGCACAGCGTGGGAAAGTGAGAGCCGTCGCTAAAGACGACGCAGGGCGGCCGCAGGCGCTGCGCACTCACTACCGGCTCACTATTTTGGACAACTGTCTATTAGCCTTTAATTATTTGGCGATAAAATTTGTAAATTTTGAACGCAGACACGCAAGCAACATCTGATATCGGCTAGACCGATGCACCGTTAAGATAAATTTAAGAATAGTCGTTATTTCCAATATTATTTAGGTTCTGCAAGCATATATACAATCATTAAATTGCATTTGTAAACAATATCATATAAAGTAAAGCTAACGTAACCGATAGTGAGGCGAATGCGAAACCTTAACCTATTAACTCTTATATATAACAGTACAGTATATTATGCGAAGTACAATCGAACACGTCGTGAAAAATGCAACTTTGTTATTGCATTATTTAATTTATTTATTTATTTATTTATCTGGTAAAGAATTCTATCGAGGTGTAAAAACACCTGTTTATAGAACCAGTACAAAAATATCAATATTACAATATATATTCTTTTTACAATTTTTTTGTCGTTAATACAATGCAAAGAGATAATAAGTACAATAAGTAATAAATTTATAAAGAAACAAATACACAACTATAAATAATTATCAGAAAAGAAATATCTAATCAAATATTCGCATTTTCAACTGATGTCCAATCATTTTATCACTATTTATTTCATGGCGGTGGTGGTTCGTCTAGAGCGCCGTGAGTATTCTCTTACGGTCGCTTGTCTACGGTAGGTACTGTTATTGTGTTAAGACAACGATTCATCTCTGTTCGCCGATTTCTGGTCCAGTATTAAGTTAATTAACGCTGTCGTGTCCGCTGGCCCCTTGATGTCTATGAAATACTTAAGCTGCGCAAGTTTGCGATTGAAGTTAGATATCTTCGCAAGCACCTAAAACGGTACAGATGCGCCGTTACCGTTTCCTACCAAGAGATTACGTCATCTAACTTAGTTTTTTGTAATATTACTAAATAATTATAAACAATGACATGAAAATAAACGGTGTCTATCGAAACTGGTAAGTACATATTTGTTTGAGACACATATTCGGTTGAGTCATCATGCGTAAATCGTGTCCGTTGGAACAATATAATAGCAATAACGTAAATTTATTGTCTACAACGGTGATTGGACCTGAACATATATATATATATACGGATTATATCAGCCGCTGACCTACACATTATAAGTTGTTCCCGGCGCCGGGAGAGCGCCATCGCAGCGCGTGCTTAGTCTGCTCCATGACCTTAAACACAAACTGCGGGGAACGTGTGACTCGGTGCGGCGCTGCTCACTCGCAGAGACGTGAAGCGGTCTCAGCGTCTCGCATGTAGTCGGAGCGCATTCCTCGCAGCAGTGGGTCACGTGGCAACGGTACCCGCACCGGTCGTGCGCGGCTCCAATCTCGCTCTGCGCCCCCTGGCGCTCCGAGCGCACGCTGCCGCGGGCAAGTGGCACACTCCTCCCTCGCGACTACTGTTTCTGCGTACCTCATCACGTACCACAATATCGAAGGGATTGAAGTGAGTTCTGCTGATGTATGCAGTGTCGCGTGCGAATGCGTAGGGTCGACACGCATGTCACTCGTTATATAACAGTACATCGACTGAAGACCTTCTGAAACTAATGTGGACGCAAATCCAAGCTGTTACGAACAGGCCGACGAGCGGCGCTCGGTGAGCCGGCGCAGAGCGACTCGCGGTCAAATATTAACTTTCTAACGCGGAGGTCGAGATCCTTGACACACTTTGTCTTGGTCGGGATACGCGTTACGTAAATAAGGAGACAGCATCATTATTCATAAATTTCTGTCCACTTCTTCTCATCGTGCATTGGAGTGAAACTATTTTTGTTAATATCCATCTAATATTAAAAAATATGCATTCAACAACAACAAATCTGACATTCGATTGCCCTGGAATACTATATTATTATGTCTATGAGACATTGTGAAGCTCTTAAGTATCCTCGGGTAAAGGACGAGTTACTTTATGGCCGTAGTGTCTAAACGTCTAATCGGGTTACTCTTATGTCTGCGTAAGTACGTAGGTATATGTCACACCGCGTTGTGGTACCTGTGTTGCAACGGCGCGAACGCAGCGATCCCATCAGCAAATGTGCGTTACGTTACAGGGCTGTGCACAATGAGGTTCACACGTATCGGTTTCCACGCGCGGTGGTTGTGACGTAACACGTGTGCGACTTGTCGAGACGTGTCATAGAATACATGCATTATTACACAAAGTAAACATCTATTTGTAAAGGAAAAAGTTTTATTAGATTTTATCGCCATTCAGTACTGGCAATTGGGCTTCGGCAAAATTCGCTATGACCACAAATTAAGGGCTTAGAACGTCTTACGAATAGTCTCAAGCACGCAAAGACGATTAGTTTGTTAGTCGTGCTGATTGAATCAATCAATCAATCAACAACCCATAATGTCCTACTGCTGGGCTCGGGTCTCCTCTCCCGGGTTAAGGCCATACCTCCCCACGCTGGCCAAGTGCGGGTTGTGGACTGGCAAGACTATGTTGTGGCTACGTAATCTTGCCGTTCAAGCTTCATAACTGTTACCCTATGATAAAAACCGGGACCTCCGGGGCTTAACGTGACCTCCGAAACACGAAGACGGTCATGGTAGCATGCCACCAGCGGTCACCCATCTAGGTACTGACCGTCGCCGTCATTGTTTACCCTTGGTGGTTGTTTCTAATCACCAAGTACAACTAGGCTATGAGCTCCTCTGACTGATGCGTGCTGATTGATGCGGGAGATTATCAAAAAAGAGTCCTACAGTAACTACTGAGTGAAGAAAGAAGAATATTCGCATCTAAGGTTGAAATGGCCTTTGAAGATGCTTTTGTAGGAGACGGCAAATGTAGAAATGTGAAAATTTGCTGCAGAACACATCTAATATTGTACAATAACCGAAAAGGAGACTTGTCACACAGGGATTTGTAAAGCTATTGTTCCTGCTTATCTGCTTCTCAATGTTAGTTACCGTTTGAGCCGCTGGCGCCGACCATTGGCCGCACGCCGTGTTGTGATCTGTGTTTGGATCGCGCGCACTCGCTCACTGGCCCGACATTGACACACTTTGTGATGAGAATTATATGTAGGTATATAAGCATTGTTGTTTAACGTTATACAATAAATAATATTTAAAGACTGATAACAAATTTATTAAGATAATGTTAATTACCTGGAATATTTCAACAAACTGTCCGAGGATGGCCGCGGTACTTTCTGCGCAGTCATTACGTAGTTTAGATTATTTTCGCGCGCACAGATTTATAATTGCTGTTTATTTATTTACCATCACCAGTTACAGCTAGTACCGTATTGACATGTATCGCACAGATAATGTACCTTATTATGAATCGGACTCTGGAATGTTTCGAAAAGACTGTGCTAGTTACTTTCAATTTAAAAATTTAATTACTAAAAGAAATACAATTTAAAAGCCCATTTAATCAATTTTTTTAGCTGTGTATATAAATGCGATTATATTCCGTTTCACTTACTGTTAATAGTATTTCGTGAAAAAAGCGCGGCGCACGCGCGTCGCGTTGATGTCTTTTATATGAACAGTTAGCATTCCACTTGGTTGCACGAACAGACGTCATAAAACGCAATGATAGTAATACAACTTTGCAACTCACACTCATAGTCGCACCTATGCCGCCTATTGGACACGTACTAAAGGCTCACATTTCGTTAAATATAATTTTAACTACGTCTCATTCTGATATCTAGTAGACGTTAACGTAGGACTTCGTTTCACAAGCTCAAACTAGACATGAAGATTAGGAGTACATGTGCTTAAACGCAAGCTCAACAAGATTGGGAGATGATGGCAGGAATACGACACCGCTCACATGAGTATGAGTGTGGAATACAATTTGGAAGTAAGCAGTAGTTAGAGCGGGTCAAGGTCATATGCTCTTTGCTGGAGTTGGCTATAGCTAAGTTCATATATAAGGAGTTAGTCTGATTTAGTTGGCTATTTAAGATTAGCGTAACTTTTGAAAATGAATCTGTATTTATTCGCTTAGTAATTAATTAGTTTTAAATAGTAGATTATTGTTTGGTGAATTCAAATTAATGTGAATTTGGTAATTTAAAATGACATGAACAATCGGACATGTATCCAAGTGATTGCTCAGAAACGTGCTCCACCCAGGTGTGGGTGCGAGCGCGTGTGCCCCGCCGCCTTTGAGCCGGCTCATCGCGCTCGCGCCTAAACTCGTTGAAAGTGAGAGGAGAACGAGACACGAGTGTGAAAGTGACCGCCGGTGAGATAGATCACGTCTTTTATGTGTATCACACGGTGTCCTACAAACTGTGTGCGATCGCAATGTTTCGTAGCTTCAACTGCGATACGATATCAAACTTTCTTATACAGTGAGGAAAGTTCAACAGAACACCGCTTTAATATATCATTCTGTAGCCGCGGAGAAACAGAAGAAAGTGGTGCCTGCGGCGAGTGCGTCAGTTGTTGGATTTCATCCAAACTAATTGAAACACTCTTTGATTGACATCATGATTGGTTTGGTAACTTACTATTTGTTCAACGCGTGCAAACATGTCGCACGCATATTGAGTACTACGTTAACACTTACGTATTATAGTGGAATAGAACTTCTTACATAAGACATAATGAACTATAACTTGCATTGGTTTTTGTTTGGTCATTCAAAGTTCGCTCGGAAGATCAGTTAAAAGTACGTTGTTGCTACTTAGAGCTTGGTAGTAATAATATATGTCGTAGATTAAAGGCGTATTGTAATTGTTGGCGCAAATGCCGTAGTGGCTTTGCTCGAGAGAGGCGCCGTTTGTTATGTAACAAATTATCTAAATCAGTGACATTAAACCTAGACGACGCTCGAGCTCCTCAACACACTATTTACGACCGATTATTCTGTGTTGATTGTTCCTAACGCGTCACTTACAACACGTTCAATATGTGCATTTCTGCCACGAGTGATGTAAGATTATGCTACGCATCTGTTTTCCGCTTATTTGGCTGCCGGGTGCGGTGCGCGGTTAAAGGGCAAGACTTCTGTGATGTTTTAGACCAATATGATCAGCCGCCGCGTAATACGACGTTGTTAATGAAGATAGAGTAACACTTCGATACCTGAAATAACACAATAATACATTATTTTGGACGATGACTATATCACCTATAGAAAGTATTCCTTGTAGGAAAATAAAATAAAATAATTTAAATGTTTCAAAAGTTTGAACAAACACAAAATGCAAACACAAAGTATACAATCCCATGAGTTCAAACTGTAGCGTTATTAACGAGCTTAGTGCTCGTTAATAACGTGCCAAGCCATGTTAAGATATAATAAATTTATAGCTTAAACCTATGAACAATGGTCTTAATGTACGTGTTACCCTGCACAATTATAATCAATTTAATTGTGTGGCAGCTGAATGTAATCGCACGCCACCGTTAAGGGGTAGTGAGGGCGAGCGATGCGCAGATACAGCTTGAACCAGTGACTCGAAGCGAACGACGTATAAATCATAACGTATGTTATGACGTCATTATGTTCGTGGCCAACGTCACAGCACAGCAACGGGTCCCGGGAGCGCCGAAGTACGAGCGAAACTTCCGTCAATCTTCACCTGTTACGATGTATTATACATTTTAACAAGGTCTTTAGTGTCGATGAGATTATAAAGCAGAAACATAAAGCATCTACTCTTCCCGGTGATTTCGCTATTGTTTAAGTATAAATATCGTCTAGGACTAATTTTGTGAGCTTGCAACGACAGCAGTCATTAGACAGTATCTGACTGCCTTGGAGGTGCAGTGGTAGCGTATACGACTGTTGTGCGCATTCGTGTCTCGGGTTCGATTCCTGAGTCGGAACAAATTTTTGTATGTTCTGCAAATATCCGTTTCGGAGTTTGGGTGTTTTGTATGTATAACATGTATGTATTTACAAAAAAAGTACATATGTATTAATATCAGTTATCTAGTATCCATAGTACAAGCTCCACTTATATTGGGACTAGATGGCGTAATGTGTTAAAAAGACCGAAAAAAAAATATTGAAATCATCCTACGTGGCAATTGATTTGATAGATTTCATTTAAGAATGACCCGTTTATGTTTAGCCCTAGGGCTAAACATAAGCGGGTCGTGATTAAACCATCCAAGATTCGCTGATGACCTGGTCATATTGGAGGAGAACCCAAGATTACTGGAATCCATTATATGAACGCTAGCAGACAGAAGCCGAGAAGTGGGTTTAGAAATGGCTCGAGCAAAACCAAAATGATGACAAACGCAAAACATTGTCAACGGACAATAACTTGAATATGTTGATGAACATGTATATTTGGGCCAGATCATATCTTCAAGCGGCTAAACATCCAAAGAAATTAATAAAGAATCTTTCTGGAAAAAAAAATGGATTTAAAAGAAATAATTTAAAGCAAGAAATTCGCCGTCACAATCAAGAAAAAAACTTTTGATACGTGCATCTTCCTTGCACCACACACGCCTGTGAAACCTGAGGTTTTAAAAAACAGGAAAAACTTGCTAGTTGTCAACGAGTCATGCAAAGGAGCATACTGAAGCTAAAGTTAAAAAATAGAGTCAGAAATGTAGATATCATTCGTAAAAGTAAATTAACAGACATTTTAACACATATAGACCAATTAAAGTGGAGATGATCAGGGCATATGAGCCGTAGTGAGCTTGAAAAATGGAGCAAGCCGGGCTGGTATCCAAGAGACGGCTCAAGGAGCCGCGGTCGCAAAGTGAGAAGACGGGAAGATGATCTGAAATTGTTTCTAGGTCCCCTTGGCTAAGAATTGCAACCGATAGGAAACAGAGGGAGACGTTGGAGGAGGCCTATGCCGTAAAGCACATCGAACTTAGGGACTTATTATGATCATTGTATTAGTGATTAATTAATAGAAAGAAAAAAATAATCAGAATAAAAGGATTTATTATTATTAGGTAAGAGTGTATACTATAATTGTGAATAACTCGGGAGTTACACACAACGGGGTGTATTATTATAACAGCCACAGTTCCATAATAGGAAAGATTGGCGATTCTGACGACATTTTGAAGGACGACAGGTTGACTAGTACAGAACTATTTATAAAAATTACTGCAAGAATTCAACATAATTCGCGAACGCAAAACAAAACTTTCTATCAAATATTTTTGTGTCATAGGATTCCCTGGGAAAAAACTAAAACTTTATTCAGGTATTATAATCTTACTTAATAACAAAACGTTCATAATTTTAATTTTCTTAAATATTTATAAAATATTCGGTACACACCAAAGAACGATGGCCATTCATTATAGTTATTATCAGTCAGTAGGTGGCACGCTTGGATGTAATTATCAATTTGGTATATATATATAATAACGGTGGTTGATGGCGTTAGTTTCACTTTCGCAAACATCACACGGTACTAATTGATTACGAGCTTTCAACTACTGTTCGAGACTCTTTCTTGTGGATGCCAACTCTGTGAGGAAAGTCTTTAGTCTTGGAAGTTAGATAGTTGAGTTGAGCTGCACCTCTCTCACAACCATACAAGCTATTTAGTATATATCAATCTCTTTATATTCCATAATTTTGAAAATTAAATTTAAAATGTAATTTCAGGTTAGAATTTTATTTTGTCGGAATTAAAAAATCATATGTATCTACCCTACTTATAAAAACTTATTCATAATAATTTATTGTACAAAACGCTGTTATAACAAATGTTCATGAAATATTTGTCACACGATGTTTTCTCATTTACCAGAATGCAGAAAATGAAAAAATATATGAGACAATAAAATAAGCAAGTTGGTGCACCTGTAGGCGCACATAGAGCTTACACAACATAATCATTAGTCGATAGTTGCAAAGAGGAAGTGATTAGATTTAGGGTTGCGCAACACTAGATAGGTGTCAGAAGCGCATCTATAGCGGTACCTTCGCCTTGCCGGGCCGGGAGAAAGGCATCAATGACAACACACTTCAATGGCACTGAATCTCGGACACACTGATTGCGATGGAACGATTTGTTGCTAATTGTAGTGTAGTAACACACTTAACACAGCCTAAGTTATATTGGTATTGTGGGTTAGTTTTGGTATTAATTTCCTAATCCTCGCGTCCCAGCAACGATGTTGTAAAACATGTCAAATTTCACGTAAGATGCAGTAAAGTGTTCAATACTGTTGGGAAAGGCGTTAGCTTCTAAATTTGTTTACACAATCACAATAAGCTGTAGCTGTATTGGGTCGCAATAGGTGCCGAGCAAATTAACCTGAATCTGTTTCATATTAATGATAATTTGTCTAGGACATCCAAATTGGCTCATTCTATAGGACAAGAAGCGCAAGTTAGTTTGCCACATCCACTCTTGTTGACTTGTTTGGTCAGTATCACCCTTAAATTGAAATCTCGTTTTGATAATACAATTAGCAGTGCTGGGTCCGATTTGAAAATCCTACACATTTTAATGAGAGTTATGATTATGATAACATTCGTTTATATTCCCACTTAGCCATCTCTTTTATTGTATTGTGGTTAAACGAGCAGACGAAACGCCTGATGGTAAGCGATTACCGCCGCATATGGACACCCGCAATACCAGGGGCATCACAACTGCGTAGCCGGTCTTTTAAGAAGTAATACACTACTTTCTTGAAGGTTTGAAGGTCGTATTGGTTCGGAAATACCGCACGCGACAGTTCATTCCACAGTTTTAATGTGCGAGGCAAAAAAATTCTGGAAATACGCACAGTTGTGGACTGCCAACAATCTTGACGATGGGGATGAAGCTATTCGCGCGTGGGACGATGGCGGAAAGAGGCGGCAGGAATCAGCCCGAACAATTACTGAGAGCACTCCCCATAGTAAACATATATATTTACATATGTAAAATATACTTTCTATATCTTTTCGTAGTTGGCCCAACCAGCAAATTATTAATGTGTTAATTTCAGTTTGTAGGCGTCGCCACTGCGTTATATAGGTTAGTTTGCCTGTTCAGACATAGTCAATATGCTAAGGAATAGGATACACTACTTTGTGGTTTGTGTTCCGAGTAACATCTTTTGTTTAATTTTGAGTTAAGTCAAGATGAAATACGGCAAGTTAAAATGTAGTAGTAGCTATCTCCATTTGTATGTAATCTGTACAACAGTAGGTCAGTTCAGGTATAATTGCGGTTCAGCGCGAGCTCCTTCCACACACATTCCGATGGCTTGTGGCACTACGACACCGGCCTGTGTGTAGATTATAATCTGAGTAACATATTTATTTTAATATTACAATATACACAAGAAGTCCTGCATCAAATTTGGCACTGAAATAAATTCCAGTCTACACACAACGCCATCTAGTCCCAAGTTAAGCAGAACTTGTTTTATGGGTACTAGACAACTGATATAAATACATATATACATTTTTTTGAAACACATACATATTATAAATAGAAAACACCCAAACACCGAAAGAAATATTTGCAGTTCATACAAACATTTGGTCCGACCCGGGAATCGAACGCGAGACATGAACGCTATCCAACCATTACCAAATAACAATACCTACACTGAGCCGACAGAACTCAATGTTGTTTGTATAAATATTTTATTTACCTTTGGTACTATTTTTTTTTTCAATGCGTCGGAAAGTTTTATGTTATGCACTGTATACGGTATAATCGCAATGATGGCCGAAGGGTAGCCCTTTGGGAGGGTCTGATATTAGCATAAATACATCCGCATCGCAGTTAATCGCTGCCTCCCATATTATAGGTGATAAGCCTGTTTGAGAGCCAGGAAGTAAAATACACGTGGACTGTTCTAAAAATAGCTAGCGTAATAAAGGATAGTTAGAATACAAAAAAAAGTTCATTTACAGCTTTTTAAAATATTCCGCTCCAATCCCAATGTACTTATGCATTTGGGTGAAATAGCTATCAAAACATTAAAAAACTCTTCTTTCTCTGTTCTACGGTCTTCTAGCGGAATTACTGCAACTGGTCTACTGCGTCAAAAAAAACCGCTATCATTTTTTTATTAACGCTCCGACCGTGAACATCTTTTGTAGGCAAATCATCCTCTTCAAACATCCATTGCTGCTATAGCGATACCTCGGCCTCATTGAAAACCGGTGTGAAACAACGCTTGCGCTGTGTTTCACCCAGTGAGTGATGATACCGAAGGCCCAAATCCTAACCCCTCCCCCCATCCCCCAAAGGCCGGCAACGCACTTGTGAAGCTTCTGGTGTTGTGGATATCCATGGGCGGCGGTAATCGCTTACCGTCAGAAAATACGTCTGCTCGTTTGCCCTATTAAAAAAGTAGAAAAAAATTGTTAACACGTATTCAGGCAGATACCCTTCCTGTTAGTGATCACTTTGAGTGGGGGAACTAATATATATGTCATTAAGTTAATTAATACCACCACTGTACATGCCAGTAACGTGGAACAAGCCCGTCAGTGCCTAGAACTTACGTTACTACTTTCTTTAGCGGCGAAGTTTTTGTGCGGACGGCCCTAAGGAGATTACACGTGCTATGTGTCCACTACGATCAAGTTTCACTTGTACTAAGCTGCAGTGCCATGTACAACCACAGTTATAGAAAGAAATGGGAGGCGGTTCTGTACATCCGCTACTCACTCGGCGCTTACTCGAACATATGTCTTTTTTAGCAATTGCTATTATTTATTATAAAGACCAACTACGGTGTACATAATAACATCTGCGTTGTAGTTATTCTACAAACAAACTTGCAGCCTGTCAGGGCGGGACTCAACTATCACTTTTTCTACGTTCTTTCGTCTAAACAATTACGTAAAAGGACTGAGCAAAATATTCGCATAAGATAATCCTTCAAAAAGACAATGATGTTTTTACGTTACTTAATAGCGCTGGAGCTGAGGGGGCGCGTCGCCTTCAGGTAAGCTTTGTTGCCTCGTTATGAGCTCACGGGAGCCAATTAGCATTTTTGATTTAAAATAATATTATTTATCTACTCATTAGCATTTATAACGACGGTTTGTCGCAAACGTACCGCGGATAATGTTTCACTTTGGACGACTTCACTCGTGCTTTAATTAATAATTTGCGTCATTACCTCGCAGTTTCGTAATGCATGACATTTGCACAAAATGTAAATATTAATTGTGTGTGGTGTAATTTCATCCATTCGTCTCGTGCGCGTCTCATGGCGCACTGTGTAGTGACGTAAGGCTGGCGTCGCCAGGCTGGCTGCTGTGGCCGCGTCGACTCCGCACCATATGCAGCGGCGCGGCAGGAATGTTACGGTACACAGTACAGTTCTAAAACAGTTATAGCATTAAAGGCAATACATGTAACTACGTGAGCGCTTCTATGTGAGCGTTGTATAAGTCATTTCAGTTTCGATACTCTTTTATGTCAAGCGAGCAGAACCTATTTACAAATTAATGTTTTTTACAATTAGCTGAACTGAAGTTTCTGAAATACAAGCAAGTGAAACCGCACATCTTTTAAACTTGAATACCACTCGTGAAACTATTGTTAGAAATATCAGTCGGGGCAGGATGTTACGAGAATCCGGACGGCGTAAGAAAGCGGTTCCCGGATCCCTCCCCTTTCAGGCGCAGAGTGGCACACCGTGTGGTTTTAGTCGGTTCGATTCCGACACACTGCCCCGCCACTAAACATCGGTGGGGTGAAGGCCCGAGGGGGTTTCCACAGGTTAAAAAAAAAGGGTTTTAATTGTTATCTTCATTGTGTAGCTTTATTTGTATCATCAGATTCATTCATTGTACTTTCTATTAAATGTTTTTGATAAAAGATTTTTTCTATGTTCTCCGATATTTAGCTACTTTTAAAGTTAACTAATGTGCTTTATGGCTAAAGCCATAGTAAATATCTATAGTAAAAACGTAACGACAAACGTCCCGCATTGTTATCCTAAAATATCCTATCACAGCAAGTGAAAACTTTTTCTAATAGATTAATGTATATGTGTTTGTTTATAAATCTGTATAGAAGCTTAGAATATTGGTATAGGTACAAATTAGTCATTCATTCATACTCTCATTATTTTACTCAGGATAATATACAATCCCGTTACATACTTTAAAGGAGGCGCTCATAGCCCAGTTGCACGCGGTGATTAGAAACAATCACCGAGGGTAAGCAACGGCGGCGCGGTCAGTACCTGGATAGGTGACCGCTGGTGGCATGTTACCATGAGCGGCGCCGTGATTCGGAGGTCACGGTTGTTATCATTGAACAACAGTCGTGAAGCTTGGTTGGAGGCATTCGGGCGGCTTAAAAACATCCAACGGTAAGATTACGTAGCCACAACGTTGTCTTGCCAGTCCCCAACCCGCACTTGGCCAGCGTGGGGACTTATGGCCTTAACCCTCTCCTGAGAGGAGACCCAAGCCCAGCAGTGGGACATTATGGGTTGCTGATTGATTGATTGACATACTTTAAATGTAGGAAATACCTTTGTTAATTAGGTATATGTGTCTAATATTCAAATGACATACTGACATACACTGACCTACAATTACATCTATCTTGTAGTTACCGCTCATTGAAATAGAACAAGTTAATAACGCCTAATAAAAATTAATAGCTCCTTACCTTAAAGTCGTGTACAAACATCTACATATATTTGTATCGGTAAATTGCTTACTTTTTCTAAGCGGGCACTTTCTTGAAGCACTTTCGCGCGTTCCAATGTTGATCACACGTGATCTGTTGCGGCTGACTCACTCAAGAACACAAAGTGGCTAGTGCCACAGCTCAGTAAGTTGTGTTCTTGAGGCATTCGTATCAATGACGACATAAATATGATTATTGATCATAATTGAGACGACATTCCTGCTTCTTAGTTATATTTGTACTTTAAAACTCACCGCACATTTGTTGTTTGAATTGTTGTTGTGCGTTTGAATACATAGATAACCATAAACATACACATAATATTAATATAAAGTAGCACTTGAGAGAAACCTAGGCACTGACGAAATCCCTTTGTAAGTTTGTATGGACTATAAAGTGTGTGAAATACTATCATCACGTTTTATATTCCGCAAATGAGAGTAGCGTTTGTCTACAACGTCAATAGCAAATATATTATTTGGTTGTCTCATATAAGTTATTGTATGAGTGGGTATTGTGTGAGTTCATACAGTAAAGTTGTGTTCGTTTGACAATAAAATAGTAAAAGTACCGTAGCTTACTTAAATGGAACTAATAAAATGTGCTTGAGTTTGTTGAGAAGTCGATCGAGTACATGCCATTATATCAGCTATGTCTAGTTCACATAGCTTCGGCCCGCAAGGTCAGGTCACATATTATACCGATGCAATAAACTTCAATGTGTCCCTTATATTTCGGCTGATGGAAGTCGTAATAAGTTATAAGACACATTTATTACGAGACGCGGTGAATGGCGCGATGTGGCACAAGGCGAGCTGTGGACATTTGACAGTCACCGAGACCATGGAGACGAAGGTACACGCGGGGCCGCTCGGTACACGGACCCTGAAATTGAGTCCATACCCGAAGTCAGATCTTATTTCGTGCATAAAACGGTCTTATTACATAAACTGTGGATCACGCTATATGTAATGAATGATCCAATGTGCATTTCATTATAATATTTATTTGACGAATGTTGATGTTTTACTAAGCACTTAAGAGAGCCAAGCTTCGGCACGAATGGGCCGCCTCACGAATTATTATTCATCATTAAACCATGTGAGAACTGTAGCTCACGCATAAAAAAATATTTTATAAACCAATTTCTTTAGTGCGCGTACCCGTGTTATATTGCATACTGTTAAACAATATTGCAAGGCTAAAAAAGGGAATCGAAGTTGAATCGAGCCGATGGTGAGCCTAGTTTAGGATGATCTTTGTCCTGCACAGGTTTTTGCTTAGATTACAGCTGAGATTGACCATAATTCAGTCAGAGGTAAGACTGAGATGGCGGCGAGATGTGCCCGCACCTCTCTATACCGATGAGAGGGTAAGAATTTCTGAAAACAATGGTGTTGATTGAACGTTAGGTTTAGAGGCGACCAAGATCTCCCGGTTTCTCTATGATTTCCTTCTAAGGCAAATAAATATTCGTCAACAGTGTCCAATAGTTAATCAATAGACTACTAGTAAGAAGGGGAATTAATTATTGAATGTTCAACAAATAAAATTTTACGAGCATTTACAATTAAGTCACCATAGCCTCAGATCGTGTCAAGTTTTGTCGTTTCCTTCGCATAGTCGTTGCCCTTTGAAACTATAAAGGTTTCCAAGAGTGTCAACCATATGTCGGTGTTACAGCGATTAAGTGGAACACGCAGTGTTAGCGCGGCGCGCACTGATGGGCACATCGCGCACTGTTAGAAAGTGAAGCTGCGATCTACATAAATACATGGAATGACATGTTTTTGTCTCTTGTTATCGTCATTTACTTTCATTGAGTCATTTCAGTCCAGTTTCTTTGAAAGAAAGCGAAGATGTGTGCCTCGAATATGACGTTGAACAACTTGTGTATTTTATTTGTGTCTACCAGTAATGTTTATACTATATATCCATCACTTATATTTCAAATACATACTGCCATTGAATTACATAAAACAACAAAAACAAATATATGTATAGTTAACGGATCAAAGCAAGAAGTAAATGAAATCTGTTAAAGCTCGTTCTAAATATTGTTATATTTAACGCTCCCATCTAATTGATGGTCTGCTATTTAAGACGAGCCTGTTACTATAGCGGTCAGTGAGGCTTGGCTGCTAAGCCAGATGTTGTAGGTACGACTCCCACCTAGGACAAATCTTTGAGCCATGAGCGCAATCATTTCTTTCTATTATTGAGTGTAATTAATATATAATGTGTATGTACTTGGAATTACAGTATGATAATGAGCCGTCTGGGTCCTACAGTACAAACTTTACTCAGTTTGGCTTCAGACGGCCTTGTGAGATGTGCGAGGGAGGAACTTATATACGTATTATATTGTATATAGTATTGAAGAGTTTGGTACTACATCGATATTAACGAGGTGTCGATTGTCGTGCAGGCGGCGCCGTGGCGCAGGTGCGCTACTTCGGCAAGGAGGTGGGCGCGCTGTCGGCGCTGCAGCACGGCGTGCGCGGCGTGGTGTACGCCGTCGACTCGCGCACGCTTTACATACACGACTTCCACTACGACGGAGAAGGACCCGGTGAGTCACTATCCATAGCTGGTTTGCATACGATTGTTAGCATAGCAATATTTGTAATAATGTTTTCGAATAGCTTTTATTAACAACAACCGTAGTTTTGGTATTAGCCCATGTACCAAAACGATGCTACCTAATGATTATTATGCTGAAATTAGTTATGACAAAGTAAATTACGGCAGTATATTTCATGATTTTATATCATTATCATCGTTAGCGTTAACTCTGAAGAGAAAACAAACAATACAAATGTCCAATGCCTCTTTTTGTAACTAAAATTATCAACATATTGTTTTAATACTCACAATCGTATCAGTACAAATAATAAGTAAATAAATAGAGTGCAATAGATACTTAACTATACTTTAACAATTGTCTAGAAAGCGAAGTGTCTGTCAAGCGCAGCGTCTCGTATTTTATAATAACGCTTGGGCAAGTGCAGCTGTATGAAGCATTTAACCTACTTAATAATAGTTGAAACATCTCACAACGAGTTAATGTACCTCGCGGCTTAAATTGTCTCCTGCTAAGTGGCTTTCAACGGCAGTTAAAAGTTGCAAAAATGTCGAAATTATGTAGAAGCAAACAATTGACGCCTGTCAATAAATTACAACATCAGACAAATGTGAGATGCATTGTAGCATGTCATCATGTAATGTAACTCATGAACGTATCATACGTCAATTATGGTAGGAGTCATGATCAAATAACACATAATATAAGCAATTAGACGGTGATTTGTTCGCTGTCCGACGTTATACCGTGGACTTAAAGGAAAACCACACTTGATTGTACATAAACAACACATAATATTTAGTTTCGATAATTTTGATAATAAATAACAGCACATATATCAATATACGTAAAACTAAAGGCACACTCTGTGTCCAACTTTACACTTTGTACGTTAATCGTTAGGTACGTAAAACCTGTGCACGTTTGTTAGGCCTCTGACCTATGGTTAGAATATATTCTGTAAAACAGTCCCTGTCAGTTGTTCAAATGAGGGGTTTGTTCCTTAATAACAAAATAAATGAAAAGCTACAGCTTCTACTAATATTTATAATAATGTAGGCTTATTTAAATCAGTGACACTTTTTAAAAGTTAATTATATTACTTTTGTTCTCACCAGTTTCACTGCATACAAGTGGTAAAGTGAAATGAGAAAGCGCGCCTAGTGTTATATAACTCTTTACATTATATATATATATACATACATTATATATATATACATTATATATATATATAATTATATAATGCATATTATTGTAATGTGTAAAGAAGATTACTTTTACTCTTTTGGTAATTTTTGGTTTGGTTAATGTACTGTCACTTTTTGAGAGGACTGTTTTACTGATCAAGAACGATAAACAATCAAGTATTATTAAAATCAATTTCGAATTAATTCATTATGACAAACAAGACTCGCTTCGTTCACAGTACCACGAGTAAAGCATGAGCTTAAAATTAATTTACCGTTGTATTGCATCGGGGTTAAAGGCACAAGTGCGCTAAAAATGCACACAAAGGCAATTAATAGTCTGTGGCGAGCTGCGAGGTGACGTGCAGTTGTGCGCTAAACTAATATAATAGGTGGGCGGCATACCAGATAAATCATCTGCCAGTCTACTCTCAACTTTATAGTGCACATCCCCGCTCCCGTGTCGCAGGCGATGGATGCCAGCATAGCCCGCGCCTCCACTGCACCAACACAAAGCCACCTCGTGACGTAATTTATGCAAATTTACAACGACCCCCTTACTACAACCCCCTTTCCCCTCGTGACTGCGAACGTATCGGTTTTAACAACACTATGTGTCCTTCGTGGCAAAGTGAGATCTCAAATGTTGTTCTCACTTTGAAATACAACTGTCAAAAGATTTCGATAGATACTCAAATCTTCTGATTTACGATCACTTATTATGATTAATTTTATTACAAATAGCCCCTAATTCAATTTAAATACTTTCTTTTCACATTACAACTAAATTGGTTTCATAAGCTAATAGTAGATTTTTATGCGAATGTACGTACGACTACTATTAATTACTGTGCGACCTAAGCTTTTTGAGTAGAACAGATTCCGTGTGAGTGGTATGCTTTGACCCTTCGTCGTGTGCGCTCTCTCATTGGCACATACTTTGCGTTATAAGCTTGCAGTATCCCGAGGCACTGGATGTGGCTCGTAGGTATGTGGGACCTCTATGCCTTGAGAGATCGCCTCCAAAGGACTCCAAAGGATTCGGATTGCCTTTACACGTTTAGTGTACTCATACAATAAAGATTTTACATACCATATTATAATACAATGATGATAAGCCTGCTAAGAAGATAAATTTGGTAATTAATTAATTTATTATAATGTTTGTGTTCGTATATTATTGTAGAGTACAGAACACATTAAATAACATCGGTAGCTTGCAAAGTATAACGTTTGTATGAGGCCAACAGCGCGCCGCGCTCCGTCTGCCACTCGCGTATAGCTGGGGAGACTCACCAATATAAGTATATGGCGCCATATGCCTACTCATTTGTTTCGTTATGAGTTTAGCTCTTACTCAATTAATATTATAGAAATTAATTGTCCTAATCGGCTCAAGGCAGATTCCTTAAGGTCTGAAATGATTTTTGAATCTTTAATCTGAAAAAATGGGTATTTTGTAATGTACACTAAACTGAACAAATTGTTTCTCAAAGACAACGTAACACACCTCATTTGTTGTTTTGTATTTATAATTTCGACTTCATAGGAAAGTTAATAAACTTTTCTCAGAATCTTTAAACGAGGTATTAAGCTAATAGCGTGTAGCGCTAGTGACTAGCGTTAGATAGTAATGTATTGCGTCATTTATTTATATAGTGAAATTTTGTGTTAAATCGTGACTTTTACACATTTTAAAAAAAATATTAGAAGCGTTTAGCTCCGCGCCTACATCCGGTGCACGTCGCCTACTCGGACATCAACTATCACGCGAACACTCGCCGAATTTACTCAACGAATACACGGCTTTTTGAAAATATATCTTTGTGTTGCAGTATTACAGTTTATATTACCTTGAACTTACGATGCTCTTTTGGGAATACAATAAAGCAATTTTAATTTCGACTCTAAACGAACTTGTTAAGAGTCTCTTTACTTTGTACACGGTTATTGTGGTCACTGACATGCGTTGATAGTCATCGACGATTGATGAATGTAACCTTTGACACATAAAATTTTGCGAACTGCTTTCGTTTTCTTCGCATGCAATTATCTGACGCTGGCGGTCACGACAGTACACGTGGCCTCTGCAGACCACTGCGCTCGTTACGAGCAAGAATTGGTGTTAGTGGGCAATGAGCAACTAAGTGGCAATAATAAAGATGTATAATCCGATATAGATAAGAAATAACAAGAAAAATAAATACCACTGCACTTGAAAAAATTATGGGTACGTATAACGTAAGTTGAAAGGTATATGTAGGTACATTTATCTTATGAAAATATGTGACTATTGCAAACAGTTCGACCTTTTAAAGAAGTAGTTTGAGACAACATGTTTAATATAAATTATGATCGTTTCTTTTTAATGCTGCTATGCATAACGTAGACTCAGAGTTTTACATCTTCACGAAAACGTTTTACATTATCCTCTTTTAAAAAAAAAATCTACACAGATGGAGCTCGTTTTATTCAGGAGCAAACGATACCACTCATCCTGCGCAGTCTTTCGCTTCAGGATTATCAAAATAACAACAATTCAACTATTGAAAATGATTAAGTTACATTTAACATTCAGTATACTACTAATGTTATTAGTTCGATCTCTGTGATAGACGGCTACAAAGAACACCAAATGAATTTGCGCAAGCGATTTTATTTAGTTATCACATAAGTCCTGTCACAAATCAAGTGAAATAAATATAAAAATAAAGTCCTGAAACGCCACTAGTGACAACTACCATCGTAATCAAGTACATTATAAGGACTGTAGTACACCAGAGCTCGTGTATGTAAATAGTTCTTGTGTCTACTTCATTGTGTCACTCAAAGGATCAAGTATTCGCGGGAAATCGATATTGATGTATAACACTTACTACATATTGCCTCCGGTCGTGCACAGCAATGGCTAACACACCGCGGAACTGAACATAATTACGACTGACAAGGATGTCAGTTTCCTGTTCCAATGATCCATTTTTATACAGAAATTTATTCAAGATAAGGTGTTTCACCGGAAAAACGACTTTATATAGAAGACACTTTCAATTTACATGTAAAATGTTGATGCACTTAAGCTTTCTAAAACTGTGGTCCTTTCTCATATTTTTGGCGCTGCCTTTTCTGTCTCGAGACGCTAGTATACTGTAGGATAGGCATTATAAACCAAAATAAAGAACAAAACAAAAAAAAATAATAATTAAATATTTACATTTAAAAGTAAACTCGGTTTCGCGTGTTACGCAAGGACATATGAAAGTTAAAGGATTGTTGATTGATATGTTTTTAGTGGCAGGGTATCGCCATGGGTACTATAAGTGTGTCATAGCGTCGAATAGGTCATTTTAAACATTTCATATGTCAGACAATGTGTTGAGAGTGTTGTATTGTTTGGCAGCTGCGTACTTCTACGTGGGGTCGAGCTCGCCAGTGCGCGCGGGCGCGGGCGCGCTGCGGCTGCGCGACGAGCGCGGCGGCGCGGGCCCACTGCGCAAGTACAGCGGCGAGGCCATCACGCTCTCCGTGCCCGACGGCAAGACGCTCCGCGACTTCCGTTGGTTTAGCGTCTACTGCGACGAATACGAGGTCACTCACCACTACCTCACCGTTTTTTTAAATTTATTTATTTTATTTTATTTTAAAACTTCATGCACACATGTACAACGGCGGCCTTAATACCCAAGGCGTTCTCTACCAGCTAACCTTTGGGTGGTGTAGAAATTTTGTGAGGTAGGTGCATATTTACCTTAATCATCTCACACACAACTGTCTGATTGTTTTTAAATATTTACTATATATTCTATGTATTTACTATATATTATAGCGCTTATCAACCTTTTGCAAGGTTTAATCGCTTTCCCTAACCGTTAGTTTAGCGAAAGTGTGAAGAAAGAGTGATTTTGAGTCAAAAGTCTGAGAGAAATAATGTGAATCTTTACAATATCGTTGTCTATATAACTCGAACAGAGCTATGTGCATGTACTATCTCAGAATCATCAGATTTCCTACAAGAATCTGGGGAACGCTTTATGAACGAGACCCGGCCCGTGTTCAAAACCTCTCCAGAGATTTCAATATAAATATAATAACTGAACGCTCTCGTCCTTATCGGCAACACCCCACATAGATTGGCTATATCTCTCTATAGGGAGTAAGTAATTGTTAAATTTTCTACTCAATTACGTTCACCCTAATATTTCATATCGGGAACTCATACAGATAAGCTATTTTATCATCAGCTAACATTGTGAGACGTGGGGGAGAGGGGGGAAGGTGAACGTCAAAATGTTCGGTGTGGGTACGCAGATACACGGCAACACGCGGATATTATCCGCCGTGAGCGACACGAGCTATGAAGACGTTAGTGCAGGCGACATCGGGACATGGCGCAGTGGTCGATCGGTGTTGCCGCAGTTGCGGAGCCCTACTACGTTCCTCCTCGTCCAAATTGGATAGGTGACAAGGGACTACTCCGTGGCAGTCGTCGGTTCCGCGGCGGCTCATTCCACGCCCTTGTCGCTCAGAGACAAGGGCGTGGATATGTTGCTGTCGAGTGGGGGGGATCACCGTATACGGTGTTTACTTCTCCCCCGACCGGAGTTTGAGCGACTTTGAGGTCTTCCTTAACAGCTTGGAGACCTTGATACAGCGATTAGCGTCTGGGCACGTCCTCGTGCTGGGGGACTGCAACGCAAAATCCATTGCGTGGGGTTCCCCAGCGATGGACGCCAGGGGAGAGGCCGTAGAGGAGTGGGCGGCCTCGGTGGGCCTCTGTCTTTTAAACAGAGGCTCCACCAACATGTGCGTGCGACAGCAGGGGGGTCGATAGTGGACCTTTCGTTCGCTACCCCTGCAATCGCCGCACGAGTAAGGAACTGGTGTGTCCTGGATGAGGTTGAGACGCTTTGGGATCACCTATATATCCGATTCGAGCTCTCCCGGTCCCAGGGTGCCAGTAGGGGTCACGTGGCGCGGCGCTTCTCGCGCTTTCCGCGGTGGGCTGTCGCCAAGCTCGATAGGGACCTGCTAGAGGAGGCAGCCATTGTTCAGTCTTGGCTGTCTCCGCGGGCCTCGACCGAGGAGGTCGACATGGGGGCTGGCCGTTTTCGCGATGCGATTACGCAGATTTGCGATGCGGCCATGCCCCGAATTCGAGATTGTCGACCTCCACGAAAAGAGGTCTATTGGTGGTCCCAGGAGTTGGCGGATCTCCGTGCAGTCTGTACACGTGCCCGGAGGTCCTACACCCGCAGCCGGCGGCGTCACCGCGGAGACGGCGGGGAGGGCCAGCTTCACGAGGAGTACCGCGAGGCGCGGAAATCTCTGAAGCTGGCCATTTGCCGCGCCAAAGAAGAAAAACGAAAGGAGATGCTGGAGGGTCTCGATCGTGACCCCTGGGGTCGCCATATCGTACGGTGCGTCAAAAGCTCCGCACGGCGGGCCCCTCCTTACCGAGACTCCAGAAGTGAACAGAAAGTGGTCGGGGGCCTATTCCCGCAGCGGGCGGAACACATGTCCCCGTCGATGGCCTATTCGGTCGGAGACGGCGGGGGCGAAGAGGATGACGTTCCGCTCGTTAGGGAATCGGAGGTAGGGGCGGCTGTTCTGCGGATTCGTTCGAAGAACACCGCCCCCGGGCCGGACGGGGTGCCAGCCCGAGTGATGGCCCGAGCCCTCGACTACATGTTGGACCGCCTCAGGTAGGTGTTGGACGCTAGCTTGGCGTCCGGACGCTTTCCTGAGTGCTGGAAGAGCGGGAAGCTGGTCCTATTGCAGAAGCCGGGACGGCCTGCCGATTCGGTCGCGGCCTACAGGCCTATCGTGTTGCTGGACGAGGCGGACAAATTGTCCGGCGGACCAATTGGCCGTCGTACGCTCCGTGGCCGGCGGCGAGAGCAGTATTACCGCGGTCGCGACCTTCTGCGAGGAAGTCATCTCGCAGAAGGAGGCGGCTAAACTAAACTATTGTTAGAAATATCGGTCGGGGCAGGATGTTACGAGAATCCGGACGGCGTAAGAAAGCGGTTCCCGGATCCCTCCCGTCTCAGGCGCAGAGTGGCACACCGTGTGGTTTTAGTCGGTTCGATTCCGACACACCGCCCTGCCGCAAACCCCGGTGGGGTGAAGGTCCGAGGGGGTTTCCATAGGTAAAAAAAAAGGCGGCATCGGGAGCGAGGTTAGGCGGAATTCTTTGAAATATACACGTTTCATTTAGATGATTTTTATATTTTATAGTATAAGTGTGTCTTGCTCACCGATAATTTTAACAACATAATCATTTAAAAGATTACAAAGTACTTACCATTTCGACCTGAAGTAGACTCAGCTTCTTACATTCTTAAACTCGGCTACCACTGAAACCGATTAGCAATGCTGTGACTTGTGTAGTCCGATTCAATAATGTCATTAATAGTACAAAGATATGCTATAGTTATGCAACAATCTGCCACAAACGCTTTTCCCTGAACTTTATACCAAAGTAAAATGTTTTACTAATTCGTTCGTAGAGTTTCTCAGTGTCTGCGCTGATTTTGGTGCCCGTGTAGTTGCACTGTGGTGATTAATATACTTTGAAAAGTTAAAAATGCGCTCAGCGTGCTATGGAGAGGGCTATGCTCGGCGTTTCTCTAAGGGATCGCATCAGAAACGAGGTGATCCGACAAAGAACCTGGGTCATCGATATAACCCATAGGATTAGCAAGCTGAAGTGGCAGTGGGCTGGCCACATTTGCCGAAGAACCGGTGACCGTTGGGGTAAACGAGTTCTTGAGTGGAGACCGCATCTCGGCAAACGAAGTGTGGGACGTCCACAGGCCAGGTGGAGCGATGATTTGCGCAAGACGGCTGGCAGGAGCTGGATGCGAGAAGCCATAGATCGAACTAAGTGGCGTGAAATTGGAGAGGCCTACGTCCAGCAGTGGACTGCGATAGGCTGATGATGATTATGGTGATGATGATGATGATTAATATACGAGCGAACTAATTCTATACTAATATTATAAAGAGGTTAAGTTTTTAAATTAGAATGGTTGTAGGTCTTCGGAAGTACTAATGCGATCCTGAAAATTCTTTCACCAACAGAAAGGTACACTATTGATGAATTTATTATGATTGAACAAAAAATTCAGTTTAAAATAATAGCATTTGTAAATCAAGCGGAAGAAAAGCAGTCGGTTAATGCCCAACGAAGTGGGCACGTGTCGGCTAGTCTTCTATATTATACGTATAAACAAGTATATTTAAGGATGCAACATTGATTAAAATCTCATGTACATTTCTCTCCCACTGTGATCCCGGTTCCCTTAAACGGGGCGTGAAAAAGCATCTCATAGCCACCGTAGTAAAATACTGCATTGTGCACGATCGCGACGAGAATGGGGACCACCGCTCTTGGATTCTACTCATGACTCCCACTAGGCAGAGTAGAGTCATTTTGACAGCTAATACGAAAAATAAACATGATTTGTATCATTTATTTGTTAGTAAATATGTTGAGAACATACTGGATATACATAACGAATTATGGTAGCGAGGATGCGACTTTCTGTTAATTAAACAATTGCCACATATATTTTTCCTTTTTCTATGTCATATTAACGTGTTCTGAAAATTCATATGCAATTTAAAGTGTACTTTAAAATTATGATGCCTGCTCTTTTTAATTAGTCTGCGCGACACAGATTCTCTTATAACGATGTATACCACTAATACATTCAAACAACACTTAGTTTTGATTTCATTGCTTGATTATTTTGCACAGAACTGCACTTAACAGTATGCACATTTTCCATTTTACCGGAATGTTATAAAAAAATATAAGTAATAACAATAGTAAAAAGAAAACAATTCTTAGAAAATATTATTGTGTAATCTTTTAAACAATGCAACCTGAAAATAGTTACTGAAACAAGCAAACAATAATGTTCAGTATATTATAAAATATTTTTTCGAGAATGTTTATGTGTATACGTGCTTGACTTAGACCGTTGTTTAATTGTAGAAAGTTACGAGTAGGAATTAAGTTTATATTCTTAAATTGTTTTTAACTAATATTTAAATAATGAAAATAATTAATATTTTGCTATTCATAACAAAATTTCTCTTAGAATTTTATGTACCGATTACTTTTATAACTATTTTAAATTTTATAGTATGCTTTTGTTTTATTTATTACTGTCCTATCCGATTATGAGAATGAGGATACAGAGAGTGCACCTGTGTTTCCGGACATACTTGTGCACCATAATATCTCTTGCGTAGTTGGCTGGTTTCCGTCGAGACTGGCCGCCGTAGCCGACATCGGCTAGGAGATCAGCATCATCATCATATTATTTAGGTATTCTTTAAGTAATTGTTATAAACATACATGTATAATATAACATCTGTGCTTAGGTGAACTTCGGCGACGTATCGATCCCGCGGAGCTTGGAGTACCCTCGTCCCGCGAAGGTGGGCGCGCTGAAGGGCGTGCACGCCGTGTCTTCGGACCCCATCGTCATCGTGGACGCGCAGACCATTCTCGTACCCAATTTCTCCTACGATGGCGAAGCTCCTGGTGAGGCACCTAATTTCATTTTTTTATTTTAATTCGCTTCATTTTGTACAGTTATATTTGTTTCGATTTCATGTTGTACTATCTAGCGCCATTAATATTTTAACAAACTCCATCCAATCCAATTTAATTGTACTTTTTGTATGATACATTTTAATCAGTTGACAACATTTTAATAAACTCTTGAAAAACTTTTAATAAAACAACAGTTATTTAAAGTATAGAATAATACAGTCACAATCCTAATTTGCAATATGTGAAACATACTCGTAAACTGTGATTACAATTGAAACTTACTTCTCTCACAGTAATCAATCAACAAAACATATGCTATGATGTAGTCATACTCCTAATTATGATATTGTGACTGGAGCAATCGGCTCCATAATATGCCTAATAGACTGTTGATATACGGGTGGTATCTGCACTGTGCCTTTAACAGTGATTGCAATAAGCGAGGCGAGGCAACACCTGAGGCCTCGCAATAAAGCTTTACAGCTTTCCTCATCGACAAATCATCCACAAAAACGATACTGTGAGTCTTATGAAATATATGAAAAGAGTTTTTAATATTGCAGCAAAAATAAACAAACAAAATCGATTACTGCATAGGGTCATTAAATTCTGTTAAGTATGAAATGATCTGGAATGGATGATTTTTGATGTCCATTAAGAGCTTGTTGAAGCGACCTAATGTAATGAGTACATTTTCTGATACTAACAAATTTAAAAAATAACGTTTTAAAATCTACCATTCAATCCAACCGTTGGTATAGAAAACAAGGGTAACGTAAACTTTCGGGTCCGGGATGTGAGCATATTCAATAATGACAAATGTGACGTAACGACAGAGTGCTCAAAGGAAAATAAATTCTCTAGAACAGTAATAATCGTGCAAGCTAGATTTAATTTAGTCGAATGGTTACAAGAAACGCTATTTGCTCAAACATGCGCACTAAATATTCTGTCATTATCCAAGGAATGATGACTATTTTATGTGAGTTGGCGAAAATTTTGCACTCCGAACTAAAAAGTACAGGATAAGAATAACGTGACTTTAGCTTTCCATGAAGATGTAGTAGTAGTGTAGTATAAAAATACTTTTAAAAAAACAATAATTGAGTAGTTTCTTCGTTAATATCTTCAGTCATATCAATATCATACAGTAGTAATATCTTCAAATTTTTAAGGACAAAGCGCTCTTCCACTTCAAACCCGGCAGCGTAGTTATGGCCCACCAGTTGCAGGTGTTTGTAAATTGAGTTCTCGTCTAGTCAAGTGACCCGTCTGTTCGAATTACCCGACCAATAGTTAACGTGAATTATTGTTTATTTGGCAGTTTCGTGGCTGTTTTCCATTAGGAGTCGGATGATAAACGCCTATTTCATTTATCAATTATTAAAAACCTTCCAATGTATGAATTATAACCTGTTTGACTTTGAATTTTACATCTGCAGTAAAGGATAGTGCGACCGACACCAGCTTACTACAACTTCCAATTTTGGCCTAAAGGTTTTAAAGCTTGCCATAACACAATTTGGTCCTGAGTACTTGGAAGATAAATACTCCATTAAAAAGTGCAGTACGTGATGCATAAACCCACATACATACACTTACATGTATATTGGTGATACTTGGGTTAAATGCAGGAGTAATTTTCTGAAGTAGTCGTGACTAACACCCGCCATTACGTATGGCATTTACTCTTTACACACGTCATGAATATGCATGCTCTATATTGCATTAGTTATAAAGGTTAAACAATATGTTGCATAATCTAAAGTACTAGTAAATAATATAATCGCTCAGGAGCAAAGGCCGAGTATTTTCATCTCTCATCCGTCGAAATAAGGTATTAGTGTAAATATTAGCTCGAGACTGGGTATTGATATGGAGTTATCTGGACAAGATTGGATTTTCCGCCTTTATTGGGACTTTTTCCGCGTCTCTTGTAGGTTCAGGCTCAGACATCAGCTTCGAAATAAGATTCTACCCGGAAAACTAAAATACATACTTGTAGAGATACATAACATTTAATACGTGTGTATGTCATTTTATAAAAACGAAACTTTTTTCTTATTTATCAGCCTGCCAAAGTGACTATTCTATCCGATGGAAAGAATGAGTAGAATCTAAAAGTAGTGGTCACCATACTTATATGCTACAGCGCCATCTACCGAAGATACGTCGAACTCAGGAGTAGCGAAGGAAACTAAGGAACTACCAATCCTAAATCGCGCAATAGAAGTGCTCGCGCCGATTAGCATATATACAACATCCCAACATCAACCGTTGGGCTGTGGCCCGCCAGGCATGATCACCTCGCCTGGTTGGAAGATCCTCTCTTTGTGTTCGAGGGCATGTCACACTCGTTCCTCCACAGTGGTGACCCCGACGTAATTGGTAGCAGCATTCTAACAGTCAGCGCGCCACCATCATGTTAACTCCCACAGCAAGTCTCAGCCAGCCAGCAACCACGGCCTCGACAGGGATACACCATACGCAAGATGTGACCGCTCCAGCCTGGTTATCCCTATGGCCTCATCAGCGTCTAGGCACAGCACACTGCACCTACGGTCCATGTAAGCAGAGCTTCTCTCTCCCATCTAATCAGCAGCCAGCCAGCCACTACGCAACAACCGCCCCGATTCACTGGGGACTTCAGTGCAGTACCGCGCACCGCATACAATCCCGACCTGCTGGGATCTGCGGACTTCAGCCCCGACTCGCTGGGATTAGTGGAATGCAGTTCCGACTCACTGGAACATGCGGCACTCAGTTTCTACTCATTAGAGCTACACACTCCTGGTACTGGCAAGCTACACAACAGAGCACAAACAGCTTATTCATCCAGATATCAACCTCCGGTCTTGGAGGAGAGTGATGTGGCGATTTTCATATACAGCAGCAACGTAAACATATGACAACGCCATCTACCGAAGATAAACTGAGCAACGGATTAACGTAGTGTACGAAAAAGCTACCAATCCTGCACCGCGCAAGAAAAGTTCTCGCGCCGATTAACATATATTGAACATATATACAACTTCCCAACATCAACCGTAGGGCTGTGGCCCGCCAGGCATGATCACCTCGCCTGGTCGGAGGATCCTCTCTTTGTGTTGGAGGAATATATGACCCGTTCCTCCACACGCACTATGACTGCCTATTAAGATGCTTCCGCATCGTTGGATACTGTAACTAGACCCAAAATAGCAAAATAGGCGTTAAGAATTAAGTACATCGACGTACATCACAGCAATCTTAAGTATTTAATAAGAAATGAATATTGATATGATAAAATGTTAATTTTCTTGTGTTGAGAGAATTTATGATCGGTAGGGGCAAACATCATCTGAGTAGCGATTTTTTTTATAGAATAGGGGGCAAACGAGCAGACGTATCGCCTAATGGTAAGCGATTACCGCCGCCCGTGGACATCCGTAACGCTAAAGGCGTCACAAGTGCGTTGCCGGCCTTTGAGGTATGGGGAGGGGTTGGGTTATGGGCCTCTGGTATCCTCACTCACTCATTGGAACACTGCGCAATCACTGTTTCACAGCTGTTGTCATCAGCTCCCTGGAGATTACAGTGAAATATGAGTAATCGAGTATCTTTTTACATATAAGGTTTAAAGGGTTTGTATTTGATTTTTCAAAAATTTTCGACAAGAAACGCACGTTCAGGTACGGGGTTCTAGCTATTAAAATAAAGTGTGCAGGTTTACATGAGTATATAGTATAGAGGCAAATATTTTGCAGCGCTACTGGACACCGACACGTTATGTGTCGGGGCTGAGTACCGCGCGGGGAGCTTTCGGGTCGGTTGACGCTATGTACGACAAACATGGAGTAGCTCGACTAGTTATGTATAAGACTTGTGGGATATTGTTATACACATCTGAAACGAGTCACATTACTGGTATCTGTACTTGAGTGTATACATCGTTATTGTATGAAGGATTTTTTCTTTAATCTCAAGTCAACATCTACAACGTATGTTAGAACCAGGAATAAAAAAGAACTTGGTTGACGCTCCAGCACTGCTCAAGCACAAAATACTGAAACGGCAAGTGGAAGGCACTTGAGTGCTTTAACAATCGAAGGGGTGAAAGGTTCAACGTTAAACTGTCAATAAAATAGAGCTACTCTCTCGTACTCAGGGGAGCCCTATATTGTTTTTCAGCATAGAGGTACTGTGGGCCTCACTTTTATTTACTACTGTTTATATACACCAGAAAACGACCGTTTAAAAAGTAAACGTTGTTGTCAAGTATTTCGGTGGATCACATGTTTTTTAAATTGATGAACTGAATTCTTTGAATACAGTTTGATGAATATCCATCTCGCTGCTGGTAATTAGCACAAGAACTATTACTTTCTAATTGTAGGCATTTTAATTAGCAAAAGGAATAAATCAACAATTAATATGAGAAATTATGCATAGTTCCGTTTGAGAGTATGATGTCTCACATATGTTACATCAAGAAGAACGTGAAATAGATTGATTGATCGATGTCGTTTCTAGATAAACACGGCTGGAGGAAAACACATTGGCGTTACGCAGTTTTTTAGTTGCGTATAACCTTAACTGTACTCATGTTACTTTTTACAAAGAAACTTCCTTACAAACTCAAGTAGCCCAAAGCGATGTGATTCGTCAAAACGTGAAACGAGACACGACCGTGGACGTATCAAATTGTGTAAATAGAGAGAGATGTGAACACGTGTGCGATTGTTACAGATGCTAAGTTCTGGGTGGGGCGCGGCGACAGGCCCTCGCCGCAGGGCATTCGCATCCCCGACGAGAACGGCAAGGAGGTGCCGCTGCGCCGCTACGACAAGAAGACCGTCGTGCTCACGCTACCCGGGGTAACGGGAAACGCTGCTCACTTGTAGATATCGTACCTACAATAATCGTAACCATCTCTCATTTCGAGATATTTTTCTCGAACGAAAATACCGCGTGTCCCTTATCTTTGCCGTGTGTGTATAAAGTTTCACGATCTTTGCTCTGTTACAATTCTAAACGGTTAAAATGCTTAAACATAAACAAATAAATTCACATTAGAAAAAATAATATTCGTAACATTTTTAGCATATTAGTGTCAGTTTAATCGATGCAATACATCATTATCCTTTGCCTTCGCATATGTAGTCGGCACAGAACATGAACATAAATGGTGTAGTAACAACAAGGGTGCGTCGCGCAGGAGCTGACGGTGTTCGACATCGGGCACTTCGCGGTGTGGTGCGAGGCGTTCACCGTGAACTTCGGGCACGTGGCGCTGCCCGCCGCCGCGCTCGCCAACGTGCCGCCCAGCCTCAAGATGCTCGGAGTGTCCCCGCAGGTAGGTCTCCCAGCGGTGCTCTAATCTGCCATAACTGCTTGTTTGAAAGAAAATCGAAAGTTTGAATCGTTTAGACAAATGAGAATTTATGAATGTAATATGAAAACAAATCGAAAAAGTTAATTTTTTTTTATCAGTTAACAGTAGTTCATTTCAATTTCGTGCGTTTAATATCACGTTACAGCTTCCCCCGTTGTTACAAAGGTTTGCGGTTGGAGTTTGAAGCATTATTATACTTCGAAGTCGATGATAGTAAATTTATTTTTTCATCACAAAACGAAAATGACATAACAATGAAAATCGTATAAATAAACAATACACGGACGATCGGCGAGACCTTTTTTCAGCGCAACACCAATATGTCATTATTTATTTCGAACGAAAATCGAGCTCTCAGCTCGTAGTATATTTAAAACAGCTCAAAATGAAATAAGATACATCGAACAATGAAAATATCCGAGAGTAAATTCATTTTGTTTTACAGTAGCAAACAACAACATTTTCAGATAAAACAAATTATGAATACAAAGAAGACCGCACCCGACATATTTTTTAGACATCTTTATTATGTATTAACTGATGAATCGTGTCAATATAACGTGAACAATAACCGGTGAGTCTCACGTCGCGTTAGTCGGGTAGGGGTTGGGGGTGGGGGAAGGGGTGTACGAGGAAGTGTGCTATATACAGCTGTCTTTCCTCGTAAGCCTCCACTCAATAAAGATTGTCTTTAGCTACGCAGAACGATGCTACTACGTAAGTGGCTGGCAGTACGATACGTCTACGCAATACGGGACATTGTAAACATGTGCTACGCAACTCCTACGTTTGAGCTTCATTCTCGTGCCGTGGAATGCAATGAAAAAAAATACGGTTTTTGCTTTTTCCCTCTTGAAAAAAACCGCCACAGTCTTTTATTTTTGGAAGTTTAGTTGAAAATTCCTTTAATAACATATGGCTTTCGAGTTAGTATCGATTTTATCAATACATCTTGCCGGATAAAATTTAAAATCACAAGAAGTTCTTGGTCTGGATATAGCAATAATTATTTATTGTGTTTTCAATCATGGTTTCATTATTGAAAAGACCCGTTGCATAAATATGGCCCGTGTCTGTGGTTGTAAAGTGTAAGTGTGTGGTGTAAAATATGCGGTTAGTTTTGCGACGCCCGTCTCCTCAATCATCACTGTCAAGTCTACGTACGTTTATGTTACACGAAGACATTATAGCCATCTTGGCTGTGTTGCTGACAGTTCGAAACTTTCAAATTTAGAACTCATTTCTAACTCAAAGATTAAAATATTTACTTGTTATGAAGGGGGCAATAGCAAAATGGCAAACAGACGAATTCAGCTATAAACATTACAACCACTTTTAACATATCATTCGGGAAACTTATGTAGGTGGGTGGAATGTGATATTTCTATTATTGTTTATTATATTTGTGTTTTAATTACTATTTATCGTTTATTTATCACACCTGATATCCGTCCAGTAGTTCAAAAGGCCTTAGAAAGAAAAAAATATGATATGTAACGTATGAATTATTTTACCTACGATTTACTTCGAATATAAGATAATCCTTAAAAAAATCCTACTTTACTTACCTTAGGCCTCATTTTCAATAGAATACATTGTGACGTCATCGATATGACAATAGTGCTAGTTTATAACCCTGTCCACCACACTGGGACCTGTCACTATCAGTTGACTACATACTTATAATGCCCATAACACTTAAGAACACTAAGTAAGAGCAAAATTATTCTATAATTTGTGAAATAATATCTTCGTGGAAGAGCATTACATAGAGAATAGCCAAGTAAGTAACATTACTGTTCTCAAAATAATACTTATGTGTGGAGTAGCGTAGCCATGAGAGGAATGCAGATTAAGCTCAAAATTGGATGGGTGGTCCTTGAAGTATCGCGAGTCGCGGGTAGTTCACGCAGCTCTGTCAGTACTGGAGAGCACTAGAGAGTCGATGAGTTTTGTAATATCGTGAGATGGGCGCGGAGAGCTCGCTGCTGTTGCGCCATATCCGCACTGCGAGAGTCCATTCACTTATGAAATTATTTATTAGAAGTTATAAAGTGGCAAGTCTCTTCTAGCCTGCAAGGTAATCGGAACTCTAACCGTGCAACAATAATGCTCTAAATGTGTTTGTATTCAAATGATGATTGCGCAGATGTGTTGCAAAAATAACGAATACCGAGATTAGGTTGCGTAATGGATGCTGATTTGCTCGTTCGATTGGAGAGTCGCGCGCCGCCCCGAGACACACTGACGACAACTAATCTTATCTGACAAATTGGGCTCGGCTCTCATTCA
The DNA here is from genome assembly GCA_003709505.1 of Hyphantria cunea. Lineage (NCBI taxonomy): Eukaryota > Metazoa > Arthropoda > Insecta > Lepidoptera > Erebidae > Hyphantria > Hyphantria cunea. The sequence continues at coordinate 60,518 of PKRV01000270.1, forward strand.
TTTTTTTGAGCCTGTTTCATGTATTCCAGAATCTAAACCAAAATAAAAATTATGCATATTTATATGGGAGTTAACCTTTTATTTTACATATAAAACAGGTGGAGATATGAGGATCACAACACAAATAACATTTTATATTTTAAATTTCGATGTTAATAACATTTTTCGGAAGTAATGTCAAAACACATTCAAATCGTTTCGTTAACAAAATTCTTAAGATCGTCGATCGAAATGGTACACTACAATTCATCAAATATATACACTGTCAAAGTAAACGAATGTTCCTTTAAGTGTAACGCGATCTCTTCTAACATCGTTTATCGCTCCACAAGGGTAAAGTAACAACCTTCTTGTGTCACTTTCTATTTGTTCCATATTTTCTAAAAGGAGTATACTTGTAAGTGACATTGTTGTAATAAACATCTCATTTGTCACGTCACATGTCCTGTTACACAAACGATATTCGCGTTCCATATTAATCTAAACGCCGTGGAGTCGTTCAATAAATTGTGCGCGACTTCTCATCTCATCGTTGGATGTTGTCATAAATATATAATGGTTATGTGATTTACTTCTTCATCGTGGGGGAGATCGCGGGCCTCAACGCTCGCGATCAGCCCGGGCCTGTGGCCTGCCGGCGCAGTGTCGGGCCGCATATGCCAGCGACGGTCAACGTCGCGTCACTTGTAATAATGTTCGGGAAAATATATGTATGTGAACGCACTTGTACCATGCTTAGTTAACTATGTTTGTCTATATTTCACCACGAACGGCTGAAATTTAGATGAAATTATCTTTTAGAATAATTGGGTGTATTAATTTACGTCCACCACTGAAAAGGTATGATCTAGAGATGTCTTTTGCAAAGTGACGTAATTATATTTTTAGGCGTGTTATTTTCCTACTTCTTAAATACAAATTTACATCAATAAACAGTTACAGAGATGTGTATTTTGTATTTTATAGCCATAAGGAGGTCGAGCAGGTGTTATTATCAAGCAGAATTAATTATAGGAAGTTATAACATAACCCATAAAATTCTAATAGCACTTTCACCAATAATTATAATTTAAACCTCATATATTTGTAGTCCTCTAAGCGTTGTAATATATATTTAATATCTAAATATTTTTGATCAAAAATTTAATACAATTTGTAATTAGGAATTAGCATAGGAATTAGGAAGTTTCAATGCAGTGAGCGCAGCGCAGGGCAGGGTGCGTCTTCGTTAGATGACATTATTGGATCGTTTGTATACTGATATTGGCCCAACGGAATTGCCTTTGTACAGTTCATTACTTAATTAGTCATTTATTATGCCAGTAAATCACAGAGGTATCTACGTTGCCTATGTAAATGTGACTATGGTTAGGGGTAATTCACGTTGAACGGATATATGCTCAAATATGTTCTGTAGTGTCAAACATCTTTTTCCTGAACACTTAATTTCTGACTTCATTTAGTAAACTTTTTTGTGTGGAAGAGAAATAATAACCAGCTTATTATTATTATCGTAATATGGCTATACTTTAGAAAATAAGAGCATATGTTTGGCGGGCTTTAGGGCAGATGTTATGTGTTTGCAGAGAATAACGAATTTACTTTTTTACACGCTTTTAATGAGTTTCACCCGTATGTTTATGTTTGTAACCGACTCAATGAAAATTCAATAATTGAAAGATAAAAATTAAAAGAAACACGCTTTTTTAGTTTGTTTGTTGTATTTCCGCTACCGTGGGATACTTTCAGAACAAATCACAATAAAGTCGCTCCACGGTTGTTTACCTAAAATTATTTTCTACTTTTTAGTTTAGTTTATTTGTAAAAGCATGTTATTTTTAGTTTTTATAAATTATGATTCATTTTATATCAAGATTGTTTTGAGACTCTAATTGACGTGATGAAGTCACTTATAAGTGCGATCACAATGCTCAAGTTTTGTTACGTCCACGTTTTAAAGGTGTCCTAGTATCAGTATTTCATAAATCAATCTGAGCTGACCCTTACACTACGAGCAATGTAATACCATTATCGATCATCTTTGATAGCAAGCTCGTGAATACTGCGGAGACAACGTGTACTTTGTTAACTCCGAACGATCTATTATTAGCAGTTGATTTACTGCCTAACAACGTTCTTCACTGAGAAACCACCATTGTATTATAAAAGATTATTACAACTTTAAAGTACAATATTAGTCTAAATGTGCCAAGTTTGCAAAAAATAAGAATTAACGCCCTCTTCGCGTGACAGTCGACTCAAGGTTCTAAGCCATCGGGTAAAGTATGTTATTACCTAATTTAAAGAAAGTAGAGATGGATGGAACACGGACCGTGTTGTGAGCGTCTTTAAGTATATCATAATGCCCAATATAATCACTAAGCCATGTTCTCCAAAGCCTCGTCCAATTCTATTCCTTTTGTATTTATTCGTCGCGTTTTATAAAATGACGCATTAACAGGCCGCTTCGTTATTTCACTCTTCCTACTGTTTTGGCACGATAATATAGATATTGCTTTCATACCAAACGAGTTACCATGAACTTTTTATTTTATACTATCGCAGTACCAAAAAGACTTTGAAATTTGATGCTAAATATTTCGTTTTAGTTTCGTCGTATTAGTAAGTTAGTAAAGGAGGGACTGGCCTACTAGATATTTAGATATAGATCAACAGTTACAAACGCCAGCGGCCTCATAGTGTCACTTGTCGTTTTCAATTTTTTTTGTTTATATTTTAAGCATTTTCATTCTCGTCCGTAGTTTTGCTAAAGAAAGACGTATTTTATTTTATATTTTAATTTCAATCTTAGAACAGTATTACTATTTTAAATCTATCCACTCAAGTTATAAAGTTCAAATTAACTTGGAGCTAGTGTTTTACATGCACCTAATACATACTAAACTTGTTTGAAATAGTTGTGGTATAGGTGAAAATGTCAGATAAAATGCAGAGTGATGCAACTCAGTCAAGTAAGTGTGGATCTTAATCGGCACCTGCACAACAAAAGCAGGCATTTGAAAGTGAGCAGAATATAATTGTGGCGAAATGTAAAAATCCTACCCAAAGCACCTCGCGGAAATGAAAGATCAACTTATGCAATCTTTCAAGGAATTGATGAGCACCGAAATTGCTGAAATAAAAAGTCAAATCAGTATGATACTTGAGCCAATACCCAGATTTTACAATTACTGGAGATGAATACTACGAATTATAATGAAATTAAGAACAAAATACAGGCTATGGAATTAAAATATGAAGCAGCAGTGGAACGTATTAGTTAGTTGGAAACTCTCTTAAATGTAATGCATAAGCAATCTATGAAGAATATGGTAGAAATTAGAAACTTACCCCGAAACAGCAAGGAGAATGTAAATGAGCTTGTGAGGAACTTATATAATACTCTAGACATGGAGCCTACTGAAGTGGCCGCAAACATATACCGTAGAGGTAAAAATAATGGTCCAATCGTCATTGAGTTTAAAGAAACTAAACAAAAAGAAAGACTATTAAAAGCTGTTAAAAAGTTTAACTCTGATCATCAGGAGCGACCAATAAATACAGTATATCTTGGGTTTAGAGGCCCTGTCTCACGTGTATACATATCCGATTCACTTACCCCGATATCGAATTGGCATCTGCTAGAGAACTAGTCTGATCAGGTAAATACAAATATTGCTGGACGTCACGTGGTAATATTTTGATACGCAAAGAAGAGGGTCTACAGCCTATTGTTCTCAACTCATTAACCTAAGTCGAGGATCTATATAGGGAATGACTACTTACTGGTAAACATTATCCGTCATAAAAAAAATCATTAAATTAATTGTAATTTGAAACTATATTGAATAAGTATCACGGTAACAATTACTGTTTCGGTTAACATGTTTGGTTTTGCATGTTCGATTTCTTATATTTGTGTTAATGTATAAACATTATTATTATGTTTTAAGGTATGTGTGTGGGTGTTATGTATATTATTACATTTATTTAGTTCGTTTCATATGCGTATCTAGATGGTGTCATTACCGAGGTTGATAACATCAACGTTGGTGATTCTTTTTTGGTGGGAAATCCAGAAGCATTTACAGAATAAGGCTTGACACTACTCTCTCGCTTAAAATTATTGTTCCAAACATAAGAAGTATAAATAAAAATTTTGATGACTTTCAAATTCTTATGGCGAGAACTAAACTGGAATTTGATTTTGTAATACTCACTGAATTTTGGCTGCAAAATTCGAGTTTAATACCTCAAGTACCGCAATATAATACATTTCATACTAATAAACATCATAACCAAAATAGTGGAGTGGTTGTATATGTGAGAAGTGGTTTAAACAATGTTTTGTCCGTGGGAGAGCCACACTTCGGCATGAATGGGCCGGCTCGACCGGAGTGATACCACGGCCTCACAGAAAACCGGTGTGAAACAGCGCTTACGCTGTGTTTCATCGAGTGAGTGAGGATACCGGAGGCCCATACCCCAATCCAACGCCCCCAATCCCCCTCACCATCCCCTTTCCCCCCAGGCCGCCATAGTGTGGGTCACCATACTGCATTGTTCTTTTTCGCATTGAGGTTGGTGACCACCACTCTTGGATTCTGCTCATGCTTTCCTTCAGGCAGGGCAGAGTCATTTTGGCAGTTTAAATATATATAAAAAAAATTCGTTTATGAGCCCAATACTATTGATGCTGATTGTTTGATCATCGAAATGGGAAACAGCCATGCTTTCATTCGTATGTATAGATCGGCGTCGTTTATAGCAATGAATAGTTTCTTTAACTCCTTGGATGAACTTCTGACCGACCTTAACAATATTCCAAATATTTACTTGACTGGTGATATTAATATTGATATAAGTAACAAAAGTACTGACAAAACATCTGATGAATACTTAGATTTACTTGCCAGTCATAATCTCTTTCCTAGTCATTTATTTCCCACTCAGTTTGACAGTTGCCTCGATCACTGTTTGGTAAAATCTAAGGATAAAATTCTCACCATTGTCTGTGAAACACCAGTAACTGATCATAGCATTATTTATTTCAGTGTGCCTATGACTTTGCGATGTATGAATAGAACTAAATAGATTATAACAAAACTTAATCATGACAACACTTTTATCGCATTAGAAAAAACTGATTGGTCAAGTTTACTTTGGGTGAGAGACCCCAATAACGCGACAGAAAAATTCATTGCAATATTAAAGGATGTTATTAAAAAAACACCATCTCATGTACCGTACCCAATAGGCAGCAAGTGTTTCGGCCATGGTTAACGCCTGGCCTTTTGCGTTGTATGAGATTTAAAGAATCATTGCACAAAAGGCACTTAAAATCGCCTGATAATATGGATTTGACTATCACCTATAAACGTTACAGAAACCACTGTAATAACATTCTCAACACAATTTAAAAAATGAACACAATAAAGCGGAATTGAGACATACCAAAAATGATATCAAAAAAACTTGGAATTTTATAAAAATTTTTGCAATTTAAAAACATCAGATGCATCCAAACAACAAGTTAACAATAAAACCATCTCCTCAACAATCCATAGAATATGTTAATAATTATTATGTAAATGTTGGTGCTAATTTATCTGAGGACATCCTACATAAGTTACAACTTACGGAAGATGATCTGGTTCGTAATTTTAAATGTAATTCTACATCATTAAATTCGTTTGTGCTACTAGAAACCGATGTATTAGAAGTATATAGAGTAGTTATGTCATTAAAGAATACAAACTCTACAGAATTAGACGGCATATCTGCCTGCTGTTTCATGAAAAAATCCATTAATCATTTAATGATACCTCTAACTTATATAATTAATTTGTGTCTGTATTCCAGCGTGTTTCCAAGAGTTCTGAAGGACTCTGTTGTGATACCTATTTATAAATCCGGGGAAAGAAACCAACTATCGTCCGATATTACTGTTACCTACTTTGGCTAAAATTCTGGAAAAAATGATTAACACTAGTCTCGTAAATACTTAGATAAATATAATATTATTACTACTGTCCCCCTACTGATTCGAAAACTAGAATCTATAGGTATAAGAGGTATGCCAATTGGTCTTTTTAGAGAATATTTAGGAGATAGATTGTAATCGGTAAAGATAGGCCAAGTTGTCAGCTCCAAGCAAACAGTGAATTTCGATGTTCCTCAAGGCTCAGTACTGGGACCCATACTGTTCATTATTTACATAAATGGCCTTTGTAACATAACACTGCCAAATGTTAAAGTCATTACGTTTGCTGATGACATTGTAGTTTTATTTGAACAGTCCACTTGGAAAGAGATAAAATCGGAAGTTGAGATGGGTTTTCGTAAAATAACTCAATGGCTTGGTTGCTATTTATTAACTTTAAATTTACAAAAACGAAATATATTACTTTTAGTATTAAGGAAAATTTGCAACTACATTCAGACTTTATGTTAAAAGCTCATATAGAAAACTGTGTACGATCAGATGATTGCACCTGTTACATATTATCTAAAACAAATAGCATCTACTTGATGCTATTTGGTATTGAAATTGATAAAAACTTTAATTGGAAACAGCACATTACTAACCTAAAATCTCATGTACGTAAACTTATCCCTATTTATAAAAGAATAAGAAACTTAAAAGACGACAGCGTCAACAAAACAGTGAACAGTGTACTTAACGTTGTGTCAGTCTATAATTATGTATGGTATCACTGTTTGGGGCGGTGCTAAAAGGAATGCACTTATCAAAATTGAAAGGGCGATACGTTGTATAATAAAGATAATAAATTATAAACAGCTCATATATCCTTCAACTACATTATATAAAGAGTTAAAAGTTCTAAATGCCCGTCAACTTTATATCAAAAATATTGTTTTGAGACAACATACCCGAAACCAATGTATCTGATAGAAGAGCATATTATGTTATATCTGATGTACCTGCATTTAATACTAGTTTTGCTCAGAATTTCTTCCACTTCTTAGGTCCATTACTGTATAATCGAATAAGCAAAATAAAGTCTCTTAAAGGTATGTCAAAGTTTGGCTGTAAAGAGGCTCTGGATGAGTTTCTGAGTAATTTGGATTATGAACGAACTGAACATTTTATACAAATTAAAACATAACCTATGTAATTTATTTATTTAATAAACACCTAGTACATAGTAATCGTATTATATATAATAATTTTATTTGTATTGTCATAAGTATTTTAGTTTATTTATGTAATTATGTTATAATGATATCTATCAAGAATAAATATATTATCGTAATATACTTATCTAGTCACGAAAATAAAGTTATCTGTTAACAAATGTTAAATTAAGGCATTTTATATCTTACTATAAAATGTATCCTATTACTTGTCTTCTTAACTTGCCTCTACATGTTTACTTTTTTGCGAAACGAAAATCTTACCGTAATCTTACTTGCCGTAACAGTCTCGACTAGCGCGGAAGGTAATTAAACTTTTTTCTTTGTATAGGTACCGTCAACTGACACTTAGACTTATTTAAGAATTTATTTTGAGTCGGAACTGAAAATGTAGCTCATTGATTTGTATAATTGTATATATAGCAGTAATCTTAGTGGTTTTGTCGTCATAGCTCATAGGTAAGTTTCAGCTAAATATAGCTAATACTTAGTACGTTTTAAATTGGAAACCTATATTTTTAATGCTGAGTATTCTACGTATTTTTCATGAGCGTAACCTATAAAGCATGCCAGTTTACTGCATTTTGGCCAACTTCTCAGCAATGTATTGGGTAATGTTATAATCTAAAGATTTCTTATGATTATTAAACTAGAAACCTGGGGAGATGGAAGCGATAGACCCTGCTGACGTTCAATTCAACTACTACTTCTTTAGTTTTCTTCTTCTTGGTTTTTAGTTTAACCTTGTATGCGTGTAAGTATACCATAGTTAGAAATTTGGGAAATTATATTTACAAATTAGTTTAGATTTATATGTATTTCGGTACGGCTGCAGTATTCGAGTTTCTTGATATGTTGATTGTTCTATACTTGTAAGCTACTTTTCAGAAATTAATCTTTATTATTATTATTAAAAATATTGAAAGAAACGGAAATCAAACAAATTTCTTTGTATTCATTACTTGTTGTTCAATCCATGTTACTCGTTATTTTTATGCAATACAAGCTGACCCGGCGAACTCTGTACCGCCATTATCGTGATTTTTTTTTGAATTACCAAAAAACTTATTTTAATAAGCCCGTTTTAACTTACCGCAGTGCTTCAGTATATATGACTAAGCGGACTAAGCAAATATAACATACATACATTTTTGTGATTCATTTTTATTTATATAAATAGATAACCATCTAAAAAAAATAGTTTTACTGAAACAGTATTACTGCTGTATTCGGAGAAGTCTAGGATAGAGCTATAAACATCATGGTTGGTATACTATAGGGAAGTTCATCATCAAATTGACGCGTGTCGGCACCTAACCGATAACAGATCATAATAAGTTGATCACACTCGTGCCCGTGCCAGGGAACGCCGTCAAGGGTCTGGTTGGACAGGATCCAAGCGTCGAGAAATAGGGTCGGCGTAGCTCTTCGCTACGAGTTTCACAAAATGGGGTCGCAAGATTTTCCCTACATCGTAAAGCGTTCTTTGCTCCTTCATAAAATTTAATAATGCAGTAGTGCTGCGAAGTATTGGACCTCACTAGTGCGAGTACGTACGCGCTGGAAGTGTTCCAGTGTCGCCTCCAACCGCTAATGCGCGCCAACAGCGGCCATTAGCGTCCTATCTACCACTCGTTAACTGTACTCTTTGATTTTATAACTGCAATGCATTTACTACATCCCATTTACGCTCTTGTCGCTCTAGATGATTCCTATTGACTATTTAATTATTCTAATGTTCCGTTGTGCTAATAGAATAACGAAAGTAGTGGCATATATGTTCAAAAACTTCATACTTATGGATATATTTCATATGGATTAAAGATGAATTATACCAAGGTATAAAGTTGATTGCGCTCATCACAGATTATTTAATACTGCATCGGATCGAACCCACGACACGACACGATACGACAGGGTCTCTTATAAGCCAAAATTTGATAGCTAAAATAAAAATGAGATTCCGTAAATAATTTTGACTTAATAGAACTGCCCCATTGTAAATAAAAATTGGTAATTTAATAATTGAGTTGATACCCATCCACATTGGCCAGCGGTTTGAGGGATGCTTAGCGAGAGGTCAACGACCGCACATCCGATCTGTTTCAACATGCGTTGTGTAATTATACTCATCCTGTTCAAATGCACGTTAATAATGTGTTACTGAGATTGTAAATAAGCAAGCAGTGCTCATTTGTGAACAATTCTCACTCTTGCTCGCCCGCTCTAAAGGAGTAACTGGGGTTTACAGTTTTTCAGAATTAGTTGCTCGAATAGATACAGACCTGAGTGGTAACACATAGTGTTTCATGTGCTCTTTTACACGACTGTGACTGAAGGGTGACGAGGACCAACTTGACCTGGGCTTGACGTGAAAAGAGTCAATGCCTGCTGCGGGTGGTGAAAGATTGCAATTGCGATTCTCGGTAAACACCCGGGCGGTCATAGTCAGTAAGAGTCCTATAGTACCCTTCGGTCCCCACCCCAATGAGTGAAGGACATCCATAAGGATCTTTCGCACCGTTCACAAAGAAATTTTGTCTAGCGAGTTCCTAATAAATTATAGTTCTTCTCCAAATATTAGCTACATTTATAAGTAATAATAAATTGCGTGGCTGTAAACACACACATATATTTGACAATTAAGCTTCTGACCTGTTTGAAAGTGGGCGATTGCAAATAACTTTATTAGCAAACTATTAAAACTCATTAAACCGGTCACGTCACAAACTAAACTGTAATTAAATTTGTGACACCATCACTCATACATATTTACATCCAACATTCAATTTACGCACCAATTAAAACGTCCACATATCATTTAGTTATGAGCTTTGAAACAGTTATGTATAGCGAATATAATAAATAACAGTTGGAAATTTTGCACGAGTTTAAAATCCAAGTATTATAAATTATTGTGCAGATCTCTGTGATATTACGAAATCACTTTTGTAATGGTTTCATAGTTTTAATGCACAAAAGACATATAGCTAGCCTATGTAGTTACTTCTTCCAAATAATTTTATAACTTAAAGGATATTAAGGAGTGAAAAGGTATTTTTTTGTGAAACTTTCATAAACGAACAACACACGTAATGTTAATCCATGTGACACTTGCTCAATTTAATTTCAAATGTTTAAACATACGTAAATGCAACCTTTCCCCCAACCACGCATATAGGTATGTCGAGGCGCCTAAGTCACTACAGGTACATATGTATCTTGAAAGGTCAGCGGTTGCAGCTTGTATATTTATTTAATTCTTAAGAAAAAAGTGTGAAACAATAGTTAAAGGTAAATATCATATAACATTTAGATAGATTACCCGAAACTCCTTTTTTAACTATAGTAATAAAGTGTTTTCGTTTAAGTAGCATACGCCCTAGTTCCCTTTAGTCAGCCCTCAGCCCTAAGCCCTTCCCGCTCCCTTGCTGAGCGCAGCTTTCCTGTTGCAGAGCCGCAACAAAGCGCTGGCGGGGAGTCCGAGCCTCGCGACCACTTCCTCGCCCCGAGCGGGGCGCCCCCGCGCACCCATCGCTAAACTCGACGCGACCACCTACCGGCCGCCGTCGAGACTCCGCCCAGGCGCTTCACTTTTTAGTTCCATACAACACAACCTCGAGGATCGTACCAATCTCTTCAGAAGAGCAAACTCTGGTAGCCCTCCCATTGAGCAACTGGTTCGAGTGCAAAGCTCTAAAGAAATTGACTACCATGATGAAGGTGATATTTCCAAAGAGCAATACTATCAGCCACACCAAAAACAACAACAAACAATTGACTATCCGCACACAAACCACCAACAAGATACTCAATCAAATGGACCGAAACCTTTTCAACTAGAAGAGCAACAGCTTCAACAGCAGCGCATTCCACAGAGTCCTCAAAAGCAGCAGCCGCTGACCCCGGAGCAACATTACCAACAGTTGCTCTTACACCAACAACTATTACAACAAGAACTACAGCAAAGGCAACGGCAGCTGCAACAAACTCAGCAGCAACTGTATTTAAGCCTACAGCCACAGAATTTTCAACAACCAATCAATTACTACAATCAGCCACAAAGTCTAAACGCTCAGCAACGAGCATATCAGCCCAAGACAGAAGTTTCGGTGCAGCGCAGCGAGGAACCGATCCAGTACCGTCTCCTGCCGTACTCGCAGTCGTGATGGTCCGGTGACCTTGACCCAGTTGCGCGCTCCCACGCGTGCAGTTCTACGGCCGATGCAACGTGACTTGTTGTGCAACAGACTTATCGCTCATCTTGCCTTTCACACTCGCCATCACTTCGTTTGTCCCTTGAGGTCATGGTTAGGCCATCCTCTTATCCTCTCAAAGCTACTTAAACGTTTACCGGTTGGGTCATTCATTGCTGGTTATGAATTGTAAATAATCAATTAAGTTGAATTTCGGATAAAGTAACAAATGAATTAATAAGTGCAATAGGTAATATTTCGTAAGATCAATAACATGTTGGTTGTAGATGAAAAATATTTAGACTCAGTTAAGTTTTCATAATTATTAAAATCATTTTGCGTGGTAATCTATGTTCATACTGCTAACAAGATCTAATTTTCTTTTGAAACACGTAGGAACAAGATTTTTAACATAGTCATAAGTGAAAGAAACGCATATGTTTCGTGTTTAAAACCGTAAGAAAAAGTTGTATTTTTAAATTTTATTTAACTCACGGCAAATGGCACTAACAAATATTTCAAATTAGTAATGTATACATATGAATGTGTTACAAAGATATGATCTGCGCCGTGTCAGACTCATTCGTGTGAATTCACACAGACAGCGAATGTTCAAGGCTGATCAAAAGCACTCGAACATTTCGTCACGTTAGCCTAACAGCCGTAATAACAAATTATATGTGCGAACACGATTGGGCAATTAGTAGCATCTCGAAGCGGCCGCCCTTCGGCGCTCCTCTCACCAGACCCATCTGCGAACCTCAACGCGCACCTCACACACGAGAAACGTGACTAGATCAACACTAGCCTTCAATATATGAATGTTACAATTATCAGCTCTGCTAGATATAATGTTATATAATGCTGCAAATGTCAGTTTATTGGGACTGTATGACAATGCATTTCATTATTTTTATTTTTTTTTCTATTTTAATTGGGAACGCAATCGTTAAGATCTTTTACATAATGAACGAAAAAAGTTAATCATTACATATTAACATAACATAGAAGAAGAGCGCCGGCAGATCGGCAGCTGTTCCGACTGACTGTTCCTGGTCATCAGCGATTTTAACATACTAGGTGTGTTCAAAAAGTATCGCGAATTTTGTGTATTTTTGAAAATTATATATTTGTGAATATCTATTTTGTTTCCTTCGAAGTAATCCCCTGGGATATTATACACTTGTGCCAATGTTTTTTCCAATCTTCGAAGCACTTCAAAAAATCATTTTTTTGTATCTTGTGAACAGCTCCTCCTTCGATGCCGTCTTTATTTCGTCAATCGTGGCGTAGCGTCGTCCTTTCATGGGCCTCTTCAGTTTCGGGAACAAGATAAATTCACAGGGGCCACATCTGGGGAATACGGTGGCTGCGGTATCATTAGTGTGTTGTTTTTGGCCAAGAAGTCGCGTACAAATTGAGCAATTTTGGTACGAATTTTGCGGCGACCCGTCTCATATCCAAACTATCGATTAAAATCGAATGGCACGAGCCAATCGATATGCCTAGGTCCTCGGCAATTTCTCTAACGGTGATTAGACGATTGGCCAATGCCATTTTCTTCATTTCATCAATTTTTTCGTCTGTTGTTGAAATGTTCTGGCGTCCGGCACGCTCTTCGTAGTTCACATCTTCTCGGCCTTCTGAAAACATTTTGTACCACCGATAAACGTTGTTTTTGTCCAAAGTAGTTTCTCCGTATACCACAGTTAACATTCGGAATCCGCGCACTTACCTTCGTTTTTCACACAAAATTTGATACAAACTTTGTTTCATTTTTTTGAATAGATAAAAATCGAAGACGAGCCAAAACAGGCGCAAGCAAAGCAGATGTCAACAATTAACTGAAAATTAAAAATGCCCGAACTTGTCAGCATAAGTGAAAAACATATGTACCAACATAACGCCACAATAAAAATTGAAATTCGAATATACGTAACCCAAGAAAATTCAAAATTCGCGATACTTTTTGAACACACCTCGTATCAGCCACCGCATAAGTAACTTCGTAGAAGTTTCTAATCAAATTAGGTAAAGGAAAACATAAATTTACTCGTATTAGATAAATGAAGATATAAACAGAACGATTTGTTTAAAATTTTACTTCAGTCATGTTGAAAGCCTGAAGGCAAAAAACCTTCAAATATACCGTCGCGCCGAGCCTTTTTATATCAAGTTGACGTAATGTTTGTCTCTAAGATGAACAACTTTTTTACGCAACTTTGTGCTTTTGTCGTCAGAGGCGTCTTGTTACGATATAATATAACGTTGTATTGCCTCCAGCGTCAAAAATTTATGTGGCAGTTAAAAATACAAAACCACTTGCATAACGATCAGTTAACTTAGATTTATTGAAGGAGAGCGGACAATTTTATACATTAAAATGCCAGAAAACGGAAACTTTCAACATTTAAGAACTAGTTTGTATATATCTGTCATTTCACCGTAAATATTTTACAATGAAATTGCGTTTAATTTGTTCAGAATGTTTTTTTTAGTAAATGTTAGATTTCATGTATCTTTATTAATTTCAAGTGATTAACATCATATCAAATAGTTTGCACTCCAAGATGTAGTTGTGCCACTAAGATATAAGATATGGTTGAATACGTACGTGGTATATTTATTGTTGACGAGTTCCCACATGTTAACAATCGATTTCCCCATCACACAATAGGAGGAGATTTCGGCAACGCGCCGCACGTTGCATAACTTTCCCACACACCTCGAAGGATAAACAATATTTGATCTTGCAGTTTTGTTGGTATCATTGTCACACAGTCTGAAAACAACCCTCACCGTCGAACCGCCGGCCGCGCCGGGCTATACACATAGTTGTAATAACCACTGATAATACAAATTATATGTTTGTTTTGTTACTCGGGACGTTGAAGTTGATACTTTTGAAAGCAATAAGTCACCCTTTTTTACCTGTCTAGAAGGTTCTGTACATATTTGCGCCTATATTCTTTACCATGTACTAAATAAATTTGCAATACTTAGTTTCAAGAGATAGAATCAAACTGCTTACGTCTAGTTTCAAAGTATCCTTTAATTACATAAATGTAGTTGCAGTTCAATGATATCGGCTGTCAGTAATAAACGAATCTCTGGTTATGAATTTTCGAGGGAGATCATTTCGATTTTACTGCAGGTACATTAAAGATGAATTGCACTCCAGCAAAATGTTATTATATTACATTTACTGCAGGAATATCGTAAAGCAATTTGTAAATGTTTCTTGTTGATAAGAATGTAAATATAGTGTTAAGTTCACAACAAGTCGCGTCGCACCGTTCGTGTTAATCAGAGCCAGTGCTTAGTGATAGTGCTTAGTTTGAGTATATTTAGTGCCACGAAATAGTACAGTGGTTGTTTTACGTGAAATATTACAGTTGTATAATAACGAATCGTTTATCCTTGCCATATCATGTAAGACAAGTTCTGTGTTTCTTTTATGTAATCTGTAGGACGCATGTAATACACACGCTATATTTTATTATAATCTCAGTGTTGGACAAAATATTTTTATGTAAAAATACAATTTTACAAAATTGAAAAATGTACAATTGGTTATTATTTCCATATGATGTCATGTGATAAAAATCAGTACAAAGTTCCTAACTGTGATATTTTAGGAGATGAACAAGAACGTTGGAATTCGTTGTGAATGACGTCCAATCCCATTTACATCGATTAGAAACGAAATACATTTGTGATTGTTCTTTTTATTATGTTAATATGTCAAACGTATAATAAAGTTTGTCGAAAGCATCAATGTTTGTAATCATTTCCTCGGCGGCGAACTTAATATTACGATTCATTTTAAAACTTTCTCTTGCGTTGTTTCCGTTCTACGGTTTTCTGTGATGATTGAATTTGCTAGAAAAAATGTGCCAAATTGATAGGAGTTCCGCTCTAACGTTTCCGTATAAATAGTAAACTATTGTACTTCCTGGAAATTATAAGCAATTAATTTACCGACAACCATTAGGGGTAGTTATGTGTCGCTCTATTTATTTGTTATTTGCCAAGTTTAAGATCTATTTGAAGCGAAACGAATATTTGAAGTTATCATAAGAACTTCTGAGTAATATTAATATTTATTGTCATCTCGATGCTCCCCGATCCGCTTTTAAAAACCCGTATTTTTTCAACAAATTCTTTATGCGATATGTTTTAATGCTACATTCTCTTTTACATGTAGAGAACAAAAGCTAAAAAACGTGACGTCACTCACTCACTGATATAGAGCGACAAAGGAATGGCTGAATGCCGTTGACTTTGAGGCCTGGTATCGAGCCGGCCCATAATCCATTTTGATAGCCCACTGCTGGACAAAGGTCTCCTTTTAAGGAAGGAATTTTTGGCCTACTGTACCACATTGACTAGACGGGTTGATATGGGGTTTGAGTTTTTCTTCTCTTAGTAGTGGTGTTGTGCTGCACAGTTTACTTCCTTAGCCGTGTCTCACAACATCCTTTTTTTTCCCCGGTCGGAAATCCCCTCGGATACCATCTCGGCACTTTATAGGGCTCGCGCTGCCACCCCAGCCTGCTTCTGCTTGGGTGATAGGTGGTCTTACCTATCAACTTCAGGCTTGCGCTTATGGAGGACGAAGATCGATAGTGATCTCCGGCGTCTGAGTCGTCTGCGGTACCTGGCCCGTTCCCGGGCCTGGCGGACAGGGAGAGTTCTAAACCTCTCCCGGTCCCGCTCCGCCATCTCCTTTGCAAGCATAACTGGATCCCAGAAAGAGACGGCAGAGTTCCACGCGCTCTCGCTCCGCAGTCTCACGACATCCTCGAGCTGTGTAGTGTAATCTGTCACTACCCTAAATAACTTTAGGGTAATAGACTAGACGAAGATACATGAAATTATATGGCAAATTCTTCCTCTTGTGTATTTGCACGTGTTTACATATTCGTTTATTTTGATGAACGTATTGGAAGTCGCTTCTTATATCTTTTATTCTTGTTCCCACACACACATTCACAACTTTGGCGATGTATCGCGATGCTGCTGCAAAATTGTGTATCCAGTCGCGCGCTCACCAACGAAACACGACAGCACCAATGCTGACACTTTAGGTTGGTCTTCTGTGAGAGGTTATTACCGCCCCGACCAGTCCGTGCTGAAATTAGCGTGGCTCTACTAGCTTGACCCTTACCCTTATCTGACAATATGCTGCCGTTACGATTACTGTGCAATATTTTATTTTGCCAAAATGTGGGCTTACAATTGTGAGAAACAAGTGAAGTATAAATTTCATTGTAACATAAAATGTAACTTAAATTAATACATGTCTATATTTGTACATTTATGTACACTTATTATATAAATACAAACGAATGATCGTTTATGTGTTTATTGGAACGAAGTTCCTTACGGCAGGCTTGGAGGGGCTAGGGATTTAGGTGCGCGACCGAACTGAAAAAAATGTGATAGTGAAACCGTAAGAAAAAATCCGTGGAATAAAACCGTTAAATGAGACGTGCGCATGCGCGACAGTTGTAAAAACAAGTGAACTAATAAGTGACTTGAATGCAATTGACAGTGATAATTGTGGGAAATTATTCGGTGCAAAAGAATTAAATACGTAAGTATTAGTTTATTTATAAATATAAAATGTTTGATTAATATTGTGTGTACATACTAAAATCTTTGTAAGGTTTTTTAGGTTATCTTTCTTGCTGTTTTGAGGGTCATACGGAAAAATTGAGAAAAAAACTACGAAACTTCATAGAGATTATATATATATATGTGTGTGTGTGTGTGTGTGTGTGTGTGTGTGTGTGTGTGTGTGTGTGTGTGTGTGTGTGTGTGTGTGTGTGTGTGTGNGTGTGTGTGTGTGTGTGGGCGTGTGTGTGCATGTGTGAACATTTCCTTTTAAAATTGAATTGAATATTTTGATGATTCTACATTAGCCGAAGGAACTTCGTTCCTACCTGGTGTCCCACGACACCACATTTTAATTTTTAATTTAAGGCCGTTTCCTAAATTTAGATTTTTGAGTATAATTTAAAACCATTCAATTATTAGAATTCACTGCAGACTAAAAAAAAAGATGTATAACACCACCTCCACAATAACTGTAACACGTGCCTGCTAGCTGTAGCACATACGTATATTTCAGAATTAGTTTCCTCCACCTCGGAATTTGTCAGTTTTGGTGCATTACACTTCAATTGACAGGACATTAAACAATCGTTATATTTTAAAACATTATTTATTTTTTCTACACTAATCGACAATTTCATGCGATGCAGTGAAGCTTAAAGCCATATAAGGAGAAAAGCGAAAGCAATTAATTGGTAAGATGAAGTGGGAGCGAAGAATCAATAATATTGCGACGTGCCTTCAAAGGATTATTACAACTACGTAGAAATATTCAAAAGTACTTTATATAAAATTAATTCAAGCATGTACGTAGTGTGTTCAAAAAGTATCGCGAATTTTGTGTATTTTCAAAAATTATGTATATATTCGTGAATATCTATTTTTTCCCCTTCGAAGTAATCCCCCCTGGCATATTATACACTTGTGCCAATGTTTTTTCCAATTTTCGAAGCACTTCAAAAAATCATTTTTTTTGTATCTTGTTCAGCTCCTCTTTCGATGGCGTCTTTATCTCGTCAATCGTGGCGTAGCGTCGTCCTTTCATGGGCCTCTTCAGTTTTGGAAACAAGAAAAAGTCACAGGAACAAGAAAAAGTCGCGGACAGATTCCAACATCTCATTAGCAACGTTCATGCGATACTGTTTTTTATCGAAATTGAGCAATTTTGGTACGAATTTTGCGGCGAACCGTCTCATGCCCAAATTATCGATCAAAATCGAATGGCACGAGCCAATCGATATGCCTCGGCAATTTCTCTAACGGTGATTCGACGATTGGCCAATGGCATTTTCTTCACTTCATCAATTTTTTCGTCTGTTGTTGAAGTGCTCGGGCGTCCGGCACGCTCTTCGTCGTCTTCTCGGCCTTCTGAAAACATTTTGTACCACCGATAAACGTTGCTTTTGTCCAAAGTAGCTTCTCCGTATGCCACAGTCAACATTCAGAATGCTTTCGCGCACTTAATTTCGTTATCCACACAAAATTTCATACAAACTCTTTGTTCCATTTTTTTGAATAGGTAAAAATCGAAGACGATTTGTTTCGTCTTCGATTTTACACGCGCAAGCAAAGCAGATGTCAACAATTAACTGAACATTCAAAATAGCCGAACTTGTCGGCATAAGTGAGAGACATATGTACCAACATAACGCCCCAAAAAAATCGAAATTCGAATAAACGTAACCCGCGAAAATTCAAAATTCGCAATACTTTTTGAACACACCTCGTATGTACAACATTGATATAAAAATACTTTTCTAAAACTATATATATAAAATACTTTTATAAAACTATATATAATAATAAATAAATAAATGCGTTGTGTTTTAGATGTCTGAAATACTTTTCAGACATCTAAAACACAACGCTATCTAGTCCCAAGCTCTTATTCATAGGTACTAGAAAACTGATATAAATACATATATATATTTTTTTAAATACATATTAACTATTCATAGAGAAAACACCCAAACTCTGAAACAAATATTTGCAGATCGTACATACATTTGGTCCAATCCGGGAATCGAACTCGAAACCTCAATCACAACAGTCGCATACGCTACCACTGCGCTACTGAGGCAGTCTATTAAGAAACGGTATTTAAGGAATCGCTACAATGTACACGATCATAAACTGACCTGAAGTAGATTTATACATTAGAGGCAGCTTTATATTTGAGAAATATGATAATATACTGACATTAGCGAGACATCGCCGATTTTTTCTTTTCGTGGGTACGAAGGCATCTACATTAATTGCGGTAGCATCGCTCGTTCCTTATTGTGGGGCGCTTTCATTGTGATATCTAGCAGCCATCGCGGTGAGTGATGAGACACGTCACACTCGCGTATCACTCACTGTCATCGTCGAGTGATAAGTACTCAGCGTTTTTATCTCAAGTGCCTTTACAAGGGTCAGCAAATGTACAGGACTTTTGATATATCTGCAAACAGTTAAGACCTATTGAAAACATCATTGAATATCGAGAAATAATTATCGATTTTTTTGGTCTCTTGTACAGAATGGTTTTTTAGTTTTTTAAGTTTATATAAATTTAGATATTTGGAGTACTTGATTTATTTGCAATTGGGCTATGAGACGCTCGTATCCCAATTGCACTCGGTGATTAGAAATAATCACCGAGGGCAAGCAACGACGGCGCGGTCAGTGCTGGTGGCATGTTACCATGAGCGTCTCCGTGATTCGGCGGTCACGTCAAGCAGTCGGCCCCGGTTGTCATCATAAGATAACTGTCGTGAAGCTTAGTTGGAGGCCTTTGGGCGGCTTAAAAACATCCAACGGCAAGATTACGTAGCCACAACGTAGTCTTGCCAGTCAGCGTGGGGATGTATGGCCTTAACCGTCTCCTGAGAGGAGACCCGAGCCCGGCAGTGGGACATTATGGGTTGTTGATTTTGACTTAATTCCTTTTTTAAAATTCGTCTATTATGAAAAGAACTCTAGACTATATAAATAAAACTAACAGTTTTTAGTTCTGCTACACGACGTGCAGAACAAACTGTATCCGCCCTAGTTCATTAAGAACACTAAAAATAGAAGCTCAGCAGATTGTATACTTTGAGATTCGAGAGGACACTCTAGGTAAGTCCAAAACTAATGTTGGAGGATCGGCGAATACTAATATTGTAATCATATGGTTTTGGACTTAGACTGACCTGCGGGTTTGCACTTTACACTGACAGTGAGTAAAAATGGTTTATTATAAGTCAAAAGTTTTGAGAAGTAGTCAGCCCTCAATTAAGAATAGAAGCGTTGAAGGCATTTAGCTATACAAATGGCCGGTAGCGAGATAATGAAAAGAGGAGTAAAACCCGTCACTTTGGTGTCAAGGACGGCCCGCATTATCTCCGTCCACACAATTCCGCCAGAGCGGCCCAAATGTACGGTCGAGTGTAACACGACATGTGCACGACCACCCACCCCATGTACCATGTCATGTGTTTTAGTGTTGACGTAGCGACGGAAACATTGACCGATATTTTCAAAGTGTTCTGTACTGTTTTTATTATTAAATTTTTGAACCATTTTACCTCGATACTGATACATAGCCTTAAACTAAATTCTCGAAATGTGCGAGTACTACTGCGCATATTTATTCTAAGATCTAAAACATTTCGAAATGTGAAACAGTATGTCCAAACTGTATAAAAAGCTTCATTTTTACGCTAACATGTATAAAAAAGGAAGAACTAAAACTCAACTACGATAAAAAACGACATTTGAAAAAGTATGAAACAAGTTTTGTTACGGTACGTCTATATGTAACGTGTGACTTAGTTTTTACTTTTTCACTTGTTTTGGTGCCGTTATAATATTAATTTCTTTGGAAAGTATAATTTAAATACCATAGAAATATCACAATTATCGCATAAATACTGACAAAGTCACGAGCAACTGCTAATATAATATATGTATCTTCAATAGGTCCTCGAATAATTTGGACACACTAAAACTATTATGGCCACTTATTTTGCAAAGCTAGTAGATTAATTGTGGCAGTGTAGTACTTGCCGAGTGTTAATAGTTGAGTGGTAAATTTAATTATTGAAAATATATATTATCCACTAAGTTTTATCTTATGGTCAACCTCAACCAAATCACTAACGCAGGCATAGTTCGGGTAGAAGCAAAAGCAGACGGTGCCCGCTTCAGTGCGGGCAGGCGCTGGGAGGGGTCCGGATGGCGTAAGAAAGCGGTTCCCGGATCCCTCCCGTGCGCAGAGTGGCACACCGTGTGGTTTTAGTTGGTTCGATTCCGACACACCATCCCGCCGCAAGGGTAGGGTAGAAACAAAACTAAGTAACTTTAATTATTTTTTCTCTAAAAGAAAGAACTCCCGCAGTAGGAATATTTCCTGTGTCACGTTGTCCTGTGTGTTAGAATATCAGTAAGCATTTCTAATTAAATTTTTAACAAAACTTAATCACCAACATTGGGCGACTACCTACCGGGTCACTACATTATATTACCGGAAAAAATCGAGAAAAATGTAAAAAAAATAATATTGTTTCAGTCGAAGTTGAACTGTGAGGTGCTGTACGACGACCTCGCGTTCGAGGTGCGCTGGGCCATCGCGGGCGACAGCATCGTGGTGCAACTTGTCGCCAAGCTCGGTCAGTATGTCACACTTTTTTTCACATATCTATGGATGAGAGGCAACGTTGATAAATACTTTTTGGTATTTTAGTAAAAACAATCACCAGACAATTAGGCAAAAAAAATTTTCCCATCAAATTCCTATGCATTTCTGTATCGTTAGATAATTTTTACCAAACGGAGATTTTCTTACTGTGTATTTTTTTTGACAATTGAGTTAATATTCGCCCGATGATGATCAATTTCAAAGTTGTGTTAAAAAAAACTCAAAGGCTCAACTTACCCACTAAATTAAAGTGTTTGCGGTACTGGCAATCACTGGTACTCGCTCCTGCCTCGAATCATAGCTTTCCAACCATTACTTAAATTATCACGATAAGAACTATGACTGCGATAACTGATGTGTTCTTTTTCGCAGAGGACGGCGACTACATGTCATTTGGTATCTCCGGGGATCCGCAGCATTCGCAAATGGTGGGAGGGGATGTGGCAGTGGCCTGGGTGGACAAGAGCACGCTCAAGGGATACGCGGTCGACTACTACCTCGACGCCAAGAGCCAGTGTGCGGGAGTTAGGGGGTCTTGCCCTGATGAGAGACTAGTGGTATGAATGTGCATTTCTTTTCATGGTAAAAGCTGCCAAAATGACTTTACTCTGCCTGATGGAAAGAATAAATAGAATCCAAGAGTAGTGATCACCATACTCGTTGCGAATGTGGACAATGCAGCGTGCTGAGTGCGGCACACTATGGCAGCCAAGGGCTATTACTGGTCTTCTGAGCACCTTCGTAATTTTTATCTATTGTACTATAAGGTTATGATATAATAGTATAACTCTTATATCTCCAAATATTTTTTTAATTTTATATTATGATATGAGAGTTTTTAAAATAATTAATTCGTATTTGAAAAAATTCCTGTGCAGCAAAATTAATGAATCGGTCTCAGAATCTATTAAATGACACAATCTTTTTGATTCATTGCACTATAAGGAACAATTAAATCCTTTGCTTATTAAAACTTTACTTTTAACTCCTTGTTATTTGTTAT
This sequence comes from Hyphantria cunea, assembly GCA_003709505.1. Taxonomy (NCBI): domain Eukaryota; kingdom Metazoa; phylum Arthropoda; class Insecta; order Lepidoptera; family Erebidae; genus Hyphantria; species Hyphantria cunea. The sequence goes on from PKRV01000270.1 coordinate 83,157, forward strand.
AAGTTATAACAAGATTCGATGCGAAAATATAAAATATTGACGTCTTTTCATTTACCTTCACGAATTTACGCTTTTTCCATTTACCACAAGACTTAGTCCTGTTCACAATGTGCCAAAGTTACTATAAAGTTGGACTGCAATGCTGACTATTATATACCGGTTTGTTTGGTACATCAGGAGAACACGAACTCGATCCGGCTGCTGAACGCCGCCCTGGTGAACGGCTACTCCATAGTGACGTACCAGAGGTCGCTGCGCGCCGCGGACGAGCTGGACCGCGCGGTGCTCACAAACGCGTCGCAGCCCATCATCTGGGCCTTGGGCCCGCTCAACTCTAGGGACGAAGTCTCCTATCACTCACACTTCACCAAGGTATACACACACAGTGCCACTGTATATCTTTCTATATATAAATAGTGTGTGTTTGTAATTTGAAATTAACGGCTTTTCACTAATTATAACTGCCTCGGTGGTGCAATGGTAGTGTGAGCGACTGCTTTTCCAGAGGTTTCCGATTTGATTTCCGAGTCGGGCCAAATTTTTGTATGTTCTTCAAATATTTGTTTCAGAGTTTCGTGTGGGAGTATTTTGTGTGAAAGAGTATATTGTATAATATGTGTGTATTTATAAAAAAAAACGTAAATATGTACTTATATCACTTGTCTAGTACCCATAGTATAAGCTCTGCTTAGTTTGGAACTAGATGGTTTTAAGTCTTAGATGTCCGAAATGTATCTCCGTCTCTTTGTTCCGGCTAGTCGCTGATGCGGCTGGACCGATTTTGACAGGGTTTGTACTGGCAGATAGCTACTGTAATAAAGAGTAATACCGCGGGGTGCAGCTAGTATTCTATAAAATTTCCGTGTAGTTTTCGAATTTAAAAGATCTGAGACACTAAATATGTTTATTATAGGTATGTTAAATGCTGTCACATATATATGTATTTCCTAACTGAAAATTGTTGCAGTTACAATAAGTTTACTTACACAATGTTTTGGCCAAAATTTTATTTTACTTCTCTTAAGAGTTCAAAATGTAAAGAGTGTTTGTTTAAATAAGACAAAAAATGTTTTAAATGCGAGAAAAGGAAATAATAGACAATAATAAGTTACTAGTATTTTTAACTAGGTTGTGTTTGAAACATTTTCTTTGTGTTCTTTAGGGTGACAAACTGCTGGAGTTCGGTCGCCCGCCCATGTGGAACTGTCCGATGCCAGAAGAAGACGATGACGAGTCGGGGGCCGGCGGCGACACCAGCCATCACCATCACGACCATGCGCACGAACACGCGCACGATCACGCGCACGATCACAAACACGGCCACAAACACACAAACGAACGTCAAGTAAGTTAATCAAAGATAACGACGATCTAAAGCTTCACATGTGTAAACGACACTCAATAATAAAAAAAATTAAAAGATAAGAATATAAATTAGTGAATTGGTTTGTCCGAGTCGTGTCGCCAAGTACACCAAGTAGACAAATGTTTACAGTCTGCTGTGATCAAGCCGAACCCCGTGCCTCCTCCAGCGCCCGTGCCCAGGGTGGTCCCATGGGATATTCCTGCCATTCAGTGCTACGAGCCACCAGATGGAGTTTTCTACGCTCAAATGGGTCCAACCGGTGGCAAGCAAGGATACTCAGCGATTACTGGTCAGCTTTATAAAAAAATATAATTACACTAAAAATATTTTAAATAAATATGTACAAAAATATTGCTGATTTTTAACAATAATAAATGTCATCTCCTTCGGTATAGGTCACGTGGGATGGGGTATTTCTTGGTACATCAACGGTTTGCTCATTCCGGAGATCAATGTTGTGCGCGGGCGCAAGTACACCTTCGTCGTAGAGGGCGGGTACGATCCAGACGTGCCCGCCAGGTACCATCCCTTCTACATCACCAACGATCCTGTGGGAGGATACTTCCATAAGACCGATGAGGAGAAGCAGGTAATGATACCTACTCATAAATTGATAGACAGACCATTGCATACAGCTGGTACTCAAACCTTAATTTACTTGTCCGATTTATTTCAATAGATTTATATCAACTAGATAACCTTAATACAAAATTTCAAAATATGATAATATAATTTTTTAAAGCTTTTTAAAAACTTGCAGGGTATCAAGATCTACGCCGGAAGTCGACAGACTCGCAACGGCAATGTCACACCGATCGGTGTGGGACGGCTATGTAACTGGACTCCCGACCCGAAGGGACCCGAAGCCGACGAGTATCCCAGCTTTGGTGCCTACCAGAGAGCGTTAACTCTGGTCTGCGAGGAAGGCAACCCAGGAGTAGTGACCTGGATACCTGATAAGAATACTCCAGACACTGTGTATTATCAGGTAGGTTGAACAACGGGATTTATAATTTTTGGTAAAGTATAAGTTGTAAATGAAGCGGTAGTTAGGAAACAATTAACACTTCACGTCTATCTAAGGATTCGTCTGTTTGCATTTTTCGTCAAGTTTCTATATTGCATGAGGATACGAATGTTTGTAAAAAATTAATCATCGTATACATAGTATGTCATATAATCATTATGTGGGTGCTAGAAGCGACGTATTTCATAACTATTTAATAGCACGTTGTTTTAAGTATATTTTATATAATTTACCGTAGCTATTACATTTAAGCTCCACTTCAACTAGATTATTACTCTGAACTTCCATGTACTGTCACTGTTTTTTACATAATCATACTTTTCATCTGTTCTCTACGTTGGTTCATGTAACACTACTTCACTTCACCCTCTACTTTATTCTTACACGTAAGGACATTGAAGCTATCAATCACAATCATTGTCACAGTAGACATATAATCACTATTTGCAAATTCACTCGTGGAGAATAAATGTCAAAAAAATTGAAATTGGTGGTTTCTGATATTGCATCTTTATTGGGGCGGTTATTCGCTCTGTGTGTATATAATCTTTACTATCTGTTTTCTGTTTCAGCCTTCCAAGTCTTCTCTGTGCATGAGATATCTCGTTGACATGTATAATATTGGACGGTGAAAGATTTTAGTTCCAAACGTTTCACACGTGGCCCCGTACTAATGAAATATTCTTTTACAGTGTTTCACGCACCGTCATCTCGGGTGGAAGATAAACGTGTTAGATGAGTGCGATGTCGAGGAAGGCGCTGAGAGTCGTATCATCGAGAGGGTAGTTGCTCCCGATGATATGGTATCCATGGAGTCAGTACAGGTACAGACACGAGTTACTCCAGGCAACAACTTTATAAATGAGCGCAAGAAAGCACAAAAAATAATCAATACCAAAACGAATTATGACAATTTCAGTAGCTTTAAGGGCAGCAGTGGCCTCACGGGTGAGGTTTATCCCGACTCTGAGAGGCCGTACGGGCAGGAGTTTGAATTGCCGATATCCAATGGACAGATTGAGGACGTGATACGAGCCGTCGAGACTCTGGAACACAAGATGAAAGATGATTACAAAAGGAACACTACACAGTATCAAGTCACAGAAGACGTCAAGGAAATGTTTTTACCCGAACAACCTGTGAGAGAAGATGATGAATACTCAATTGATTCTCCTAAAATACAACAGAATTATTTCTTACCATCGAATCAAAAGCCTCTGACATTACAATCGGTTCTCCATCCAAATGGTCATAATAAACCTGTTGGAAATATGAGACCACCCTTTCGTCGACCGGTACCTCCTGAAATAAAACTGCGAAGACCTCCTCCTCCAATGTACCAAAAAGGTACCTATCCTCTTTCAATGCCAAATCATCACAACATGCATGGGCCAGCAAAAAAATCGCCACCAAAAATGGTTCCGAACCGATTACCTTCAAATGCGAATCGACCACCCTCAACCATGGACCGTCTGCCACCAACTATGGACCGACCACCGTTACCTATGAACAGAGGCACCTCGATACCACCAATGAAAACCATCCATGCACAGCATCCATCTAAATCAAAGTACAACCAAATTACGAAACTGATTCCCAAAAATCAGAGTACTTCCTTAAGTCATTTGCAAACCATAATTATGGGAAAACCAAGTATGATTCAGACTACTCTTCCATTGCCACCTCAAAGTCAAAAGGTGAATTTAGGTCAATCAGATATAATTGCTAGCCATGTGGTTAAAAGTCAAATAATGCTACCAGGCGCTAACGACGCAGTTGCACAACAAAGCGTCAAACAGACGTATTTAAATGTTCCAGGTCAAATAATATTAGGAAAGCCAATGGATAATCCTATGCCTTTAGATCAACAAATGATGCAAACGAAACAATATAGCTTACAACGATCGTCTACACCGCTACCATCACATGTACAATCTACGCAACGTATTCACATAACTTCTGATTATAATCAGACATTACAGAATGAAATAAGGTCTTCAGATTTTATCGGTGAGTCGGCTGATGCACCTTTAATACCACCTGCGGTTAACACAGGCTTTAAGCCGGACTCTATTGTTGTAGAAAGTGGCTTTAAACCTATAATTAGAGAACCCCTAATGGCTGGCGAAGATAGGATAGCGGATGAATATGATTTTCTTGGTAGCAACAGAAGGGAAGATACCGATATTCAAGAAGATTACGAAGAACCGCCCCAGATTGTTTCCTCCAAACATAAGTATCCTAGCGATCAACTGACAGAGACCTTTGAACCAATGTTTATACCATCACCAGAAGATCATTTGCTTTCCACCAATGATAGAACAAAAGAAATATTTCCACCAAACCACGCTAAAGAAGACAGGCCTCATCCAGTGTATGTGAAGACAAAAAATGAATTAAATGCATTATTCAGTAAGAAAAACTTAGAAAAAGATATCACGGCTGATTTAGTAATGGAGTCAGATAGAATCAGCCCCCACTATCTTCCCCCTGATCCGAAGTTACCTAAGGAACACTATCAAAAGTTGTTAAACGAAGAGACTTTTACAACTTATGATGGAAAAACTGTGTCAGGGGCGACTTTGACTAGTGTACCTGAGGCTAAACCCCCCAAATTATTCTCAGCTAAACTTCCCGCGAATACTAAAGAACTACTTAAAACTCCACAATTCGGACCATTTAGAGGAGAAATTCCACCTCCAATTGAAGAACATGTAACTTCAGATGATAAAAGTAATATAAATGTAAGGATGACCAATTTAAAACTAGTTAAGGAACAAAAATCAAAAGACGACCCTGAAGGTGAAATCAAAACAACAAACAGCTCTGCAAAGGCTCAACTAAACGTGACGGATCCTCCGGATGAATATGAAGAAGTAGAGGAATACGAAGAAGACCAAGTAGACGAAGATTTAAAAAAGAGAGTTAAGAGAGATACAAAAGACACAACATTTGATTTAGGTCAAGTAGAAGAAGTATCACAAACTAACGGGCACAGCAAACCCGTAAATCAAGTAAATCCTGAAATTTTGAGATCTACGGGTACGGCCTCAAATACAAGAATCAGTCGAGTAACTCACATAGTATTACTAGCGATGTGTATGATATTGCTATAATTTTAAAGTAAATTATTAATTTATTTATTGGATTAAATTATTGAGGGCTTGCCATTAAATGCATTTCGCGTTTGTTACGTAAATATGGGGGTTGGGGCTGTAGGTTATCTACACGGGCGTCTTTGTCTTGGGGTCAGACGGTGTCCCCGCTGTCTTGGTATACCATTATCTTAACCACACCTGTTACCACTTTGTTACACGCATAATGCAATTCAATACTCCGTTAGTGTTTAAGGTATTGTAAATATTTTTCTACGTACATATCTAATAAAGTTAGTTTACAATTTAATGCACTTGTTTTTGTCTCAGTACTGTTTCTTTACGATAAAAATTAACGCGAACACCATGTTTGTGTTTGTAAAATTAATGTATTATTTAAAATCTAACTATTAAAATAAGGACACGCATCAGATGAAAAAGGAAGGAGTTGGTACTTCATCATCATCATCATCAGCCTATCGCAGTCCACTGCTGGACATAGGCCTCTCCAATTTCACGCCACTTAGTTCGATCTATGGCTTCTCGCATCCAGCTCCTGCCAGCCGTCTTGCGCAAATCATCACTCCACCTGGCCTGTGGACGTCCTACCCTACGTTTGCCGAGACACGGTCTCCACTCAAGAACTCGTTTACCCCAACGGTTATCGGTTCATCGCCAAATGTGGCCAGCCCACTGCCACTTCAGCTTGCTAATCCTGTGAGCTATGTCGATGACCTTGGTTCTTTGTCGGATCACCTCGTTTCTGATGCAATCCCTTAGAGAAACGCCGAGCATAGCCCTCTCCATAGCACTCTGAGCGACTTTGAACTTATGGACCAGACGAACCGTAAGTGTCCACGTTTCGGCTCCGTATGTCATTATGGGTAGGATGCACGCATTGAAGACTTTCGTCTTTAGGCACTGTGGGATCGACGATGAGAAGACCCGATGAAGTTTCCCAAACGCTGCCCAACCTAGCCGGACTCTTCTGTTCACCTCGTCCTCAAAGTTGTTTCTACCTAACTGCGAAGTCTGCCCGAGGTATACATATTTTAAACAACTTCGAGAACGGCACCGTGTACTGTAACCGGTTCCGGTAGTTCATGTTCATTGAACATGACCTTGGTCTTGTCCAAGTTCATCCGTAGGCCGATGCGCACAGAAGAGTCAGCCAGGTTGTTTAGTATCTGTTGTAGGTCCTGCAACGTCTCTACCATGATGACGATGACATCTGCAAATCGCAAGTGAGAGATGTATTCGCAATTGATGTTGATACCGCGCCTTTTCCAGTGCAGCGTCTTAAACAAGTCCTCCATTGCATTAGTGAATAATTTCGGGGATATAACGTCCCCTTGTCTCACTCCTCGATGCAATGGTATGGGTCTTGTAAGTTGGACGGACATAGTGGCAGCTTTGTAGAGACATCTCAACACTTGGATGTATCGCCAATCTACTTGGCAACGCTGCAGGGACTCCAGAACAGACCAGATCTCGATCGAGTCAAAGGCCTTTTCGTAGTTCACAAATGCTAGGCACAGGGTCTGATTATACTCTTCGGTCTTCTGTATTTCCTGCCGCACTGTGTGGATGTGGTCTACAGTGCCATATCCGCTCCGAAACCCAGCCTGCTCCGGTGGTTGGTATTCGTCGAGTCTTCGCGCAAGACGGTTCGTGATTACTCTTGAAAACAGCTTATAGACGTGGCTCAGGAGGGAAATGGGCCGATAGTTCTTTAACATGGTTTTATTACCCTTTTTGAAGAACAGGACGACCACACTCCTACTCCACGCCTCTGGAGATCTCCCTTCGAACAGGACAGCGTTGAAAAGCTTTTGGAGTGCCTTTAGTACGGGTTTACCTCCGGCGGTTGGTGATCGCAGGGCGTAACTTGTTGCATCGGTGACGCTGCTGCCCATCACCGGCCTATTGTATTTAGTTACGCCTGTTGGGATGGATATACCGCCATCGGTCGGCCGGCAGAGCCTCGTTTGTTATCCAGTAGGGTGCACCGCGTGCAGGTGAGGTTGACTGGGAGCGAAAGATTGTGGTTCGCCCCCTTACACCCAAAAACTCAACTACACCAATTTCAGTCCCCAACCCGCACCTAGCCAGCGTGGAGACGTATGGCCTAAACCCTATCCTGAGAGGAGACCAGAGCCCAGCAGTGGGCCATTATGGGTTGTTGATGACCAATTTCTGTCATCTTTATCAAATTCAGTTTTTTAAATAAAACATACAAGCTACATATATATTCATAAGTAATCACTGTTAAATTCTTTATTTTGATACCGCACACAATGTATTTCGAAAAAAAATAAACACCCGTTTCACTACTACTACTACGTTGGTACTTCAATAAGTCGTAAAAGTAAAGTTAGGCAAGATAATCACTAACGTGGACTAGTTTCGTAATTTCAATACAGTAATAATAATCAATCCTATTATGTAATGCCAACGTTACGTTAACTAATTGCTAAACTGTAATAAATAATATTCATTGCCTAAGATTAGGCTTCTTAGAAAGCGATGGCAATTTGAGTAGCGTGTGGACGTTGTAGATCTTCTTGGTGAGACGCGTAAAATTTGCCATTGCGATCTCGTGGGGGTAGTTCATATCCACCAGCCGAAGCACGGAATCCCTGTTGCGCCCGCTGTACAAACAAACGTACATTACTAAATAATCTGACGGGTTGGCTGAACAAGCCGTTAGTGGCAATAAAAGGTAAGCCTGATCGTGTGATAGATTCCCACTCAGAAGGAATGATAGACTAATGATTCTATGTACAGGTGCACCGTTACCAAGTATTATCATAGCACAGGCTCCACTCTGGGATCAAATATCTAAGTTTGTTTGTTCGTTACGATGTCGCGCCTTAAATACTCAAGCGATCAGTAAGTAAAATTCATACATGTCTTGAAAAAGCAAGGGTTTATAAATATTATCATAACATAGTTCCACGAAAAGAGAATCGACATATAGGATAGATATAAGTACTGCATTTTTAGTTATCTTAAAGGCAGAATTTGATTTATAATTTTAAGTTAAATTGAGAGCATTTTATGTGATCTCTAATCCATGATTGAATGCTCTACAAATAGTTCTACTAACTGTCTGTTGTTCATGATCCTCGCCACAGAAGATAGTGGGAGTCCAGCCCCGTCGGCTACTGTCAGGTCACTGCCACGCACTACCAACTCCTCTATGATGGCTGTAGTAGCCCCCTGACACACTGCACCCAGAGATTATCGTTTTTTATTTATATTTGCTAGTTTTGGTGATTCTATAATTTTCTAGATTTCGAGTATACGAAAATATTCAGGGCGCGTTTGTAGATGGTACTGGTAGTAAAATAGATATCAATATACGTATCTTGACAATCTCTAGTGCACGTGCGGTTGTGACATTGCAGTCAATAGTTTATTTCGTGCAGAAATCCTCTTGAATACCACCTCCTGGTGTCATGTCGGACTCGAACCAACTAAATCCGCACACCATCTCGGGTACTAGGAGCCGGGAACCAAGTATATCCTAAAAATGGAAAACTGGTGTGAAAACCCCGAGGTTTCCGTTGTTGTCCCTAAAAAGGAAGGGACGCGAGTGCTGCCTCATCTGTTACCCTTATGCTTGCGCTTATGGCGGACGGAGATCATTTTGCGATCTCCGGCGTCTGAGGCGTCTGAGATACCTGGCCCGTTCCCGGGCCTGGCGGACCGGGAGAGTTCTAAACCTCTCCTGGTCTCGCTGCATCAGGTTATACTTGCCAAGGGGACGGCCCTTGGCAAGTATAACTTTATATAAGAAAGAAACGGCGGATACTACATTACACTAAACTTATTTCAGCTTATAAGCGCACCGCGGCGAGTGTTACTGAAATATAAATAATTAAATACGAGCTCTGAAGAGTGGCGTCCAGCCATTGTTATCTTGAGCGTGGATGTTCCCTCCTTTATCCAGGATGTAGCGAACCATCTCCACGTCGCACGAGTCTACAGCGTAGTGCTCTACGCGCAGTCCATTCACGTCACCAGCCTTCAATGACAAAATATATTTATAAAGCGGATCCCTAAGTGCCGTCGTACTTAAAAAAATATATATGGTATTTTTGTTATTTGTGAAAAAGAAGAAGACTTATGTCATAAGTCAAGTCATAAGTTGTTAGTTTGATTTAAGACTCAGTTCAGGTAATAATGTGTTTACCATGATCATGCTGTCATCTGTGTGTTATTTAGGAATAAGTAATATGTGGGTGTTTGGAAACCAGTTTTAGCATGATGGAACTGGCTCAGCCAAGTTTGAGACCGGACGGTCTGTGTAAGATATGTAAAGTTATTGTTATTAATATTTAATAGTAATTGTTGTAGCCGAAAATCGAACTAAGTGGCGTGAAATTTGAGAGGCATCCAGCAGTGGACTGCGATAGGATGATGAGTAATCGTTGTTTAATTTTTCAATATTTTTAAGAGCTCATATAGTTCTTTTAATCACAAATGAGGAAGACTGAAGAACGACTGAAGGAGCGCTATGATAAGTTTCAATGCTAAATAAAATGAGTGTCCGAGTTTGTTCAATTTAGCGCAGGTATCTAGAAAAGCATTAAAATTCGATGAATTTGTTTGAAAAACTTTTTTTGACTATGTTTTCTTGTCTTTAAATATCACTTTGTGCAATTTTGCTTCAAAGGCTAGGTGCGTTCGTCAGTCAAGTGTCAAGGCACGCTCTTTGATCTCTTAAGTTAAAGAACCCTAAAAGCGAATGGGCATTAAGAGATAATATCTGTTTGTGAATATTTGACATAAAGTCTGACTTTTTGTTACCCTTTGTAAATCTAAAGACTGTTGGGAAAAGAATAAATATAAATTGGTGTTAGTGGACAGCTACGCTCACTGAAGGGATCAATTCTTGAAGTGGCACATTTCTTCAATTTTCAACCAACTTCCAAAAAGGAGGTTTCTCAACTCGACCGTATATATATCATAAATATTTTTATTACCATATATAGCCACATGATACCAATTTTAATGAACTCCATAAATTGGTTTCCCGAGTGTTGGTGAGCTTTGTGTAGCTTGAATATTTTTAAAATGTCGCGACTTATAAGTTATAAAGATATTTAAATTAAAAGTTGTCTTAGTATGTAAAGCTTTTTAGAAAGAGTGATAATATTTTTAAAAATCTGTGTAATTTAACAAGATGTTACATTATTGTGTTATTTAACCTTTTGTTACCGTAGTCTAGGAAAAATCCTACCGAAAATTAAATTTGTGGAATAATACAACAGTGTGTATTTTAAAGTAATCGACAATTATTTTTTTGTGTAATGTAACGCCTCACACCTGAAAGTAAGCACCTTTCTCAAGTAGCAGTTCTGCGGTGGGTATCCGCGCAGCGAGTACTGCAAGGTGCAGCGGCGTTTGTCCTGTGGCAGAGGGCTGGTTCACATCAGCGCCCGCCGACAGCACGAACTTAATCGTGTTCATGTCACCTACATAACCATTTGTATTTAACATCTATGCATAAATATCACACGTACGTATGTTAGTGACCTATCTTTTGTTTAAGCTGTCGATGAAAATAGATTGGATGAGAGATTTCTGTAACTTCGATGTGGCTTTTGATCTCCGGGAGAGACATACTATACAACAACGTTTTCTTAGCTTTAAATAACTTCAGCAAAAATTTACTGTTTTTATAAAATCGTTTAGTACTTATCACTTCTTTCTAATTAGTTCGTTACCAACTTTGATTTTTTCAATAAATATTCAGTTAGGTGATGAATTACTTCAGTACAAGGCTGATCAATATTCTGCAACTCAATTAAGCTGCATTGATAAATACCTTTCCTGACGGCTGTAGCCAGGGGGCTAAAGCCGTTGGTTGGGTTCAGGATACCGATGAGCTCTGGTCTCTCTTCAAGCATGCACTGGAGCTACATGGTACATTTAAATATAAATTATTCGATGGTGTAAAAGAAAACATTATAATGTGTAAAGCGATTTTTTTTGGATTTGTTTGTTTATGTGCCTGCGGTATCCTCACTCACTCGGTGAAACACAGCACAGTCGCTGTGTCACACCGTTTTTCTGTGAGGCTGTGACATCAGCGTGCTTTCCCACGGTAACTATATCCTATGTCTGTTCGTGTCAAACTTCTTTGAAATCGGTTTCGCTGTTTACAGCTGAAAGACATTATCTATTTTATTGCCTCAATAAATATAGGAGTGATAAATGATCCAAAAGCTACATACCTCTTTGATGAACCCGCAACGTACTGCCATGCAGAAGCAGATGATGGAGGTGCCGTCGGTGTCTGTGTTGGTCCACCTCTCCTCGGACCACTGGGACTCTAACCATTTGCGTTCTGCACGCTCTCCTGCTGATGATGGTCTGTAAAAGATACTTCATTACGTTGAGTAATAAACCTCAGTTTATTTTATCATATGTGTTGTTATAATATTAGTAGAATAAGTCAGTTGAAAATCATATTGTCCCATGCAAGTATAGCAAAATGGGTATTAGTAGTTTTCTGTTGAATCTGTTATAGGGTAATCGGTATTATAATTGCTCCTTCACTCTCTCTTTTTTTGATCTATGATATTTTAAGAAAATGTACTATTTGAGTAAATATAATAAACTGGTCATATTATTATACGTAGCGACATCTAGTCCAAGATTATAGCAAATCATTTATGTCTTAACATAATTTTTATTTCTTTCGGTGCTCAGTACCAAAAGTGGATGGCAATAGGTTGATGACAAAAATGCTAACATTTTAAAATGTTTAGAAACTATAGTTGATCATTTATTACGAAACAATGCTAGTTAATAAAGAAGGGTGTATCAAAAAGTTTACCCTTTTTAAATAACAAAGGATGTTCCAAATCAGTTTTAAAAAATGGATGTAACAAATATAAAAAAAAGCATACAGCAGAATATTTCTTTTGAAGTCGCATAGTATTTTTTTATTTTGTTAAAAGACACGGACGTTTGAAATATCCTCAAAGAACACCCATACATAGACCAACAATTTGTGAATCACACAAAGTGTTGTCCTATATGGGATTTGAACGCGCGCGGTAGTAAGCGGCTTGGCGACAACTTAAACCACTTTTTTTTACGTGTGGAAACCCCCTCGGGCCTTCACCCCACCGGGGTTTGCGGCGGAGCGGTGTGTCGGAATCGAACCGACTAAAACCGCACGGTGTGCCACTCTGCGCCTGAGACGGGAGAGATCCGGGAACCGCTTTCTTACGCCATCCGGAGACAACTTAAACCACTAAGCCAACCGTGCATTTATATGAAATGTAATGTATGTATGTAGTCATTGAATCTAAAATAAAATATTTTACCTTGAAACAGGTTTTATTCCGTCCCCTCTACCATTATCTTTAATATCACATCCATTTCCTGTTTCCGTAATATTTGGTAAAGTAATTTTACCATCACCGTCACAGTTTTGGTCTTTATTATTAATCCCACTCAGTTTCTCATATACAGCCTCTTCACTTCCGTAGAAGAGGATGGCTCTTTCAGCGAGGGTGGGTACAGCTTCTGCCTGCACTATGATTTTCAATCTAAACTTGTGAGGGTGTCTTGGAGCTAAATTATCTATTTCATTGTTTGTTTTGCCCCCTCTGAAACAAAAAATTAGGATTATTCATGTTCTAACATTAGTGTAGAAATATTATAGGCCTTAAATCTAATTTCTTCGCTAATTAAATAAAGAACAATGCCTGCCTCGTCTATAGTTTTTATAAAAAAAATATGATATTCCGTTCTCCGTTTATTTACAACTAATGATATTACAAAATATATATTTAAGTATAGCACAATATAAAGAACAGTACCTGTATACCACAATCCAAGGTGGAATCTTATTATCCTTTTCGAGCCTGTACAACAGGCGATCTGCGATAAATTCAAACGGTTGTATGTTGCTCCAGTCCAGGGTAACGGAGTATTTCGTGCGACTCTTCACTTCAGGCTCTGGGGGTTGCCACTGAGAGAAATTTGTCTCTAAAAGCTCTTGGAGAGACATCTCCTTATTTCGTTTTCTATTAAATTTCTTTCTTAAGTTCCATTTACTTATATAAACCTTTTAATGAAATAAAATTATTGAGTACGAAAGATACAATATGTGAGACACTGCAATACATTAATATATTTTCGGGACAAAATACTTTATTCTTAATACGACGTTTTACGACGTGGTATTAAGAAATACGACGTTTTTATGACTGCGAAAGTAATAATTCAATTTTAAACACAAAAATACTGTAGATAGCAAATATTAATTATTTTAATTTTTTTTAAACTTTGACTTTATTAGAAAGTCAAAAATAATAGGCAGGGTAGCTGTTTACCTTCGCATAAACATCGTTAGAAATACATCAACGAATCGCCTATTTGCGATGGCCAATCAATAATAATGCAAAAGGCTTGGTCAGAATTATTTATGAGCCTATTCGTAATTCAAACACGTTGCTATGGTATTGAATACCAGACACAAGTAAAAAAGACGATGTGAGATCACTCATAGGTTTCACTGAACAAGAATTTTCCTCGTACAAGGCTTAGGAGTTTGAGAAGGCGACGTGACGGGGTAGTGGTAGGAACATTTGTTGACTTGTTCCGTGAACACAATAGTTTGATCGATGCACACCGTTGCCGGGCGCTCCGAACTTGGGCCGCGCATCTACTGCGTGTTTATTGGTTTAAACAAAGTTTGTGCAATTTGTGTTTCTGTTCGTCCTCTGTTACGTAGTTCGACTGCCACTGAAATGTTTAATGGATAATTTGATATCCCGCAGGGCATAGCCCCGAGTTCACAACACAGCATTAACTAGATATAGTTAATTGTCATTTAAACTCATACAACTTGTGTTATGGACACGAATGAAAAGAGAATGACTATAAAATTTTTTTCGTTAGGTCAATGCTAATCAATGTATTGTGTATCTTTTGCCGATCTTTTTGCATGCGGCTCCGTCGATTGTTACGGTGATTCTTTTAATTTATATATTTTTTTTATTCGTCAATCGATTGAAAAATGAAATGAAACAAACTCGATTCGAACGATTCAAATATATTTATGAACTTCAACAAAAAATTATAAGAGAGACCAGTATTCACATTTGTTTAGCTTCTTCTGTGATAAGCGCTAAGTAACAAACAGACAAAATAAAAAAGAGACTTTTGTTTTAGGTTCTATTTCTCCAATAAAGACCCTTATCATTACTTTTTCCTCAATATGTATGTATGTTCATTACTTTCGGATTAGGAGAGTGAGAGTACAGAGAGTGCATTTGTGTTTACGCACAATCTTGTGCACTGTAATATCTCATCTTCGTGTATATACTTTAACCACTTACAAATTGTATTATATTTATAAAATCTAAATTAATGTTTACTTTACGCGACTAACTGTAAGACGTACTTTGTACACATTTGCAAATAAAGTAGTTACAAGTACGACGGTCTTTCTGTGGTACAATAAAACCTTAAGAAAATTTATAGTCTCGTTTCTCGGCATTTGATGGAACTTGTTGCAGTACATTGTAAAACACACTTGTATTTTTTCCACAATATTAATTACTTTAACACCTGTCCGGACTTGCTGTTATGGCATCATAATAATGCCATATTGTAATAAAGAAATGTACAAAATATTATTTCGAAGACAAAGACATATTGTTAGAGAAAAGTATGAAACAATAACTTGAACATCAAGTCATATCCTTGTAAGTAGATTGCTCAAAATACTCTGAAACCAAACCGGATGGACAACAGAGAGGATAAATGAGTAAAGTGATTAAAAGTTAAGGAATTGTTGCTAATTTATGTGTGGATGTATGTGCGGATGGGACTCTCGCTTCAACAAAGCCTGAAATATTCACAACGTGATGAATAACATATTGATATTCCACGACGATCAAGGAACTGGAAAAAACTTGTTTGTTCTTTTCCAGTGCAGCGTCTTAAACAAGTCCTCCATTGCATTAGTGAACAATTGCGGGGATATAACGTCTCCTTGTCTCACTCCTCGATGCAATGGTATAGGTCTTGTATGCTGATCTTGTACTTTGACGGACATAGTGGCGGCTTTGTAAAGACATCTCAACACTTGGATATGCCGCCAATCTACTTGGCAACGCTGCAGGGACTCCAGAACAGACCAGATCTCGATCAAGTCAAAGGCCTTTTCATAGTCCACAAATGCTAGACACAGGGGCTGATTATACTCTTCGGTCTTCTGTATTATCTGCCGCACTGAAACCCAGCCTGCTCCGGTGGTTGGTATTCGTCGAGTCTTCGCGCAAGACGGTTCGTGATGACTCTTGAAAGCAGCTTATAGACGTGGCTCAGGAGGGAAATGGGCCGATAGTTCTTTGACATGGTTTTATTAACCTTTTTGAAGAACAGAACGACCACACTCCTACTCCACGCCTCTGGAGATCTCACTTCGAACAGGACAGCGTTGAAAAGCTTTTGGAGTGCCTTTAGTACGGGTTTACCTCCGGCGGTTGGTGATCGCAGGGCGTAGCTTGTTGCATCGGTGACGCTGCTGCCCATCACCGCCCTATTGTATTTAGTTACGCCTGTTGGGATGGATATACCGCCATCGGTCGGCTGGCAGAGCCTCGTTTGTTATCCAGTAGGGTGCACCGCGTGCAGGTGAGGTTGACTGGGAGCGAAAGATTGTGGTTCGCCCCCTTACACCCAAAAACTCAACTACACCAATTTCAGTCCCCAACCCGCACCTGGCCAGCGTGGAGACGTAGGGCCTTAACCCTCTCCTGAGAGGAGACCCGAGCCCAGCAGTGGGACATTATGGGTTGTTGATGTCCAATTTCTTCATCTTTATCAAATTCAGTTTTTTAAATAAAACATACAAGCTACATATATATTCATTAGTAATCACCGTTAAATTCTTTATTTTGATACCGCACACAATGTATTTCGAAAAAATATATTTTTGGATCACTTTTTGGCCCCAAAAATCCTTTATTTTGTATTTTTTTTATTTTGATGTACCCATTGCTACTCTCACGACTGTGACGAATCCATTGACTCCACTCACAAAAAATTATGACAAACCGTTAAGTTCTAGCACGTTCCAAAGAAATATACATACACTTGAAAAACACAAGACTCTTTCTTTCGCAGTCGGGTAAAAAGAAAGTATCCGAGATTGTTACTGTTCCAAGTCCAAACAACCAATAAATAATAAATCAAGTCTATTTATCATACACTATGTACGAAAATAGCTTGACCGGCAAAATGGAATGAAAATCTAAATATGAAACAATAAATTGTAATCAGTTAAGTCTTTCATTGCTATTTGGTTCATACCATCAGTCTATTGTCAGCGTAGTCCATCCTCGAGTTGAGTAACCGGCTACCCGAAACGAAACTTTAACAGAAAAATCATCTTGTACCACGGCCTTTGTTTCCGCACGCCCAATGCTGCCTTTTTTCAATATGCGTTTCAGAAAGGAGAGGTTTCTTCAGTGCATCGATATTTCACGCCATTTACAACTAAAAGCCTTTTGATGGTGACAAGTGAGATAATTAAACCGTTTTTCTTCAATCATTCAATTGTGTTGCCCAGAGCCAAAGGATAATAAATGATTCTTCGTAAACAGTTGCACAATTTGCTTATTCTGTGCGCCAAACGACTTTTTCGATTTACCCCGATCTGGTAAGTTATCGAGGGTTATTGTTTGTGAATATCTTTTCACCCTCTTGCTCACGAAGGCCTTGAACTTTTTCATATAATGGTCAGCCTCGTCGCTGGATATTTTGAGTCCTTTCGGATGAGTACAGGTTCAGGTTCAAACCGGGAAGGCTACGCGGCATTCATTGTAAAACATAACATTTTCAACAAGGAAAACTGGAGGGAAAACTTATGTTTTTACCATGCGTTATAGGCAAAATAATGTTCTAACCTGTCTAGTATTTTTTTATAAGTTGCATTTCATAATTTAAAAGTATGCCAGTCACGTTTTTGTCAAATATACTTTATTTAAAAATAAAAGAGTTGAAAGATAGCAGACAAGTAATGAATTATTAAAAAAAACCAACAGCGTATAATTTTTTTTGTTTTTTTTTTACCCAGTGTCACTCTCACAACTGAGGCAAATCTATTCTTTCGAATCTCGGAAAACATAACACTCTTTCTTTTGCAGTCGGGTAATAAAATGGATCTTACTACTTTTACAGCTTATGTGCTTTCTTTACTGTTCAAAAAGATTATATTCAACTATCCTTCTTTGCCCTGTCTCGTATTTGAAGCTGAATTCCTAAGTTATAAATGTTTTATCGTTCGCTACAAAATGGGGCACGTTACTCGTACTATCAAAGGTTGAAGTAAGAATGATCCACACAGTACATGCGTTCCCCGAGAACCAACTGATTGCGCAAGCACAGTGAGCCGTTACAAACTCTGTAAACCTAGTTTTATTTCACTGTACAATAATAATGTTCCGCGGAGTAATCTCGCCCATTTCAGTTGCATTTTCTAAATCCGTGTGTTCATTTAAGTACCAAAAGCGGAGTGTCGGAGACGAAGATAAATGTGTAGCGTCCCGAACGAGTTCCGACCGTTAGGGCTACGCCACACTGGAGCGGCCACAATCTGTCAACTTTTATGCAACATTTATGAGATTTTTTTTAAAATGAGATTAATCTCACTCACTCTTTTTCTGCGGTGAAATAAATGAGTCACTAGGGAAACATTTTTTTGCTACACGGACGACTTCAATCATTGCTTGTTATGTTTCCAATACCAAAATTAGGATACCAAATTCACAAATAAATTTTATTTAATAGGTAAGTATTTTACTATACATATGTTTAAAACTGCTAAGCAGAGATTGCTTAGCAGTTTTTGGAGTAGTTTGTAACACAACATGCGGCTCTTCTTGTGGCCATTGATACTTTTGTCGTTGTCATGGTTCACTGTATTCAGCCAGCGTGTCATTTGTAACAGTAAAAAAAACAGCCAAGTGCGTGTCAGGCCACGCATAGAATATGGTTCCGTAGTCACCCACAATGGTACGCAGATTTAAAAGGCGGGGTTGGTATTTATTATTATGAATACTGTGTGCTTATTATTTCGTTATTGTTATATGTACGATATATATGTATTATATATGTATTATATATTTCATGGAGGGTAGTTGAAAGTACAACATATAGCTTAAAAGCTCTTTCAAATAATTTGAAATAAAAATAGAATTAACTGTTTCTTTTAAATTTAATGAATATAATAAATCTACAGTAATAAATACCTGCCAGTTTAGTGTTATATCCATTATAATAACTAAGGTATAAAAACCTCACAAGTGAAAATCACAACATCACTATGAACAGTTTACAAGAACTACAGGACTGTTTTGAGAAGAGGATGGCAAATTTTGAGGCAGATCTCTTGAAGAAAGCGTCCAATGCTGCTAGTCTGGCCGGTCTCGCTGAGGACTTCACTATGTTCAAGACCCTTGTCCTCGACACCCTAAAGTCCTTCCAGAGTCAGATGAAGGCAATTGTGAGGGAGGTGGACAACATGGAGACACGCAGCCGTCGCAAAATACTTCTGGTACATGGCATCCCAGAAAAGAGGAATGAGAACACATCCCAGGTACTGGTGGAGGTTGTAGCAAGTAAGTTGGGTCTGGATTCCTTCNTCTATATGTACAAAGTTTTCTAATTAAGTAAGCGCATTTTATAAGTAGCACGTCCATAGTACCTAAACTAACGGAGTTATCTAAAACGTTATAGTTTTCATTCTAAATTCACCAAATGGATTAACATCATAAAATGTTATAGATATTTCGGGTAGGCCGTATGGCTTTTATAGGGTTAGGACGTATTTCAATATAGCTTTTTCATAACAATATTTTTAAAAATGTTGAATATCAAGTAAAAGGATACCCTAATCGTCTTAAAAATCTCTCAATGATTTAAAAGGGTATATTTAATGATACCCCACCCTATGGGACAGGCGCGAGAAAAAGTACCGAGGCGTGAGTGGTATAGAAGGGAACCCTTAAAACGTTAAACAGATTACGATACTTGTACTTAACTTAAACAAGCTAGCCAGCAGTGCTGTAACTAACTTAACTCTATTTTACCTAAGGAGTATTCTGAACAAACTATTTTCACTCTCTTACAGGTTTTTTTAATAATATGAGGATTGATTAAAGACTGGTATGTCCAAGTTAGGTTTTCAATAAATTGAATAAGTTAATTATTTGCGTTGAGGTTTTCGACGGTGTTGTGGCTTCGGGCGATTTCAACAAAAAAATTGGCAGTTCTAAGGACTAGCGAAAGTGAAAACTTATAACTTAGAATGTTATTTGTAAAATTTAATCGAAAATCTAAAGTAAACTAAAAGAAATTTAGTAATGGAGCAGTTAAACCGGAATTATTTGAATGTCGGTATAATTCAAAGTATATCAGCAGTTTAGCATATCCTGTGTAAATTGATATTTGATTAAATTAAGGCCTTATGGGACTGGCATATCCTAATAGGGTAAAAGTGCCTTAAAATAAAGAAAACATATGTATAAAATTGGAAATTGAAACCCTAATAATATTAGCATAATATTAGCATGTCGGTGACAAGAACCTATAAGACTTTCCCCTATCAAATAGTGCCCAACGCAGCCAAAGAAGTTTTGTGACGTCAACATGTCGGTGACGCGGTGACGCGAACTCATAAGATTTTTTCCGACCAAGAAGTGCTCAACGCGGCTAAAGAAGTTTTCACTTCAAAATATCCTCTGGGCTGATTCCTGCGGTATTTTGAAATAATGTTTAGACACTCTGGAAATAACTATAGCTGCTATTATTATAGAGATGTAACGTTTCATGTAACGCAGTATTTTGTGAGACTGAGAAGAGAGCGCGGTCCTGCACAATGTCGCCTCACGATAAGGTCATTCCGTGCACTTTAGTTTAACTACCCAATAGTTTGTAGTAGCAGTGTTTTACATTTCTACCTTAGTAAGTGCGTAAAAGAAATGTTGCATTATATGTGTACATAACTACGTCGATAAATCGAAAGAAAGTTTTTGTTGTAGTTATGTTTTTTAAATACATATAAAACATTGAAAAAGGGTATTGTTATTATTATTATATACATGTTTGAGAGCCTCGTTAGATCATTATCGTCATCATTCATCAAGGCCACTTTGACCTCCCTTGTAATGTTCCATACTTGCAACTTACCTCTCAAAGCAATCACAACTGGAAAAATTGAAGTCATTTAAGCAGTTACCTTATATTTCCAGGCAATATAGGTAACTGTGAAATGAATTTCTTCACATATTGCTCACTACAGTGTTTTCACAAAAGTTCTACTAAAGAGCGTTGACGTCAAAAATTTATCTACGTGATCTTGTTTGTTACAACTATAAATCATATGCACGAACTATAGCTTTACGTGTTTATCATGTGCCATTTTCTTCAAATTTCTTTAATAGTAATAGTCAAGTACAGCCCATCGTAAATTTGGATCATAAAACCTGCGAGTAGCGTCGTGTTACAAGTAATATATAACCTTCGAACGAACACAGTCATTACTCACGGTTTTACGTAATCAAACTCAAAGTGGTTCTGAATTAAAATCATTTTAAATAAATAAACAAATAAAAATAATAATAATAAATCGTTTATTAATTCTCTCTCACACAGAATAGCTAACAAAAATCAGTTCACAAATTCAGTACCATTTGATCGAGTAGGTGAATATATGTGCGAGACTGGTATCAGCACTGGGAGAACCTGTGTGGCAGATTACGTCTCCCCTACGTCTAGATTTGAGTAAAAAAGAACATAAGAGTAACGATGGCATAATGTGTAGGAGTATGTATGCTTGTGTTTGTGAGCGTATGTGATGTGAGTTATTGTAGATATGTATGTATTGTATAAATGTGCGCGCGTGTGTATGTTTGTATGTGCTAACCCTAAACAACGCAGTATAATCATCTCCGTCTTACAGATGGTGATCCAATAAGTCTGTTACCAGAGTGCAATTGTTAGGAAGGAAAACCATTAAACATTCCATTTCCTCGTAGCTTAGAGATTTTAGCCAATCTGATGTGTTCTTTTTACAGAGGTGCTTAGTTTGTGAATAGTTATATATTTTTTTGTTAACTTTATTGTATAAGTATCTGCCCAGGAATCCATAAAATCTGTGAGCAAATGTAGTTGACCATTGGTTGCAAACTACTAAACCAACATTATGTTGCAACCGTTTTTTAGGACGCAATGGGTCATAAGAGAGAAGGGAATGATGTCTCAAAACAATACTCAGGATAAACAAAATACTTGATATAGATCCTTAGTAGGGTATAGGAAAGATAAGGAATGGCCTACCTTAAAAACCGCCCTTTGCGCTCTTTCGGCTTTAATCAGTCTTATTTTACAGGCACCACCCCATACTGAGATACTGTATGATAATATGAGCTGACATAGAGACGTATATCCTTTGTATCGGCTATGTTACGCAGTCCTTTAAAGATGGATATTAATTTTCGTGTTCTTGTCTGTGTCAAACCTGTTTGTGCAAGAGCGTAGATCTCACGCCAAGCATCCCATGAAAGACTAGAGTGGTGTTTTCTACGAATGTTACGATTTTGCAATCTTTTAGTTGAAGCTTACACAGATCATTAATAAACGCAACGAAAAACGTAGGACTTAGTACGCTACCCTGTGGCACGCAAACAGTTATGGGTAAATCATCGCTGACCATCTCACCAACTCTCACTCTTTGATATCTCTCGGCGAGGTAATCAGCAAATAATTTATGTTGTATACCCCGAATACCCAACCTATCCAGCTTTCCTAATAAGAGTGGAACAGAGACCGTGTGAAATGCCTTGGCTGTATCCCAGAATATCGCGATTATTTTTTTCTTTGTGTCCAGTTTGGAGACAAGGTGATCAATTAAATCATGCACTGCGCCATTGGTTGATTTGCCAGATCAGTATCCAAACAGAGCATTAGATAAATTTTTAGTCTTAAGATAGTTAATTAGACGTTCATTAAGTAGTCTTTCTGCTAAATTAGATATAGTTGAGAGAATGGAAATGGGCCTATAGTTGTTGACAAAGGCTCTGTCCCCACTCTTGAAGATAGGAGGATGGAAGAGGAGATATAAAAAATATAAATATTAATTATATCATATTAATTATATCATCTCATTATACATATATTACATACATGCATTAAGTCATACAAGAATAGTATAAGAAGCTGGAGAAATAAATAACCTCACAAACATCCAAGTAACTTATACTTCACAGAAAAAATCTTGTAAACAAAGATATTTAAAAAATCGTTGTGTTTAAGATTAGCTAAATGCAAATTATTATTTTCACGGCAATTAATGCGATCACTTGCTTAAAGGTATCATATACCTTTGATTTCAAAGTCAGCCTGTGACCACAGCCAGTGCAACCTAGTCGAAACGTCAGGCAAATCAGAGACATGTAACACTTTTAAATAAGCGATTGAGTTAATTTCCGTGAACATAATATGTCATGTAATGTATGTCATGAACGCGAAAGCTTAAAAGTTAGAAATGGACTGTAATTCAATGCTCGGGTGCTATAGCAATTTCAAGTGCTGCCGTGCTAGTAATATCCCTGTGTCGCAGGGAAATTTAACAAAATACATGAAACGGAAAAGAAGAACATCCAGACTTAGAACAACAATTGGTTGATAACACAAGGTGTTGTTCCATATGGGGTTTGCGTCCACAGTACTTAATGCAGCAGAAAGCAGTAAGCGGCTGCAGCACTTCGCGATACTTGAAGTGGAGCATTTTTATTAATGTTCACTTCTTGTCAGCAGTAGCGCCTCACCCGATAAATGGGCTTTACAACATTTAATATTTTCAATTGAAGCCAGTACTTCTTGAGATTATCGCGTCAAAGCGACCAAATAAACAAACTCATTAGTTTAATATTATTAGTGCTCTTTGTGGTTTTATTTTTCAATTCGTATAATCTAAGCCGCTGAATCGTCACAATAATTTGGGGTGAAGTTAAACAAACTTTACACAAAAACAACGTTCTTATTTATACGTTTAGTTTGAAATCCCTTTCTTAGCAGTTCGTGTTTAACCGTTGACTAAGGGATACAATTTATATTTACTTAATTCACTTTTATATCATAACTTTTAAAGTAACTAACCTAACCTCTAAGATAAACACACGAACGCATGAACACTTGAAATACTAAGTCCGTATTGAACAAAGTATCTGTACTGATTATAACGAAATTTTCACATTGTTTTGACTCATCCACATACCACTTTCCTCATTTAATTTGAATTAATAATAAATTAATATTTCGAACATTTATCGCACAACGCCATCCAGTCCCTAACTTAGCACATCTTGTGTTGTGGGTACTAGACAACTGGTATAAATACATTTATACTTTTTTTGTAAATACATACATATTATACATAGAAAACACGCAAACGCTGAAACAAGTATTTGCAGATCATACAAACACTTGGTCGGAAATCGAACCCGAGACCCCAATCACAGCAGTCGCATACGCTCACATTGCGCCACCGAGGCAGTTAACCGATGAAGTTAAGATCAACGTGTAACGTATATCAAAGGTATTCGGAGATAGCCATCAACTTTTTAAGGAAACTAATTTATTTTATTTTAATTTACTTTAGTAAAAAGTTAGTTAGAATCAAGTAGTATAACAATTCCGTTTGGAAGAGAAATTATAATAATAATGTATTTATTGTTCACAATACTAATTTACACTAACAATTCAGAGTTTTAGTATCACATATAATTACAAATAATACACTGCTGATACTTAAAAAGGAAAACCTGTGCTATAAATATCAACAACTATTTATATGGCACAGTTAGGTAATACAGCGCAACCATTTTAGGACAGAGTATAAACATGAAATTCTGATATCGTAGCTGAACAATATGCAACGACACTAATTTAAAATAAAGCAATAATTGTAATCAAACTAAATCAAAAATAATGATAAAATTAATTTTAAAAATGCGATATTAATAGAATAATCACAATAATTAGTAAAGGTATAAGTTAGTATTTTTAATGATCTTATTCAAATAAAAAAGTTATAATATAAAATTTTGCAATATATATTATATAAATATATAAATAATAAAAAAATTTGTTTAAATATATGCTTGGCAATATTTCAAGCTATGGCTAAGACCTTTGACACGGTCTCTATCCCCAGGTTGATCCTTAAGCTGGAAGCGATCGGACTCAGGGATATCGCCTCCTTGGCAGTCCTCTATCGCCTTTACCATGGTGAGTGTTCTGAAGAGCTCTTCCAATTGATCCCCCCCTCTCCCTTCCTCTACAGAACAACACGTGCCGGCCTTAGAAGTCACCGCTTTAAAGTGGAAGACATACATTCTCGTACTCATCGCTTCGGTGCTTCCTTCCTGTGCCGAGCGATCAAAACCTGGAACTCACTACCAGCGCACGTGTTTCCTTCCCACTATGATCCCGGGTCCTTTAAGCGGGGCGTGAAAAGCATCTCACCAGGCCGCCATAGTGTGGGTCACCATGCTGCATTGTTCTTTTTCGCATTGAGGATGGTGACCACCACTCTTGGATTCTGCTCATGCTTTCCATCAGGCAGGGCAGAGTAATTTTGGCAGCTTAAATATAAAAAAAAAATGTACTTACCGCACCTTCCTTGTTTACCCTCGGTAATTATTTCTAATCAACGAGTGCACCTGGGCTGTGAGCACCTCTAACACAACCGCTAATAATAATAATTAATATTTGTACAAGTCTTAAGACCGTGGTCCGCCAGGCATGATCACCTCGCTTGGTCGGAGGATCTTCTTTTTACATTACAGGGACATGAGACTCGTACATACACGACACAAATAACAAACTTGTCATAATATTATATATAAACAAACAAATGCGTACTCCTCCTTTGTTAAAAACTAATTGTTTAGTACACGATACGAAAGCAATTAGTGTAATATAGCAATCATTTTTGACGTCACCATCGGACTCTACATGCGAGCTCTATATTACCGTTAATATTTGAACAGCGAGGTAGAGCCACGCTCTGCCGTAGCTGCTACATCCGCTGATCGGCTGGCGTCTAGTTTTATAATATTTATTTATTTTTTATTTTATTTTAAAACTTCATGCACACATGTACAACGGCGGGCTTAATGCCCAAGGCATTCTCTACCAGCCAACCTTTGGATGGTGTAGAAATATTGTCATAGCCATAGGGTTGTAACATCAATCAAACGGTTGTTTTCAACTACAGCTCCATTTATAGGCGTGTAGTCACACCAAACTCCATCAACAATGACTTTTAAAAAAAAACTATTTTCAAATCTGGCCCCTAATGATGATCTGGTCACCAGGATTCAAAAGTCAAGAGGTTTTTTTATTTAAATAGGTAGTTCTGAATAGTCAACGTTTTAAAACTCGAATCATTCCAGTCGCCAGTTCCAAGTGCAGCCTACCCTTGATGGAGAAGAATCTGACAAGAAACTCCATGGATGTTCCTTTTAAATGATAAATAGAGTTTATAACTTTTTAAAATTATGAGATGTTTAATTAAGAACGAAGTAGACCAAAGAAAATAAAACAAAAGATTGTTTTATTATCTTGGGTCTAGTCAATTCAACCATCGTGGTCCTAGGAGTACGACAAAACACAGGATCACGAAAAACACCAACTTTAAAATTCATCTCTGCACTAAGTTTATTAACCTTCACTTTTTAATAAAATATATACGAGTGAGCGCCCAGTGCCCTCCTCAATATAAACTTTAACTGTGGCAAATTTCATACTCCACTGTTCCTATAATTTTCTTAAAAAGGGACACAATGTTGCTTCACGCTTAATATATACATATATTATACACACATATATACACAATTTCAGTGCATATGCCCGTATATACGTAGTATAATAGAAGTAATTTTCTTTTAAAACAATTCTAAAACTGTGGTGTGCTAGTGTTGCTCGCAGGATTTAGAGCTACGCTACTTGGCTTCCTGAGCTCTCGGGGATTTTCATCCCTTTTAGTAATACCAGAAATCCCGTAGGGATTTTATTAGCGAAAGTAATTTAGTCGGTATTTGCAAAATTGTTATGAACATTACGTGTATCAGAAAAACATGCATCTCTAGACGAGATAACTAAAATGGTATTACATTAGTAGTAACAAAATTAAAAAAAGTAAATACTTGACCAAAGTATAAAAAGATGTTTTAAAACATAATTCAAATTGTAGATTTATTACACCTGAACATTTCATTGCTTGATGTTAATTTACCTACAGAAAATACAAGACTACCTACGTTTGAAATATTAATTGCATTAATTAACAATAAACAAACGAAAATATGGAGTTCAATAAAATTTGTGAAGCTAGTGTTAAGTAGAACTGTTGTGTAGTTCAGTAGTAAGTGAAATACACAACAGCTCTACTTAACACTATGCAGTAGCATTTACTTATAGTAGTCCTGTGTAGGTACAGGCGTTGTATAATTCCAAATGTGTTGATAAATTTTTGTAGGGTACTGCGAACTCTCAGAAATTAATTCAATAATTAATTTTTGTAAATATTGCATGTTCTTGACTGTTTGGTCGAGAACATGCAGCTGTCATCATGACTCAAAAACAGATCTAGTTTGTCTCATTACGCTTCTGTTCTGTCTGCTGTTGATCGCATGCCTACTGTAATGGGAACAATCTGTAATGCACTTAAAAGATTTTTAATTTCAAAGATTCATTCAGAGATCAATTCATTAGAAATGAAGTTCTAATAGTTACGGTTTAAAAAGTTTTAGAAATAAAGTCGAATATTGTCAGTCGTTATGTTTCTCTGACGGTTTAATTAAATGCAATTTAAATCTTCATATTGTAAGGTAGTTGGGCGTTCGTTGGTATAGATAGAGTCGCAGAACTCGCGATGACACCTTAGTGCACAAACATCACGTCATCGCAACTTTGATGGGGAACGAATGAAGTGAGTGAACGGAACGTAGCGCAGCATGGCGGGGCTATCGATCGACGCGGGCAGTCGGCGCCCGGGGCCCCCGCGCGACGCACGCGACACGCGACGCGCACCGCCGCTGCACGACACGACTCACCGACACGCCGACACCTCTCGGTAAGTCACCGACACTCGCCCGCCGTCTCCTGCCACTCGCACTCCCCACGCAGCTCCTTCTCTTCTCTCATTATTCAACTGATCGTCCGACAGAACACCGTGACTCATACACACTGTTCGATGTTGTGTTCTATGCATTAGTAATTGTTTGAGTGTCAAATTCGCGCGCGCTCTAATTTTTTTCACGGTAAAACTGCAGCATGTTTATTTAAACTAAACCATTGAGTATTGTTGGCCGATTTGGTAAGTTTATATTAAGTCTTAGAGGTTATGTTTTATGAATATATGTACAATTGCATAATGTTTACGGACAAAATATTGGAGAAAACCTTTGAAAATTTTCAATCGTGTGTAATTCTGCTGTTACAATTATTTCAGGCGCTAATATTTTCGTGCCATCAAAAAGAACTAATTTGTCCATTAGGTGGACTGATTTAGTATTTTTTAAATGCACGTACGTTCAATTAACGACTTACTTTTAAATATTTTCAATATATCAGCACATTGTTTTATTGTTAAAAATACAGGGAGGCACTAAATTAAATTTAAACTTAACTAACTTTATAACTTAAAGAAAAGTGAAACTGTCGCATTGGCGCAACGTGTAATAGTCATAGTCGTGGGCCATAACATGATTTTGTTACAGTTAACAGCAGTTGTGGGACCTATGGGCCACTTGACCCGACAACTCTACCGTGGTCACGCTCTACTGGGATATATCCCGGGAATTTGGCCATGTTCGACTTTGTACTGAACAAGCCAACCTTTATTCTCTATGACCTTAGTTTGTACGGGTCCCGGGAATAAATGGGCTCTACCTTTTTTGTGTAGTGTAAAACCGCCGCCGAAGTGGGCATTACTCAATATAATGGAGTTAGAGAAAGTATTTTTATCTTATTGACATCCGATTTGTTTTGTTCGTAAAACCTACTGTTTTGCTGTTGCGGATAATATATTTTTTTATTTATAAAAAGTTTATTATGAAAGTATAATACATTTTTGTTGTGTTGAGGGTGCCTTGTGCTTCTTCCACTCTGTAGTGACCAAAAAATGCAGTGGTTAAATGATAAACTATCAATTGCTGTGCCCTTAATGACATTACAAACTTCTCAATCTTCATAATTTTCGGGTTTTTTTAGTATCAAATATTTTACATTTATAATAATATTATTATAGCCACATATGTACAAAATAAAATTGGAATATCAGTTTGTAATTTTAAAATAATCGCTTTTTACTTAATGCATATGTATGTATACACGGTACATACACCAAAATTGACTTGACTTTTACTGACAGATAGCTAATGATGTGAGGAGCAATATAGACTACTTTTTTAGACTAGCTTTGCCCCTCGTGGTTTCCCGCAATTGTTTTTGTACCGAGGGTAACACTGCGGGGCTTATCTAGTTTTTGATATATATTTATACTATAAAGCCAAAATAATTTATCTTAGTCCCTTTCACAGTACATAGCGGCTTGTACCTTCTAAACACCCTACTGTTTAGGTTCGCCGGTCGGAAGTCCTTCGCCTTCTAGATGACCAATAACGTCTCGCTCCTATTATATGAGTATAAATAAAGCTTACAGTACGAACCCGCACAAGTCTCAAACTGCAGACAGAAAACTACTAAAATCAGCTCTTCTCCTATAAATGATTGAACTATTTTTAAAACTATTAATAAACACCATCGCGGCTCTTTTTGCCAGGGGTCTAGGCAGACATTAACAAAATACACATAATAATAAATTTTAATTAATAAATTATCATTTTGTGTTAAATTAATATCGCGCTATTAAGGTTGTTCATGTACTGTCCCGTCGTGTTGCATTCTCATATTAATTTTTTTTTCCTTTTATTCCGCATAGCCGGGTAATATTGTTACCTGGTTGAAATGTTTACATTGAAGTACACTTGACGAAACATAATGTTAGTTATTAAAAAGACGCGACTCGTACACTGTCTCATAGGTGGCCTGTGCATTTTATGGAGAATATAGCTCCATAAACTTTGGAATGGCTTTTTCTCAGATACGGTAAATCTTCGAGAAAAACACATAAGAACAATTTTAGTAGATAATTGTGATAATAGCTACTTTTGGATTAGCCATAAAAAACATTTACGATGCCCTTTGACATGGAATAAAAAAATTGCACACATGGCATCAACGGGGATTTTCAGGATTTCATTAAAGTGGTATCCCTGACGTGTTTGTAAATTTTCAACTAGTTGGAGATTAATACAAGTCCATTTCAACCAGGCTAATACCATCGAAACTCAGATACTTTTAAATCGCAGACTCAGACGTCAGTATTTACTCCTCATAGGAACTCTTAACAGTTTATTAAAATTTAGACTTCACTATCGTAGAAATATGTTTATTTAGATTAAGTGCCAGTGTCACCAGTTCCCCTTGATACGTCTCTATCCAAGACTTGTGAAACCGAAATATGTAGTTACTTGCTGAGCCCCGTGTGTGTATTATATCGCCCGCAGTGCGATGTTCTTGTACAATTTTCGTAACTTAAAAAGGTTTTAGCGGCCAACCTTAACAAATAGACTTATACGTATAATCATTCACTCTTTTAGAACTTTTAAAGGGAAACAATCCTTTCTTTTTTCCTCTCTACTCTTCCTGATGGAAATCATAAGCAGAATCCAAGAGTGGGTTCACCATGGTCATTGCTAGTGCACTAAATGTAACAGTGACCCACACCACGGTGGCCTAGTGATGCTCCTGCATCATCGGGCCTCCGGTCTCACTCTCACAAACGAAACACGCCAGCACGAACGCTGTTATTTGACGTAGATCTCCTGTGCGAGGCTGGTGGCGCCCCGGTCAAGCCGCCCTTTTGTGCTGGAATCAGTGTGGCTCTACTATTATCGTTTTGCGACGCTGTAACTATTTACAAAGCGCACGCAAGAGATGCTCTCAAGAAGATTATTTTTCCCAGTTTTTCCAATATGTTCATTGTACTCCATTCTTTTTACCCGTAGTGTGGTGGTATACACTCAATATTTTTTTTAATAATTGCGCTATCTAACACTGAAGAATTTTTAAAATCAGACTCGTAGCTCCTGAGAGTTGCGCGTTCATCCTACCAAACATACGAAGTCTTCAACTTTTAATAGTGCTATGGATTTCACAGACAGGTTGACATGAGTCTATCGAGACTTTATCATCAAGTAGTGAAACGGGCCGTTAGTTGTATAACACTCTGTTCCACCATATTATTAGTGATTTCTGTTTGCATTTATATAAAGATGCTGACTGCAAATTTCGCAGCTCACCCTTGAAAGTTTCTTGAAACCTTGCTATTACTGCGCGATGTGAATTATAATAAGTAACTTATATATATCATAACTAAACTAAACCTTATGCCTGAAATTTTAAGAGTAAATTTCGCATGGCCACAGCTTCATTCATTAAAAGCCTGACCCACCATCTAGCTCGACACATTACGAGTGAGCTCTACAATTATATGTATACCATTATAATTGAGTACACATATGCACACTCGATTATGCTACGGTAGCAAACAATTGCCAGTGTATGTGGAAATCTTTATAGAAGTCATAGCAAAATAGAAGTCAAGCAGCCATTGAACCTTACTAAATACTTTTGATATACATATAAAATTTGTAGCCTAGCGGTGGTGTATACGACTGCTACAAGTGAGGTGGTGGTTTCTATTTGCACTAGGCTTAAATATTTGTGTGAATAGTTATGCTTTGGTTTAATATGTACTTATGACTTATAATCAATTACATAAACTTTATTATTTTTGTACACTTTTTTAGTCTTGTATTGATACGTGACCATTTTTTTGATAGAGGGTAACTTCTTTTGTGAAATTATGTTTAACAAAAATTATTATTTTGCTAGTGTTTTTATTAAAGAAAGTTCAATTCAAAATATTTTTTTTAAATATGTACTCATTAACATAAAAGTTGCATAATAATCACTAAGGGTTAGTGGCGCAACGTAAAGCGAGATAATTGTGTCATCGCTGGGGCAACCGGACGGACAGCTTAAGAGCGAGACTCCCGCCCAAAGCTAGACGTATGGGTTGAAAATAACCTTAACTAGATAATATTAAGATCCTCCATTCAAAGAAGATACATATATCCGAATAGGCCGGTTCGTCCAGAGAGATGTGACGCTTTGCTCGACGGATGTTGGTTTCAGTTGTTCAGCCCAAACCTAGAATGATAACGATCTTATGACTCTTGAATTGCGGGTGTTCATGGGCGACGGTAGGCACTTACTATGAAGTTACCCGTCTGCTCGTTTTCCCATAAATAACCATAAAAATAGAAATAAGACACGGTCTTCTTGAGAATTCGTCCTAATAGCATCACATATCAGTCCTTTCTTTATTGTTTGTTTCTTTATTATCGTGGGCGTACCAAATGAAGACATAAGTTGTTAAGTTTTTAGTTTAGCGGCTTAGGCTCTGTATTGAATAATCAGTCAGAGTTGTATTGATGATGATAAATATGTACAAGTATATGTCGGCACTCATTTTAATTTGTCCTTAACATTCACTGCTAGCCTCTATTTACTCAGAATTCCTGCAAGAAAACTCAGCTATGTGTAAACCTCATCTTAATACAAAATATTTCATGGCGAAATTAAAATCATTATTATTTAGTGCATATGAAAAATAATAAAACAAAATGAAATAAAACAAGTCGTAAATAACATCTAAACTGAGACTTTCCAAGACACCACTCGTTAATACTGTTTCAGTATTTTTGCGAATGGCTGACTCCTCCCTCTTGGAACGCTATACCATTGCATAAGAACGATATTGGCGTAAAGCCAACTTAATCCTGCCAGCAATTTTTAAAGACTGCCTAAACACTTCTCCTGGCTTGTACTCTCAAATATATGTAATGTATTTTCTACTTAAATGGGCGCACTCACTATTTAGAAGAAAAAATAATGAGTAAAAATAGTAAATTATGGTTGTAAAGCCTAAAAGTTGTAGAACAACCTGTAAAGAAAGGGGTTTCACACAACTTTAAATTTTAATTTATTGTACAACTATTAAGGACATGTCTTTGTAATGCTTGATATTCAGTTTAAATTCAAATGCAAAATAATTTATTCAATTAAGACACTAGGTGACATTTATGAACGTTAAATTGAAGCTATAGATAAAAATCATAGATCGACACAAACAGACGCCAGATGTACTGTATTCTCAAAGTGAATTAGGTGAAAACACCAAAATTGACTGCCTGGCTGTGTCGATCCATAACTTCCACTTTATGAGAAGAATACTGACAAAGAAACTCATGGCCACTCTTTTTAAAAGCCAGATCTTTAGGTACAATAGTACCAGTAAGTATTACATAAATGATTAACTGTATGTGAGCTGTTACCAGTCATGGTAAATCATAGCTACAGGCTGCGCTTTGATTTAAAAGTTGGTAGGTATTTCTTTTAATCTTTTACAGGGCTTTCACTTTTCATAAGTCGCCAATTTGACTTACGATCATGCGACAATGTAAGTAACAGCCCGAGCAATTCCTCACGTTGTCAAATCTATGCAAGTAGCAAAACCTTCTCAACGAATCACTAAAGGCTTAGCGGCAATCGGCTAGCATGTTATGTGGAAGTGGATATAAAATTATTGTTAGTAAAATTATGGCGCCTAGACTTAAAGTAAAGTGAGAGTGTATGTATGTATCTATGTTCCAATAGTTAAATAAAGAAATCTAAATTGGATACAGAATACTTTGATTGAAAGTGGCGATGAATGGACAATGACAAAATTGCAATCAGGGGAATTTAAGAAAACAATATTTAGATTGAACATTTAGAGGTAGTAGAGCCACGCTGATTCCAGCACGGTAAGGCCGGCTCGGCCTCGGCCGTACTAACCTCGCACAGAAGATCAACATAAAATGACAGCATTCGCGCAGTCGTGTCTCGTTGGAGAGTGCGAGACCGGAGGCCCAATGATGCAGAAGCATCACTAGGCCGCCATGCTGTGGGTCACCATGCTGCATTGTCGGATTCGCAAGGGTATAGTACCACTACTTTTGGATACTGATTATGCTTTCCATCAGGCAGAGTAAATTTAATTTTGCAGATCCATACATAATAAACACGCAACTATGAAGTAATATTTTTTTTAACCAAAATAGTAATCTAAACTTTGTTGTCAAGCTCATCAAATTTGTTTTATCAACTTCATAACGTGAAATTCCGTAGAACAAGGACAAGAACAGAGAAAAGAGAACACTTAATGAGCATTAATTAGGTACCATTGTAAGTACTTTAATTTACTCTTACTTCGACCTATTCATTTGACCATTGCTGTATAGCAATATAATAATAGGTAATAATAATAATAATGTAATAATAGGTATAATATTTTTTTCCACGCTCTAGTCCAACTCGCGCTTGGCCGCTTTAGCTTTATAAGCTTTATCTACTCTGCTGCTTCTCATCCTGCGTTATCTTAATTTAGGACTGTGAAAATGCAAAATAAAAATCCATTTATTAATTGGTTGATTAAACACAACAAAAAGGTGTCTAAAATGATTCCAACAGTAAATAAATAAGGAGGGACCCTTTATTCTGCTTATTTATTGACTTCTAAAACAGTTGGTGCGCCAAGATTGTACCTGGAGGTATTTGCGTACATTGTTTAACGATTCTAAAATAATAAAAAAATAATTTATTAAACATTCTATTTAATTCACGATTTTTATTCGTATTGATTCAATTGTTCTTCCAAAGCCACCAAAAGGTGAATACAAAACTTTATGGTTATCATTGCAGTAGTTAAAGCGTGATAACATAAGCAACAAATGTACATAATTTTAATCTAATAATAATGTTATAATGAAGCTCAAAGCGTTGTTGGTTACTTGTATAGATTGTATACATATATACTAATCTCTAGAACTATTAAGCACACTTGATCAATTTTAGGGTTCCGTACCCAAGTGGTAAAACGGGACCCTTATACTAAGACTTCGCTGTCCGTCCGTCTGTCTGTCACATGGCTATATCTCATGAACCGTGATAATTATTTAGACGGTTGAAATTTCTGAGAAAATAAATACTTGAGGGGCACCCATACAACAAACCTGTTTTTTTTGCTTGTATTTGCTCGATATGGATAAAGGTGACGGGTCGACTCTTGAAATGTATAGATAATGGCATAGAACCCTTCCACGCGTAAGTCCAACTCGCGCTTGGCCGCTTTATTTTGTGTTGGCTAAAGTACTCATTAAAGAAAATAAAAATGCAGTTCTGTAGATACACAACCTGTAGGATGATTTTTTTCAATGAATAATTAAACCAACTTGCTCTTTAACTTTCAATTGCCCCTCGAGGGGGTTCCCCGAGGAGTCAGTTAGTATGTACAAACACAAGCGAAACAGAAGTAACGACAAATACTACTAGGTTTTAAATAGTGCGTTAAAGAGAGCTTTAAAAATTTGAGACCAAAAGTTTCTGTTTATTAGCAAGCGTAAAGAAGCTGAATTTTCGAATAGCATTTGGGAAAGGTCTCATTAGATATTTCCACAAATACCTAAAGTCGTTATGAATACTACTTAGGGCTGAAATTATCATTAACGTTTCTAACAGATGGGATTTTAGATTTACGAGTTAATTTTAGGTCTAAATGTAGATATATATTTGTTGGTATAGTCTTGGGCTAATTTCCCCGATACAGTTTTTTACGGAGGTAATAAATTTATTGAGGTGATTGCGTTATTACACCGGGTGGCAAAGTTCAAGTATTTATTGCTGCGGCATTCGATTCTTAAATCAATACTAACATTTTAAAGCCGAAGAATTCGTGAGTTTAGTGTATTTGATAGAACGAACTTATGTTGACAACTAGTGATTCGTTTTGAAAACTCCTGTCTGTTGGATATATACTATTTTAAGAAGAATGCTATTAAAGAAACTATGTCTATACGAACTGAGTATTACTGGAAAATATTGCTGAAACGGCAAGACTGTATCTATCTGCAAATCTTTTGAGAGAAATAGACGAAGTTGGGCGACTACAACTACGACTCAACAACTATACTAGCCAGTGGACTCGTCCGGCAGAACGGTATTGGGTTGATCTTTATTTTTAAATTTATAAAAAAAGCAATATTTATTTAGTTAAATAAATCAGGACCTCCATCAAAGGATATACACAACAATACAGTATACAATTATTGAAGGGGTACTGAGCCAGTGTGACAACCAAATAAGAATTGTAAAAGTTGTGAGATAAAACCTTTAAACAAAGACAACAATTCCTGACGAGGTTAAACCTCGCGCAGAACAATCATAATTACGTTAACTAATTTCCTTGTTAAATAACTTTTCGGTTTATTTGATTTATACTCGTCAATGAACTATAAAAGTTGCTACCTCAAGTTGCTAATAAAACTTAACTATTAAATTAAAAGCATGAAAATTGATGCTTTATGATTTTAATTCACTAATAATCACCAGACTTTCCTTAGGTAAACCACCAATCATTATAGCTTATGTACTTACTGCTTGAACCTGTACAAATACACAATAATTTCAAAACTGTCTACGAAAGCATACCATATTCCATTACATATTACTGATCCAAAGTCTTAAAATGTATAAAATTAAAAGTAAACAAGTTCAAACCCTCGTTCGCTTGAAACTAATGAAATAGATGAACAATGTCATTCGAATGTCAAAGTTATGAGAGTTCCATAAACTAGCTCGACCAAGCTCACGCTGCTCTACATAGCTCTACGTAGCTCTATGTCCGTCCGAAAGTTATCCTATAAATTCCAGTGGGTTTTACTAAACGTGTTAAAGATGACGGATGTAGAGTCGTTCGGAGAGGTCGTGAGTTATTCTTTAGTGTCGAACTTCGGTAGAGTCGATATCGAGGTCACAGGCGCGACTCTACGGCGCCATTGTTCATTGCTAATGCTCTTTCAGATGTGGCTCTACATTGTCCCATGGATATCGAACACATTTTTCTTAACGGTAATGTCTCTTGAAGGGTCTGTTTTGAATGTTCTTAATGGAAATGTTCAGAGGTGCGATATTACAATCGTTATGGCAACGGACTTTGGGTGATCAAATCTGCATAGGTTTAAGGTCTGCACAGATAAATAGCTTTTAAAACTGTTGCTACAAATGTATTAATTAATTAGTTCATATTTGACCTTAGTACATTGTGTGTCGTTCGTTCGATCGACGATCGTGTCCGGTACCTCGAACGAGTGAAATTTGACTTTAGAAATTATTAGAAAAGAACTGTAGCCATGACAGCTAAATTGCCGGGACTTTTTCTTACAAATATTATAAAATCAATGTGAACTAAATTGGTCAAAAGTTTCTTGAGTTTATTGAGACTAATGAACAGCAATTCAATTTTATTGCAAATAGATAGCGGTTGCTGGTAGGGTGTGGTTGATAGGGAGGTCCCTTATATATTCTTACTAATATTTTCTATAAATTTTATATTACAGAAAAACAACAAGTTTCCATTAGTTAAATAAGTCGAAAATATACAAAACATGACTTGTATAGGATTTAAGTCTTAAAAATACATTACTTGAGTCTCAGTAAGAGAATGTTTAGTGCATTCACTAACAGGAAAACAACACCGAGTCACAAGCTAATTAAATACTACTTTGGAGAAGCAGTCTTTGTCACTGACTGTAACCCGGTACTGCACGTTAATTGTTTTTTGTCTACTGCAAGTTGCTAACACCAGTGGGCAGAAATTTCATTAACTTAAACAATATCAAGCATACTAGGCGATCTTTGTTCATGGCTTCGGTACATTAGGCGATAGTGTATGTTTGCATGTACTTTACTAAACACTTGTGTTTGTTCTTTAAGAATGCACGAATGGTAAAATGGTTTAAGTGGTCATCTCCCTGCGACAAGCGCTGAGAATCGTGTGTTTGATCCCCAAATGTCTTCACTTTTGTGATCCACAAATATGAGACTTAATTTTTTTGAAGGCAAAGGAGATAAAAATCTATTTATTAATATTTATTAAATCTAACCAATACCAACTGATGTACTGTCGAAGTAACTACTTAAATTATTAAGTTGCTCTTAAGTTACTCTTTTTCTTAAAACCCATTCAAGAAAAACTGAGAAACAAAACAATAGAAGAACATTAATTTAAAAAAACTTTGTCTCTCTGCGAATTATTGGTGTTGGTGCACAGATCTGTCGGAACAATGGTGAAGTTGCGTCCACGGCTGTGTGTCAAGATTGCATCGCGGGAACAAAGCGTTCGACAACACAGACATCTCTGATTCGATATCCAATCTAGTATTACTTCTCACCACTATAAATACTTGGTGTCTATAAAGAAAGGCGTTACTCTGTTTTATAGGTTCTTTAGTTTTTGTTAAATCACATCTAGGACTGATTTTGAGATTAAATTCGAAATCTTAATTAATATTTTCAGTGTTAAGATGTGTTTTTTATTTCTCGCGCTTTTAAATTTTAACTACTCAAAGGATTATCTCATACTTTTGCCTACACGATGCCATACCCAGGGGTATAAGAAGTTGTTGGATATTTTGTAAATAGGCAATGAAGAAATTGACAGGAGAGAAACCGCACAGTAAAGCCAGGTTATGAAATTATTTGGCGATGTGTAACACTTCACTGGTTCTGCGCTGATTTCGAAAAGTATTTACTATAAGACTGGAGCTTTCTTTTAAGAACCAACCAAGATTTAGTAAATCAATCAATATTGTCGTCATCTTCATACTATATATCCTGAGCTGGAATCGAATCGACAATCACTAGTTATTCAATCAGGATATGTAACCAATATATTGCTCATAGCCTAGTTACACTCAGTGATAAGAAACAATCATCGAGGGTAAGCAACGACGGCGCGGTCAATACCTGGAAGAGTGACCGCTGGTGGCATTTTGCCATGAGCTTCTCTGTGATTCGGAGGTCACGTTAAGCATTCGGTCCCGGTTGTTATCATAGGATAACAGTTGTCAAGCTTCGTTGGAGGCCTTTGAGTGGCTTAAAACATCCAACGGTAAGATTACGTAGCCACAACGTTGTCGTGCCAGTCCCCAACCCGCACTTGGCCAGCGTGGGGACGTATGATCTCAACCCTCTCCTGAGAGGAGACCAGAGCCCATCAGTGGGACATTATGGGTTGTTGATGAATGTAACCAATAGATAACAAGTCATTATTTTAAACTTATCTTTTGTATTTTTATATCTTATTATCTTCTGTATTATTAAAAGGCGGTAAAATATTTTATAATATGTATTTTTCTGATGGGTCGTTCAGTAGACAAACCATGATAACTCACTCACCACCAAACATACTTACACACCGATTTTAAACATTCCCTGACATAGTTAATAGCATTCTAAGTATCAAGAAGTAGGAATATAAAGCTACAAGCGATCGTCGCAACAAAAACATTTCTTGCGGTACAAGATGTCTTCCTGCACTAGCACTCGCACTAATCCTTTGACAGAGTGCAATATAATCTCTTGCAGCGCTGCAAAATGTTTTCAGATGAACTACGCTGAGGACTTCTATGAATATATGAACGACCGGCTTTCGACTTATACGTTATATTGAAAAACTCTATTTGTTTTAGTTGAGGTCGACCATAGATATAGGTATTTAGAAAAATAGTCAAAACACTCTCACTTACGAATTTATTACTAAACGGCCGCTCGCTTTGTAAACATAAAAACAAGCCTCTGCACGGGCGGACATGCTCGGACTGTCAGGAAACGAAAAAAGGAAAATGTCGATCGATTTGCATTCGCAGTGTTACGTATTTTTCGTTCCAGTTTTTTTGGTTTTACACAGAGCATTTTAATTTTCTTTTTTTATGAATAGTATTTTAAAAATGACTAATCGCTGCCTGATGGAAGGCATAAGCAGAATCCAAGAGTGGTGGTCACCATACTCATTGCGAATGCAGACAATGCAACAATGCATCCTGGCAACCTACACCATGGTGGTCTAGTGGGCATCTTTGGACCTTCGGTCTAGTACTCAACAACGAAACACGACAGCATAAACACTATCATTTTACGTTTATTTTCTGTGTGAGGGTAGTACCGCCCCAGTCGAGCCGGCCCGTATATACACTGAAATCAGTGTGGCTCTATTACACTGCTAACGTAGTTAATCAATATACTCTTAAAAACACAGGGATTGATTGTGAAAACTATATAAATAATATGACAATACTCTCCTGTTAATAACGTATGTCTTTACATAATATTTTCCATGGTAAAGTATGTAGATAATAACGTAGAAGTAATATTTTATTATTAAAATAAAAATATGTGCTCTCTCTATTTGAATTCAATATATGTCTTTTTGTTTATCGTAGTGGTGTGAGTGTTTCGGTCGACGCAGTTTGGAGGTCGCATTATGTTTGGTTGAATTATGCGAGTCATCCCTTTGTGTAGCCACGATACTCTCCCGTGGATATACTTTAACCATAATGTATAAATAAATAAATATCTGGGTCAACTAACGCACAACGCCATCTAATGCTAAACTAAGCAGAGCTTGTGCTATGGGTACTAGACAACTGAAATTTATACATATATACACTCTTTTATAAATACATACATATTATACATAGAAAATACCCAAACTCCGAAACAATCTAACCCGAGAATCGAACCTGAGACCTCAAGAACAGCAGTCACATACGCTACCACTGCGCCTCCAGGGCAAAGATGATCGAATCACTAAAAAAATTATCTAATTTCATTCTGGAGTGCCTCTATGGACTTGGCATTTTCCTCTACTGGGATGTCTGGGATAGGCACTAGTAGCATACGTGTATGTGAAAGTGGTAACACGGCGTGCGAGTGCGAGTGTGGTAATGTGAGATGTGTAACGTACACGCGTATATCCCGCGTATAAATCGCAGCGCGGAAACGGCAACTGTTTTATATCTTGAATTTCCGAATATCACCGTGTTTCTGTTTTCCCCGCCGTGAGATTTCGGTGCGGTTTTACCTGAACATCGCTAATGTTGTTTTACCATTAACGCTACGGTGAGATTCAGAAAAAGGATAATTAATCCTTAATGTCTAGTTTTTTGTACGCACACTCGGTCACACATATATTTCAAGACTTAGTAGTATTTTAGTTATAACCCATTATTATTTTCCTTGCAATTCGAAATTCCTCGAAAGTAGTGGTTTAAATTTAAAATATTTACTTTACGCCATGTAAAACTATTGATAATTACCTAACACAAATTACAATCGCAAATATAAATAACTCACACAGTCACGACCTGAGATGGATTAATGAAGTTATATATCGGCATCATCATCAGTCGTGGCTTCGCTAACCATAATATACATTTGGACAATATATTAACGTATCAAAGTACATAATGCTGTATTTAATATTCCTGGTTTTTTTTTGATGCAAGGCATCTGATGTCTTTGTTAGAAGCTTTGATGATGTGATTTTTGTTTGATGTGTTGATTTGTATGTTGATTGAATATATATATATATATATATTTTTAAAGAATAGGGTGTAAACGAGCACACCTGTTCTCTGGTGGTAAGTGATTAACGCCGCACATGGTCACCCTCGATGAAACACAGCGCAAACGCTGTTTTACACCGGTGGCTCTCCCACGTTTATAGATAATAGAATAGAAGATACTTTGTTGGTTTCAGAAATCTTTATTCTCATTAGAATTTTTAAATTCACTTTAACAAATGAGTATATACAATGTTATCTGCAAAACATTTCGACAAGTATGCATTAGCTTATGGTAAGTATTCCGTGACAAAGCTAATAAAAGTCAAGGAACAAGAAATGAGAAATATTTACCTTTACTCCACTACTTAAACTTGTTTTACAATTCATTTCGGTTGCTACATGGTACGGTACATAAGTAATTACATTAAAATTTTCAAACATTCTTTTCTTAAAACTAGAAATGAAGGTAAACATATACAGGCAGTTCTACTGACCAAAATTAACAGAAATTGAATATTTTTAAAATATTTTACCCACTTTATAGCATACACAATGCACAGAGCACAAAGACAGTGAATCACTAGATGTGTTATATTGGTGGCTAACAAGTTCAGTTAAGAATTGTATTTTAAGAATTATATAGTGATTAATATAATTGTCACAATTTTTATTATTTCAAATATGAAATATGTTATTCTTAAACACATATAGCTAAATAATAATATTTTTGTACTTTTTACTTATCATTTTTGTTCAGCAGGTGGGTTATTAGTAAATTTTTGAATACATTTAATTTTTTTGCTTCCCGAATAGAGCTTGGTAAATTATTATATATCTGAGCACTCGCATAGGTTACATTGTGTTTGCTAAAGTTAGTTCTGGGAGGGCGTAGTCCTAAATTATTAGGGCGTCTATGTCCCCATTTTTTATTGTGCGTCCCTTCGGATTCTACAGACTGGTGGTTATGTCGAACTCGAATCGACTTCAAACCGCACACCATCTCGGGTACTAAAAGCCGGGGACCAGGTGCACCCTCGGAAGGAAATCCCTGGAACCCCTACGTACCTCGGGCCACCCACTATTTGCAGGTGGCCCCCTCCTGCGTAGGAACCCTCGCGTCCCTATTCTGTACATAAAAGGGCGCGAGCTCTTTATAAGGCTCGCACAGTCACCTCGACCTGCTTCTGATAGGGCGACAGGTTGCCTCAACTGACACCCTCAGGCTTGCGCTTATGGAGGACGGAGATCGTGGTCCCTTAATTGATTATCTTCACTTCTTAATTGCAGTGAGATGTTCGCGATGTCTTTTGTAAGTATTTTTCTAATTAAGATACATATGTTGTATTTACCAATATTTATTATTTTAGTTCCTTTATAAAGCTTTGCAGAAGGTGTAAAATAATCATATAATAATTTGTTCTGCGACACTTGTAGCGAATTAAGGTTTGTTTTAGTTGTAAAATCCCAAGTCTCGATAAAATAATCTCTGTGTGGTTTGACTAGGGAATTATAAATAGTATAACGAACGTTACGAGGTAAACATCGTACCACAACTTGAAGAGCACCTCACCCACGGTCAAAGAAATCAACTTTGACCTAAGTTTTTCGAAATGCGGTTTCCATGTTAAATATTTATCCAAAAGTAGTCCTAAGTATTTTTTGCTCTGATTTGCATAGAGATACATTGTGAACTTCTAGAGTATTATTATCATTACACATTTTATTTTTGGCTGCAAATATTACATAATGGGTTTTATCGGTATTAATAGTCAAGAGATTTGAACTAAGCCAGGCATTAATGAGATCTAAATCACTTTGAGCTTATTCATCAAATGAGTCAACGATATCAACAAAATAAAGAAAATAAATAATATAATTACATAAATAAAACATATCAGAATCACTGCAGAGTGATAACAATTATCTACATGTGTGTAAGGAACAAACGTTTTATTGTTTATCTCCCTCAATGAAGGATGTTACCGCGTGTGATTATGTACCATTCTATGATGTCTACATGTTTATGACATATATTTTACATAAAGTTTTTAATCCAACATTTACACTAAGCGTAGGTGTACTACGCTACATACTACTACTTTTTACCAACAAATAATATTTTTGTACCCGTATTTGTAATTAGCAGGCATCGAACCACGGACTCGATAATTGAATCAGCATACAGTATATTCACAGCAGAGGTAACTCAAACATGTCGATCAAAACATTCATAGGTGATATCGTTAGCTAGGAATCTCTACATAAAGCCATACGCAAGTGGTGGTAAACGTGTGTGCATGTGTACGTATGTGTGTGTATGAGTGTCATGGATACCTCGGCGTGTTTGTGTTTGAACGTGTTTGCATCAAAAGTAGAGTTGAGTCGGCGCAGTGCTAATGAGGCGACACCTCCCGGCGTTGAATGCTTTGTACAGACAGATAGTCTCACTGAGGAGTAAGCAGCTATGAATCTTTATTCATCGTTTGCAATTCATGCAGCCGTGTCAAGGTCATGTGTGAAAGATTTCTTGAACTTCTTGTTAGCCTCGTGCATCTGTGAAAAACTTTTGCATCACAAATTATCCTTTCTATTAAAGTTTTCGTAAAAAAATTGTTAAATTTTGGAGTACATTGGCTAAAATATAATTATATTTGTTTAAGACCTCGAAAAACATAGGGCGCACATGTTCTCAGAGTAGCTTAAGCTATATTATATTTTCCGTAAAGAACCCGTGCCAAGCCGGACCGGGTTGCTATTAATTGAAACTTTATTGTGAAGAACTACAGTTATAACGACATGATCAAGCTTTTTCTATTTTATGTGTGAGCCCACCAAAGTGATTCTACTTTTATGGAAAGCATAAGCAGAATCCAAGAGTGGTGGTCACCATACTCATAGTGAATGTAGATAATGCAACAATGCAGTATGGTGACCCGCAGTAGGGTGGCCTAGAGATGCTTCTGCATATCGGGCCTCCGATTTTAATGAAGTTAACTACAGTACAAAAATATACCCCTAGAATCCTTTATTTAAAATTTAAAAAATACGTAATCGACAGACATTGAAAATGATAATGGCATTATATAGATAGACCCCGAAGAAAGCGACCCTTTTCGTTTCAAAAGCAAAATGTCAAGTACATAATGAATGCAGAACTGAATTAAAACAAAGTAAGAGATGTGCTATAGACACTACCTTCGGTGGAGACCAGGCGCGCTTACCTTTCTGT
The DNA here is from genome assembly GCA_003709505.1 of Hyphantria cunea. Classification (NCBI taxonomy): domain Eukaryota; kingdom Metazoa; phylum Arthropoda; class Insecta; order Lepidoptera; family Erebidae; genus Hyphantria; species Hyphantria cunea. The sequence continues at coordinate 127,555 of PKRV01000270.1, forward strand.
TTTTATTTTAGAAGCGTCCGTACAGTTTGTCTTTTCTGAGCGAAAGTAATTATTTGCTCGGCATTGCAATAAAAATATCTCTTGTTTATTTTTACTGCACTGATTGTTATAATTAACTCGTCTCCTTTGCTTGACACTTTAATGTTGGACAATGAATTTAAAATTTCATTTTTATTTTTATATTCAGTCTGTCATAAATCGAGTGGAATGACTTGTTAATCAAAAATACTTATACTTTGGTTTGAGTCTTGAAAAAAAGATTTAGATACTTTGATTATTAATATATGTAGTAACTCAGGGTGAATATTTTCATTTCAATGGATTACATTTATGTTCATTATTATTATAATTAGTAAATGATACCTTCTAAGCTGTCATTGGCAACTGTTTACTTGTTGACAAATGGTGGTCGTGACTAGTGAGATCTCCAGAATACATATGCCAGTAAAAACGTGCATCTGGCTAACATATTAATTTACGTATTAATTGAATAAAAGTTTAGTTATTATCAATCTTAAGATGAAAATTATTATACTATCGAATTGTTTTGGTAATAATATTATGATTTAATATCTCAAAATTAGGATACTGTAGCACTCACACCCATTAGAGTATTTGTTAAGTATTGGTGGTAAAATAGATTTGGATTTTTGATAAGGGACAAGATTTCATAATTAACTTTGTGTATCAATTATAGTTTAAATTTGAATGGGAGAAGCCAAAGTTTATCCACGTTAACCTATGAATATATTGACAACTAAGTTAAACACTCTCTTTTGGCCGGTATCCAATGTAAAACGGAACTAGGCCAAAAGTGTACGCAGTGCACGTGACAGTGGAATGTACGCCGAACAGACCTGACCCTAACATGCGCCACACAAACCTAGTACTGCGGTATACCTAAACCGCTGTTTAGTACAATTAATTCACAACCCCACATACGATTTTGAAAAAGCCAGACTTATTCTTAGTTGTCTGGATGGAGTGCCTGACACGGATACAATTTTTCACTTCGCTTGATATCGATAGAACCCTTGAAATCAGTCCCTTCTTGTGTTTAAAGCTTAACAATGTTAACAAAAAATAACAAAACGGTAAGCAGTAATCATGCAGCACGTAGCTGCATGATTACTGCTTACCGTTTTGTAGCAGCATGTAGTTTTCACTATCATAGTTACAGTTTGTATAAGGCTCAAGCTGTATCTATTTAACTCATGCCTTATGTGTCAATCAGATTTCTTGGCCGTAAATTTTTTTTATCTAAAAAGGTAATACGTTCAAATTGTAATACTTAGTGGGAGCAAAGTAAAAAGAAATACCGACAAAAAAATGGCACGCGTTGACGAACGCCGGTATGTCTTAGTGTTAAGGTATGACAAAGAAGTGGCTGGAAGTTGTTAAGTACGTAACAGGAGGCAAGTGAAATAAACGACTGCGATTAGCACACTGGTTTAATCTCAGGTAACATAAGAGGTGGCCGCAGCACCTTTACATAAATGTAGGCACATACTCAACAGATGTCACTCACTACCGAAAGGCGACTGTAGTTTTTGTCACTTTGTATAGACCTTCCCTTACAGTTTATATCTAAGAAATGCAAACAGCAAAATAAAACTGTTTGCGTACAAGTCAGCGCGCTGTCGGCGGAGCAGCGAGCGCAAATATTGTTCGTTGTGCTGCGTCGCTCCGTCCTTCACAGCTCTACGCTTCACTGTACGGACGATTACGTTCTTTTACTTTAAAGTACGCTGAACAAATAATAGTGACATTTAATTCTTGCTGTTTTTTTCTACAAAATTTTATCGATTTTTTAATTTAATATAAATGTAATAAATAAACATTTCGGACATCAAACTCACAATGTCATTTAGTTGTAAGCTGAGCAGATGAGAGAGCTTGAATTATGGGTACTACACAACCGATATAAATACAAATATACTTTTTTTGTAAATAGATACATATTCTACATAAAAAACACCCAAACTCCGAAAGAAATATTTTCAGATCTTACAAACATTTGATCCGACCTGGGAATCGAACCTGAGACCTCAAGTACAGCAGTCGCATACCCTACCACTATGCCGTCGACGTAGTTGAATTCAATTAAAAACAGTGCCTACTAGTATCACAATCAATCTGCAGTGTGCATTCTAAGGGTAGTGCATTCTAAGCCTAGTGACAGGAAAATGGATGTACGTAGCACATTGTGAAAGTTAAATATAAGTTTGCAAAAAATAAATTAAGACCACACACCTTTTAAGTCCACTATACACTAACTACATGTGGCGCTCATAGCCCAGTTGCACTCGGTGATTAGAAACAATCATCGAGGGTAAGCAACGATGGCGCGGTCAGTACCTGGATGGGTGACCGCTGGTGGCATGTTACCATGAGCGTCTCCGTGATTCGGAGGTCACGTTAAGCAGTCGGTCCCGGTTGTTATCATACGATAACAGTCGTGAAGCTTAGTTGGAGGCCTTCGGGCGGCTTAAAAACATCCAACGGCAAGATTTACGTAGCCACAACGTATTCTTGCCAGTCCCCAACCCGCACTTGGCCAGCGTGGGGACGAATGGCCTTAACCCTCTCCTGAGAGGAGACCCGAGCCCAGCAGTGGGACATTATGGGTTTTTGTTGTTGTACACTAACTACACTTAAAAACTACATTCAAGTGATTTCTCGACCTTATATACACGGCTTCCATAGTATTATTAAGTACGATAATCAGTTGTTATTTCAGCAATATATCCATAACAACACAGTGGTTACATATCAGTGGTTATATACAGTGGCAGTTTATGCGACTACTGTGCTAGAGGTCTCGGATTCGATTCCTGAGTCGGACCAAATGTTTGTATGATCTGCAAATATTTGTTTCGGAGTTTGGGTGTTTTCTATGTATAATATGTATGTATTTACAAAAAAAGCATATATGTATTAATATCAGTTGTCTAGTACCCATAGTACAAGCTCTGCATAGTTTGGGACTAGATGGCGTTGTGTGTTAAAATGTCCAAAATAAATATATATCGAGGCTTTCAATATGTCGACATTGTCAACACAGTAGAGGGGATGAAACGACTCAGCACACAACCATAATATTATGTGTCACTTTATTCTCATGTATTAGCTATTTATCAAGCGAAATATATTGAAGAGATATGATCAATTTTCACCCGCGGCATCTCGTATGGATATCGACCGTCTTTTTCATATTATTCTCTTGAACTTTTTATATTAGTCTTCGTTTCGCTTGTATCTCTGAACGGAGACCTTTCAAGGAGAGGTGAAATTTTTCAAACAAAAATATGATGGTGGTATTCTCTGTGCAGGGTAGCCTGTTAAAGCGTTTTAGATCACCAGCAAAATTTTCTGATGAGATTTTGTTCCATACTAGATTGGGGGCGATACATCGATTTTTTAAATTGAGCAACTGTCTTCAGCAACGCAAGTACTAGGCTATACCAAAGTTCTGTAGAAGAACTATTCTCGAACTTTTTAAGTCTCTAACTACACATGGCGATTGCCAAATATAACTGTATGGCGACCAGTCAGCCATGTGATAAGTCATTATATTTACAGTTTTAATTTAGCACGTCTATGTGCATTATTGAATAAAGGCTTCCACTTTTCACTTGCTCATGCACTCAAGATTACGATGGATGTTGAATAACCTTCGTCTTATGTAACTTTTATAAGAACGTAGCATTTGATCATTAGTTAGTTAGATAATTACAGTTTTTAAAACTAAATACTGAAGTGAGAAATGCAAAACAATAATGTTAAAAAATATATCCGTTGTTTGTTGAACGCTCCGAAGTAACAGCTACGAAAAGCAGTTTTAATTATTGTTATCTGCTTTAAACCTGTCAAAATCACAGGTTCTTAGAATCAGTCATAAAGAGTTGATTATTTCAGTATTCGGAAAGTTTCCGAGTTATAAGTATGTTGTATTCCAAAATTAGCCATTTAATGAATTATTTATTCCTAATAAATACTTTTGCTTGCAGATTTCCTCCTCCACATTCGTAAATTTTGTCATTCAATACTGAAATATGTCGGAAATAGCACAACAGCGTACGTTGTTATGGATGTCTGTACCACGTCGTTTGTACGTTCCCCTCAAATAATATTCTTTTTGTGTTTGTTTTATTTTCAGCTGTATCCTTACCTGTTTATAGCTCAAAGTAGCTTCTCTTAAATCAAATATAGAGAGGTTTTATCCTAATAATATGAGTGTAAGGTTAATATAATTATGTTTGGCCAGGGGCTGTTTCTTAATTTTTCTCATGTAAATATTTTGTTTTCCTATTTGAGATGGTTAGAGAGGGGCCATCGCCCGCAGTTATTTCTAAAGCACACGGTAAATATATTTCATGTCGACAGAGAACACGATACATAAAAGGTAATTTTCATATTCTTTAATTTCTTCAAAACATTACGCTTAAAGAGGCTTGTGCGTATATGTCACCGTAAGATTGTAAAAACCGTTAGATTATAATATACCTGGTGAGATAGTAAACTGACGAAAGATTGTTATTTATTGCGCGTGATATATACCCAGTTAAGGTGGTTGTCTATACGCCTACGGCGCAATCAACGAGCACTTACTTTCCTATTTTCATTTCTTAACTCATCATCGTTACCTGCCTACCTTGCTCCATATTTCCGATACCTGTGCTCTAATCACGACAGAAATCTTCGTTCAGTTAATAATCTGCTTCTCTCATGTCCCTCTCACAATTCTGATTTCGTGAACTGTTCGTTCTTTGTTCAAGCAGTGCTGCTCTGGAATGCGCTCCCGCTCGAGGTCAGGATGTCCACCAACCGATTTACCTTTAAAAAGAAGGTACACGAGCTTCTTCTAACTGAAATGGCAGAACAATCTGATCCATAACATACCTCACGTTACAGGGATTTATAGAATATAAACAAATATAGTATTTATGTATATGTTAACCTATAATATATTTGCATATATTTATATATGTACGTTATATTTAAGTCTATGTATGTATGTATACGTTTAAATAAATTGTGAACTGTATATGTCTTATAAGTATGTAACCTCTGTGCACCTACCTTACAAACTATCTACATCACCCGAAGGTTGACTGGAAGAGAATGCCCTGGGCAAGAGAAGTCCGCCGATGTACAATGTAGTGCTTATGCAGTTTATAAATAAATAAATATACTGTTCAACTTATGATCTTCTGATTCGTTGCATACCACATCACAATTTGACGGTTTCAATTTGGTAGTTTATAATCTAACAAAAGTAATACGTTAAATTATAAGGAGTATGTTACAGTTCACAATCTTTGGACAGTTTACAATCTCGTAAGATAGATTACAATCCAACGGTTTTGTCAATCTGGCGGTAACATGTAACACTCTAATCATTTAAATTAAAACGAAAAATTGTCTCAGTGACTAACTGATAAATGCCGTCAATTTATAATATCAGAATCGTAAGTTATTTGCCTTAAAAACTTCGTAAGTCCTGGGAATTTTCTCATTTGAGTAAAACGAAATGTATGTACGCACCACTTAACGTAAAGAAAATCTTAGACAGTAAAACTATGAAAATAATTTGCTGTGTGTATTTACCATTTCACTGTTTAATAAATGAAGCAAACATATCAAAGTGTAGCCCAGGCAGGTTTCGTGCACTAAAATGAGGAGCTTACGACGATTATTGCAGCGTAGCGCATACATGATGAACACCGGCACGACCTAACACCATGTAAGACCTAATATCCGATGTATTTCGCTTGTACCTTTGCATAAGTTCCAACTATGCAAAATACAGCTTGTTCTTCACACGCTTGCTACGTAAAATATAAATACATGTAAAATAACAAATGGCTTTTTAATAATAACTAAAATACATACAATCAGGATTAAAAATAAACGACTGATTTTGTATCATCTCCGACGGTCAACCCGATTGTACCATTTCTGAGTAGGCAGGGCAAAGTGTAACTTGTAGTAGCTTTGTCATTCCTTTCGGGAATACGTAACAATCGATTTCTACTTTAAGCTTAACTTACTAAACCAATAAAAAAGTAAATGAAACAATAAATTTGTTAGGGACAAGATGGCGTTGTGTGTTAGATGTCCGAAATATTTATTATTATATTATTTTCTTTAATACAATTAATAATCATATTGATTACATTGTTAAATATATAACGAGTAAAATAATGAAAAAAATTCAGGCTGCCTCAATATCCATCATCTTTATTAAATTCAGTATTTTTTAAATAAAACATATAAGTTATAT